>CAIGQW010053631.1:5784712-5826815 GCA_903798125.1 Danio choprae
ACACACACACACACACACACACACACACACACACACACACACACACATTCTTGTCCAACACCAACTAAGGTGTCATAACCACATTTACACACCTGGTTAAAAAGTACTCTGGTTCTTCAATGCAGAAAGTGGGGGAAGTTTGTTCCACCCTTCTGAGGGAACCGTTCCAGTCTTGCCATGAGTTTGTCAGTCCATATTCATACATGGCAAGTTGCTCCAATGACCTGTGCTTGTAAGTACTGACATAAAATTAAACTATATATATTACACTTACTGGAAAGCTAAAATCTTGCATTGCAAAGCTACACATTTGACTTTTAAAAGGGTTTTCCTAAATTTTTTTCCTAATTGTTTTACCTGGTGCAGGTCCGGTCCCAATGGTGCAGTTGTGTGCCAGGTGTTCACAGAGTATGCCAGAGCATGTGCCCATGCTGATCATCCACTGCACGACTGGAGAACACACTTTCCTGTTTGCAGTACGTTACTTGATATTACACAAATGTTTCAATATATCTTGTATACAGTGCATCCGGAAAGTATTCATAGCTTTCCGGATGCACTGTAGGTGTTAATTATAGTCAACATTAAACTATATATTCTGACTGAATGCATTTTCAGGTGTACTGTGTCTGATATACACCTGAGTGTGACCCCACAGACCTGTTAATCTGTAAAGATCCTGTATTTAGGTTGCATTGATGCATTGCTTTAGTGATTCTATTCTTATAATTTGTTATTAATTAATTTTTACGTTTTAAACTTACACTAATATGTTTATTATAAAAACCATTTATTAACATCATGGCAAAGTGGGTGATAATTTTCAGCATGATCCATACAGACTTCAGTGTCACCTGGTTCTTCAGAAATGATTGTATTAAATAGATTTGCTGCTCAAGAAACATTTCTTATTATCATCATCATCAGTGTTGAAAACAATCATACTGCTTAACTTTTTTTGATAACCATAATACATTTTTCTTAGGTTTTTGATGAAAACAAAATACATTTTTTCTTTCTTTGAAATAGAAATTCTTAATCAATTTTATCAAATTGATTGATAAAAATATTGATAGAAAATAACATTGATTATGATACATATATATATATACATACTTTGCTGTGAGACACATTTTGTGAAAGCATGTTTTGCTCTTGATTGCAGATGTTGATTGCCCCGGTGAGCTGCTTTTCAGAGAGTGTATCACCTGCTGTCCGATGCACTGCAAGATTGAACAGATGTGCATAGACAGCAAGCTGCAGTGTTTGGATGGCTGCTACTGCCCTGATGGTAGTAACATAACACTAAGTGTTAAACTAACCACAGTTTTAGATGTGAAAATCTGGAGATTTAATAAAAATCATGTTTCTGTCTCTAGATTTGATCTTTGAGGACGGAGTGTGTGTCAAGGCATCCGATTGTCCATGTGAGCACCACGGTATGCTTTACCCCTCCGGACACATCATTCAGGAAGACTGCAACAACTGGTTAGACACTACATATCATCTCTACCTGAATGCATGAAGACATATTAACGCTTGTGTTTGTGTGGTTTTTAACGTTCTTCTTTTGTTCTCAGCACATGTTTCGGGGGCATCTGGAACTGCACAGAGCACAACTGCCCAGGTGTTTGTCTGTTTACTTTCATATTCACTGCATGTACATTTTTAATCATTTTTACATTCATTCTTCTAATTCTAAACAGCATTTTCTCATTTTATGAATACATACAGTATCCTACTTCAGTTTTACTATCTTGTGATTACAGAGATTCTGGTTATTCAGTTAAATATAAAAGGCCTCATTCCCATTCCCTTACATAATGCTTGTATTTTGATGGATGGCCTTACTGTAAAAGGCACGCTTCTCTTTAATAACATCTCATTTTACTAATTTACTCTGATAAACCGAACATAATGTAATAGAACTGCTTGTCATAGCTGAGGACCTACTGTACACTATTGTTCAAAGTTATTTTTTTTTTAAAGAAGTTAACACATTTACTTAACAAAGACACATATATTTATCAAAAATTGCAGAATTTGTTTTACAAATAATATAATTATATTTCAAATAAATGCTTATTTTTAACTTTTAAGTCATCTATAGCTGAAAATGATTTCCACATAAAAAACATCAGTTGTGCTACTGTATGTCTATTAAGCAACACATCAGCACATTGAACTTATATGATTGTAAGGATCATGGGTTACTGGAGAGTGTAAATTGCTGGAGTAATTGCTGCTGAAAATTCACCTTTGTTTCACTAAAATAAGTTGCATTTAAAAATATGAGAACATTGAAAACAGGTCATTTAAATTGTAATAATATTCCCAAATGTAGCTGTTTTACAGTATGGCAAGCATTTAGACATTTAGAAACATGAAAAACAATCTTATAGCAACCCCCAAAGTTTTGAATCATAGTATACTCTTTTTTGATAATGTTTTATCTAGTAATGTTTTTTTTTAAACAGGAGAGTGCTCTGTGACTGGAGACATGTTCTTCCAGTCATTTGATGGCCGAGTTTACACATTTCCTGCTACCTGCCAGTACGTTTTAGCCAAGAGCAGAAACTCTGGCAGGTTCACCGTGACCATTCAGAACACACCCTGTGGAGCTGTAAGTCACTCTGTACTTTCATCTGCACCAGCACAAACCTCAAGTATTCGCACACAAAAGAGAAAAGACTTAAGGCATGCCAGATGCTGCATGCCAAACCTTTCTTCATCACGATCCAGAATTGCTCTAGTGTGGTGGTGTAAAGAGTAATCTGGTGGCTGGAACACAGCTTCAGTACACAGACTTAAGATTACAGCTTCTAGATTTATACGATTAGTCAAGCTATTGACGTATTAGCAGTTCAAGCTGGTCTTGTTACTCTAACTCAGTCAGTTAGGGGCTCAGCCCTTTAAAACTGAGAAAAAATTTCACTCTGATCTGTATTTTAAATAATAATGTTAATAATTAAAATAATAGACATCCAATTGAGCACCCCTATAATGGTTCATACCATTGTGAATGCATAATTGTGCCAATCAGTCCATGCGAGAAAAAAGTCATTCAACAGTACCGATTGACACCATAAGAGTTCACAAGACCTGGAGAAAACCACTTTTTCTCATAAAATAGGTGTTTGTTTCTATGTATTGCCTAAAAGTAACATCAAATTAGATGCATTGTTTGCATAGTTTGTCCTAAAGTAAGCCGAAATAGCTAATTAGGTCAGAATACACTGAATAGCCTATCCCACAAAACACTGAAAACTTAAATACATTTTATGTATAAATTAGATGTAATTTACAGTGCTCAGCATATATGAGTACACCCCATTTTTATATATTTATTAAAATAATATTTTTGTCACAGAACATCTTTAGAAATGGAAGAATAATACATTTAAATTCATGCAAAATATTATATGAAAATTACAAACTACAACATTTCAACAAAATTGTATATATTTTTTGTTTCTCTTGATTTTTGCTATTTTTTAAAAATTATATTTAATATTATTCCCTCACATATAAATTTGGGCTACTAATTTTTGAACCATTATTGTAAGTTATTTTGTTAGATTAGCTCCAGATAATATAATATTATAAATATAATATTGTAAAGCATCCTATAGAACAGAGGTGGCGACCCCTGATTAATAAAGGGACTAAGCCAAAAAGAAAATGAATGAAGGAATGAATGAATGAAAAGTAAAGTTACATGTCTATAAATCTACTCAACTAAAAGTAAACATTAGCTAATTAAATATGTACTCATGAGTAATTATTTCTCAAAAGGGACAAGGTGATATAAATCTCTAATTAGTTGTTTTTATTTGAATAAACAACTTTAAAAATTAAAGACCAATAACAAAAAACTACATAATTATTTAAAATATTTTACAGATTATCCTATTTAACAATTTAAACAAGTTTACAAATTCTAATGCAACATCTGCTATGTTAACTAAATTGTGCATAGACAATTTAGCTCCAAGTCCCTGTTAATATCTAATCCTGGTGGTAATGAAGATTAGCAACGTTATGAACACAGTTGGTCAAGTTAATTCCATGTAATACATTATATATTACTAATTACTGTCGTTTTTTTTGTAATTAGTTACATTACAATATTAATGTCTCAAAAATGTGTTACACTACTTTTGTATCACTTTTAGGTAACTTTAACCAAAATAACAGAAGTATGACTCAATTTTCAAAAGTATGTCTATGTTTTCAAATACATTTAGCTATTAATTGTAATTATTCAGAGAGATTTTTGTTTGCACAAGGAGTCTGACAACAGCCAGTGCTCCAAACACAGATCTGATCATTTGATCATTGATCATCTTTTCTTTTAAATATTAAATATATATATAGCTTTGCATGTATGGCTATGACTGTGTACTAACCTTAATCACTTTTAGGGAGGGGGACTTATTACAGTAAAAGGTAGCAATTTTATTTTACCCAATAAATGCATTGATAATATCCACAGATTTTTATATAGTCAATCAAATGAACTTAAACTATTACAAATGCAACAAATATTTGTTTGGGCCCGAACTAAAACAAATTTAAATCAGTTTTTGTATTGGTTTTGCTTAAGTCGCACACTACTTTGATCATGTATAAATATCATTATAACTGTATTGTATAAATATTATTATATTATAGCTTGAGAAGCATACAGGTTTTTATGATATATATATCATTTGTAAAATAAAGAGTTGCAGGTTAAGGAAACCGCATAGGATAAAGTCGCCGCTGGCCTTGATGCAGATGAAAAAAATAAATAAAAATAGATGGGTAACTAGAACAGACAGAGAAGTGTGAAAGGCAAACGCCTGCGTGCTGCTTCTGCGCTATGCGCTGCGCACGCGCTGCTTCAGCTCTCCTTGTGCGTGCGATGGGAAAGAAGTCTCCCTGCATCCATCGCGGTCTGGATCACATGATGTGCGTGCTGCAGTGAAGTGTTTCAGACAACATGAGCAAGCCGCAGTTGCGTCATCACAACATACTGTTATGGCCATGTTGTTTGGGTGATAAAAATCTTTCCTAATATATATATACATCAACAGAGACAGCATTCCAGCATTCTTCAAAATATCTTCTTTTGTGTTCAACATAAGAAAGAGAATCAAACATGTTTATTACAAGCAAGGGCGAATAAGTGACAGAATTGTCAGTTTAGGGTGAACTATCCCTTTAAGCTGTTATGGCAACCATATACAAGATATGAAGCATAAAATCATTTCTACGGAAGATTATCAGACTTTAGGCCTATTTTCTTTTTCTTTTTCCGTTGCATTACTTTATATATTTATTTTTTACTCAGTAACGGATATGATTTAAAATGTAGTGAAGTACAATGCTTAATACTTAAGTCATACTTAAGTAAAAGTAAAATTACAAATTTTAACTAACTAAACTACTCAACTACAGTAACGTGAGTAAATGTAATTCATTACTTTCCACCTATGCTATAGAAAATATTAATTTAAATGAGAAATTTGTGGGGGGTGTACTCATATATGCTGAGCACTGTAAATAAACGCATACCCCCCCACCCCCCTCGATCGTCTCTGTATACTTCCCACAGTGGCCATATGGATGAGCCCTTCTAAACGGAACCCTGTGATTGTGACTGCATGCTTAGCTGAAATATCTGTGATTGGCTAGAATGATCATTGTGTCACGCTCTTTACAGAGCGATTGCACAGATACAGGAGCATTTGAAAGCCAGATCTATCAGATGAACCGTGCACATATATGTGTGATCCGCAGGTGAATCAGCTGATAGAAGCAGCTTTCAGGTGCTCATGTGAATGCTTTCAGAGCTATAACCAACTATTGCTGAGAGCTGTCTGGCTTTGTATCTACAATGTAGGTCATCCCAAGCAGCTTGTTGTCTTCTGCTCTTTCTGATGGCTACACCCTGAACATCATTTGTTGAGTCACAGAGTTGTTGTCAGACGACATAGTGTGTGACAATGTGTTCATTTTTGTAGTTTTGCATGGTGTGAACGTCTTATTGATTTACAAACAGTCAAGTCATGTAATCTGAACAGCAGAGATCTGCCAGTATTTAAAATAGTGTGAACTTGGCTAAAGCAACTAGGGAAAGCAAATTTAAAAAGGGGACAAGCAGCAATTTCTCTAATTAGTTCTCAAACATTTTCCCATTTTTTACAATGTAAATGCAACTATTACCCCCTTGTTTATCATAGTTATAAGTTAAAAAATAAAACTTACAGGCTGTAATGGTGCTCATTACCCGCTTGTTTCAAGAAATCTCTCATACTGATCCCTTATACAGTACTTACACCCATATACCGTATAAGTGCGCTATTGTTAGAAATTATTTTTGCTGTGAATTCAGTTTAGTTACCACATACATTGTGGGCCTTAAAACGTTACCTAAATCAGTTATCAGATTACTAAACATTTTTGAAATTGAGATGAAACAACGTCTTAGATGTGCTTATGTCATGATTAGACCATGCTTAGCCCTGACAGAGAAAACATGAAACGATACAAATCATAAAGAGATTCTCCTCCTCAAAGCCTTCCTTTCCTGAAGCCCAGACCTGCTGATGCTAAAACTCAACACACAGAGAGCAGCCGGGTGTATGGTGTCTCTGTCTGGACTCTGAACAAGCTGTTCTGCTTATCTGAATCTCTGAATGACAGAACCAGAGACTTTGTAGTTGCTGATAGAGAGCGAGAGATGTATTTCAGCAAAGCGACTGCTGAAAGATCCTCTCATAGGCACCTGCTGGTAGCGTCCATCATGTGCTTGAATGGAGCGATTCAGAGGCGGAGTGGTTTATCTCCTGTGAACAGCTTTCGGTAACTCAAATGCTTAATTCCTAAACGACATGATTACTGAATTAGTCAAAATTGAAACAGATGAAGCGATAGGTTTGTGTCTCTGTGCAGACATTCATCCATTGTGCTGGATGCAGCAGTTCTGTAGTTGCATAGTATATTGTGTATACTGGTATGGGATCTTCTGGCTTCTCTGATTTTGTTTTGCTCTATGTTTGCTCTGCAGAATCTGGATGGGGCTTGTATTCAGTCGGTCAACCTGGTGGTGAATGAGGATCCACGTACTGAGATAACAATGAGCCACAGTGGAGAGGTTTTTCTGGCCAGCCAGTTCAGGATCTCACTGCCGTATTCAGACGGTAAATCACCACACTTGTCCTATCACTCAATTGATATGTACATTAGAATATTGTGAATTATCTAATAAAAATGAACTTTATTTATACATATTTATTTATATATACTTTATTTTAAGGTACAATTCTCACTGTTTAAAAACCATTATCTATGACTTTTGGCTCAATAATGAACAGCCAATATCTTGATAATAGGCAGGTAATAAGCCACTAGTTAATAGTAAGAATACGTACCTAGACTAAAGTGTTATCATGAATTTTTAGTACACTTTAAGGTATTTTTAGCTAAAGTAGCTGATCTTGAAACCATTACAGTCTCATATGGCTTCCACAAATTATTTTAATCATTTTAAAGGTCTTTACAGCATACAAAAAGAAAAAGAACCAACCCTGGTTCTTGCCATAGGAGTCCCTTATATTTGGGCATCTAAACTACATAAATAAACTGAATTAATAGACAGATATTTCTGTATTTTGTGCTATTTTTATAATGATTTACTTCTCGCCCAAATCTGGGTAAAGTACAGATTACATACAGATACATATCAGCATATTAATTCCCATTCATAATATCAAATCGTACCATTTGTAATATTTGTCTTTTATCATTTACATGCTGTTCCAAACCCGTATAACCTGGAATTGTTTCTTCTGTGGAACGTGAAAGAAGATACTCTGTGAAATGTCTAGTGAAAGTCAAGGGAAACCAAAACTATTTGGTTACCAGCATTCTTCAAAATGTTTCACAGAGGATCATATGGGTTTTAAATGATATGATGGCATACATTATACACAATAAAATAACAATATGTCATAATACAGTAGTTTAAAATGCATATGTTAATTTTCATAGTCCAGCATGTGTTTAACAAAATGATGTTTTCTCAGATATGTTTCAGATCCAGGAGCTGTCATCCATGTTTGTTCAGGTAAAGTTATCGCAGGGTCTGCGGCTGCAGTATAACTGGAAGGAGTTCAGGCTGTACCTGCAGCTGGAGGAGCAGTGGAGAGACAACACTTTGGGGCTCTGTGGAACCTTCAACGGCAACATTCAGGATGACTTCCTGTGGGTTTCAATCTACTTCCTGCTTTCATCCCTTTCTCTTTCTGTTTTAGCTTATATTCAACTTGCGAGTCAATTTGGTTCATGTGCTATTGCAGTGCTCCCTCTGGCATGATTGAAAGCACACCGTTCTTGTTCGGAAATGCATGGCGCGTGTCTTCAGCGTGTGTGCCACGGCCCAGCTTACCCCAACTTGACCCTTGTGACACACATCAGCAAGCAGGTGAATCAGCAAGCTGCAAATATGCAACATCTAGTGTCATTTAGGTTGTGTTTTATATGGATGAAATGTCTGTCTGTATAATTTCAGCCTCTTATGCCGTGGAAAAGTGCGATGTGCTGACACAGGAGATGTTTTCTGCGTGCCATGAGTATGTGAGTCCGGTGGGATTCCAGCTTCAGTGTCGTGCAGATGTTTGCAAATGTGGAGCACTGTGTCTTTGCTCCATCCTGGCTCACTACGCTCGCACCTGCCGGAGACACGGGGTCATCATTGAGTTTCGCTCACACCTGCCTGAGTGTGGTGAGTCTAACATGTACAGAACCATTCAAAACTTTGGGTTCAGTATGCTTTTTTATGATTCAAATAAGCCTTTTATGCTGCATTTATTTTAACCAAAACACTGGTGTTTCAAATTATTGTTTTATGTCGTATTGTATATTAAAACGTAATTTATTCCTGTAAGATACAACTTCAGTGTCACATGATCCCTTAAAAATCAATCGAATTTGCTTTAGCAATCTATAATCAATCAAACTTTTAAAAGAGCAGTGTTTATTATATATTTACTGTTAAAATGGCAATTATGTAAAATAGTTTCAGGGGTAAATATTTTTTTTGTTGGACAAATATTCTGTTCCTGTTAGTTTTGTCTCAATAAACTCCTAATTTGCTGGTTATTAATAGTTATTAAGATAATGGTTGGATTTATACCTGGTACCTTTACATCTGGTTTTGGAATCTTGCGATATTCTGCAATATCAGAACTCGCACAGCCTCTTCACTCCTGTGTATTACTCCGCCCACACGAGTGGCAAGCAGAGGACTACAGTTTGAAAAATATTGCAGCTGCTGGACAACATAATGTACTTTTGATGCTTTTTTTTAGGCGGGAATGTAGTTGTTAAGATTGCAACTATGCAGTTTATTTATAAGGATAGTGCCTATTTTAAATATTTTATAATTTCGGAGATACAGTGCATCTGCATCCATCAGCCATACTGATGTCATACTGAGCAGAATATAAACGGTTGACATTGTCCATCCACAAGTAGGCGACAGACAACGCATAATAAACCCTTAAAACTCAACGTAAAACTACAAACTACAGCTGATCAAATCATTATAAATCTGGTAAGTGACATTCTAAGTCGATCTCTCTTTTTTGTATGTTAGTGCTGTATTTA
Source organism: Danio choprae (assembly GCA_903798125.1). NCBI lineage: Eukaryota > Metazoa > Chordata > Actinopteri > Cypriniformes > Danionidae > Danio > Danio choprae. Next base: position 5,794,367 of record CAIGQW010053631.1, read on the forward strand.
TACCATAGTAATTGTAGCGTGGTCAGTCATCTGTTTGTTTCTAATGAGTCTCCTGTTTTCGTTACTGCAGACTAGTTCAGTAAAAAGAAAGAAAGAAGAAATGCCTGCATGTGTTTAGCATTTTTTCTTATCGCAAACACAACAGTAATCTGGTAGTGATTGCGTTGCTTTGGCTTTTTCAGGGTTAATTATTGTGATAACCTGATTGCAACAGAGAAATACTGGGCAATCTCTGTAGACTGATGGCATTTCATGCCGTTCAGCCTTATAATCACAAAATCACCTGTTTTATCATCACTTTAGACATTACACAGGAGAATCATTTAAATACTAGCTCTAAAATGACATTGGTGAATTAGTAACGGTTTCTGCTGTTCTGACCATCAGCTGCAGATGTGAATGAATGGCAGAAGAAAGTAGTTCCTCATACAAAAGGATTTTGATACTCTCTGTGTTTGATTTTCTTTTTTATATACACGATTATGCCGTCGAACTGTTGTATAAGCGCAATATCACATTTGTAGCAGTGCAATATGGCTGTATATCGTCACTCGTGGGACACCAACGCACGCCTCCCATCAGTGCCGATATACAGCCATATTGCACAGCTACTCATGTGATATTGCTCATTTAGGTATTAGGTAGGTTAGGAATGTAGAATAAAATTATGCAGAATATGTGCTTTATAAGTACTAATAAACAGCCAATATCTTAATAATAGGAAGGTTAAAAGCCACTAGTTAATAGTAAAAATTGATACTTCAACTAATGTGTTGCCAAATATTCTTACTTGGGTTTAATTAAGAATAAATATTATATATGAACATGATTGACTGTTAAATGAACGGTGATTTTTAGATCCATTCAACAATCATAATGGCTGGAGTCAAGTTTTTTTGTTTAGTTTTGGTCTGTAATGTACTGATAATATTCATATTTCATCCAAATTTCAAAACAAAAATGTCATTTAAGCATTCTATTTCTTTCAATAATATGAACATTTTGGTTCAAAATAACACAACAGGATTTCTTGACTTCAGACGTGGTTATATTCATTTATAGAAAACACAAATGTCTCGACTCTAGAAGAAACATATAACCACTTTTAATGCATTTACTGTCATTTTTGATACATTAAATGAGTTCAAAGTTAAACTAACTGAACCCAGACTTTTATACACACCCTCTTTATTTACTCATTCCAGTTTTCATTGTGCTTGAGATTGAACTTTCTATGTATATGTGTTTTTTTGCAGCTGTCTCGTGTCCATCTACTATGGAGTATGGAGTCTGTGTGTCTGCATGTCAGCGTCGATGTCTGTTTCTGTCCCTCCCTCAGCCATGTGGAGACGAATGTGAAGAGGGCTGCGTGTGTCCAGAAGGAACATACTTCAACATGCATACACACACCTGTGTCTCACGGTACAATACAGTCTAGAGCTTGACTGAAATAGTCACTATAAACAACTTTTGATAATAATTTTTTTTTATCGAATCCTCCCTTTACAGCTTTTAACAATTACATTTCTCTTTAGACTTGAATTAATTAGTTAATTAGGAGCAAGTCCATCTAAATCTGTCAATTACAATTCACTGATATCAAAATAATAATGACAATAATAATAAAAATAGGCCGCACGGTGGCGCAGTGGGTAGCACAATCGCCTCACAGCAAGAAGGTCGCTGGTTCGAGCCTCGGCTGGGTCAGTTGGGATTTCTGTGTGGAGTTTGCATGTTTGCATGTTGTGGGTTTCCTCCGGGTGCTCTGGTTTCCCCCACAAGTCCAAAGACGTGGTACAGGTGAATTGGGTAAGCTAAATTGTCCGTAGTGTATGTTTGTGAATGAGTGTGTATGGATGTTTCCCAGTGATGGGTTGCAGCTGGAAGGGCATCCGCTGCGTAAAACATATGCTGGATAAGTTGGCGGTTCATTCCGCTGTGGTGACCCCAGAATAATAAAGGGACTAAGCCTAAAAGAAAATGAATGAATGAATGAATAATAAAAATACTGTAAAATTAACGGTAGGCTGTAACTACAGTAATCTACTGTAGTAACTGCAACTGTAATGTATAAAACAGCACACTCCTGTATATAACTGCAAGATTACATATTATTGTTACCGCTGTTACTGTAAAATTACAGTAGAAATTATGCAGTTTTACTCTGAATTCTAATGAAATTGCTGTGAATACATAGTTTCAAGGTCACCACTATCACAACTCAACAAAATGACATGTTATTGTTAATGCTGTTACTGTAAAATTACAGTTGAAATAATGCTTTTTTTCTCTGAATTTTAATGAAATTGCTGTGAATACATGGTCACCTCTCCCTCAACTCTACCTAAGTTTCTGTCCACATCTTATGTACACACTATTGTAATTTCTACCTACAAAATAGAGTTAATGTTGTTTACCTTTGGCTAAATCAAGGATCATATGACCTAATGGAATGAAACCAATGCTTAAAATCACCCTCCTAATTTTAGCTGTGCGATTTGACCCAGATTGAGTTATTTTTTGTGTGTGGGAGTGAAGATTTTTCCAGTCCCTGTTCGAGTAGGCTGTAAAATGTTATGGACCTGACAACCTCAGGTGTTGTATAACGCTTTTAGCCACCTCGCCCTCACATGGGTTCACTTCCCTGAAATGTCCCGTGTCCCACTGCCACATACTCAGTGTGTGCTAGAGTTACAGCACTCACACTGGCAGAGACTGAGAGAGAGTCAGGGACGTGATAGAGGGGACTTTAGCCTCTTAGTATACTATAGACTCTACCGCTGCGCTGTGCCCTGTAGTCTTTCACCTCTAACCCAACTAGTTTTGCTCTCTTAAACAGCTCAAAGCGTTTATGTGCCGTCACACTCTTAAAGGAACACCCACCTGGAGGGAAAAACAAGCCATTTGTCTACTCTCTGCCGTTCATTTTCAGCTAAGTTAAATCTTAGCAAAATGAATAGCAGCCCAGTATAAAAGTAGTATAAAAGCGCAATAGTAACAACGCTTTTTCTGACTCTGCTCACTGACTGACCAGTTTGAATATACTTATTGTCGCTGAGAGCACCCTGATAACCTCACCATGGCAGCTTAAGTTGTTGCACTTGTTAAGTGGAGTTAAAGTATAAAATAAATGCAAGCCATTGCATTTCTTCCTGGTGCTCCAATTTCCCCAACAATACAAAGACATGCGCTGTAGGGCAATTGGGTAAACAAAAATTGTTCGTAATGTATAAGTGTGTGTGTGAATGTGAGAGTTTATGGGTGTTTCCCAGTACTGGGTTGTGGCTGAGGTTGCTGGCATATGCCGGAATAGTTGGCGGTTCATTCTGCTGTGGTGACCCCTGATAAATAAGGGACTAAGCTGAATGAAAATGAATGAATGATTGAATAGGATCATTCTTTATAGCCAATAATAATAGGCAAGTAATAAGCCAGAAGTAAATGGTGTGAATTGTTACTTAAACTAAAGTTTTGCCCAAGATTCAAATGACACAAGGTAACAAATAAACTTTCTCTACCAGCAAATGTCAATCTAAGCAAAACAAATAGACATCCAGTATAAAAGTAGACACTCACGCGCTATAGTCTATAGTACTGTCATCATCAGTGACTGAATTGTTTTTTCTCAGTCTTCTAAATTAAGGTGAAGTTTCATCTAAAAATATTAATTTACTCAATGTTTACTCTCTGCCTGCTCTGCTTCCAAATCTGTACAAGTTTCTTTCTTCATCCACTTTGAAAATGTTGGTATCCAAACAGTTGATGACAGCCGTTGAAGTCCATGGTACTTTCACGACTATGGGAGTCAAAGATTACTATCAACAGTTTAGATACCAACATGTTTAAAGTACATTTGTGACAGTTTTGGGTGTACTATTCCTCTAAAAACATACGTATGGAATGACATTTTTTCCTGACATACGGCATAATATATATCACCTAATATTTTTTGTCTAATATGTTTATGTATATTGTGTTGCAGAAGTGAATGTCCGTGCAGTTTTCTTGGTGCTGACTACTCTCCTGGAGATGTGATCATAACATCATCAGGTGTACAGTAAGACTGCCTTATTCACTCATTATATTTCATATATACACAGCAGGGAAAATAAGTATTTAACATGTCACTATTTTTTCTTTGACTTGAAATTTTCCATCAAAGAAATTTGCATATTTCCACCAACAAAATTCACGAACACATCTAATTAGTGTACAAATTAAGTTATGCATAATAAAATGAAATTACACAGCGAAAAAGTATTGAACACATGAAGAAAGGGATGTGTGGAAAGACAGTAAAAGCCCAGACAGCAGCTGAAATCTTTCAGTAGCTATTCAGCAACCCTCTGCCCTTCCTTATTGTAAATTAATATTAGCTGCTTCAGTCCAACATCTACATTATCAGGTTTATGAAGATGAAACCAGGGTGGACATTTCAGCAAAACAATGATTAAATGCTTTCAGAGAAAGAAAATCAAGCTGTAGAATGGCCCAGCCAATCACCTGACTTGAATCCAATCGAAATTACAAATTAAAGATCAGATTTGATAGACGAGACCCACAGAACCCAAAGAAGATTTTTACACTCTGTTGAAGTCTGTGAAAAACTCACACCTGAGCAGTTGTGACTTCGTTCTCTATATGATGAGAGGTGTTTTTAAGCTGTCATCACCAAAAATGCCTTTTATATATATTTTTTTATATGCATACATACACCGTAGAACAGAGGGCCTGGTACACTAACTTCCTCATAAGTTAAAATCTTGTTGTTTTTTTTAACCTGAACAGAATTTGCCAAGATGGAAAACTCGTTTCCCAGACCTCAATTATTGGTGAGTATTGTATTTCAGCATCCCAATGTGGCTTATCCAAGTAGAACTCATTGAATGCCAGCAGTTTTTGAAGTTTGTTTGAATCTACACATCTGCAGTGCTGGAGTCAAGTGTGTTTTTCTGTCTCTCTTCTCTCTCAGATACCCTTTGCCCAGCTGGGCAGTTTTATGAGGACTGTGGAAATCGAGTCGACAGCCCCTCTGCCAGTAAAGGTTTAGCCTGTGAACAGACTTGTGAGACGTATTTGCTGAACCTCACCTGCTCCACTCATGAGCCATGTGTGCCGGGCTGCGTCTGTCCTGCAGGGTGAGTGGGCTCTATGCTGTCTTCATTCTCAATGTCTCTTATCACTTTCAAGAAACATAATGTTGTTTACCATATTTGTGCCACGATTAACCAAGTTGAAGTTCAGATGTTGTCAGTGGTATACATTTCAATTTCAAGGTTTGTGTTCAGCAATGCACTTTTTATAAATGTGTTCGCACATGTAGTTCTTAGTTTATTTGGTTGAGAATCAAATAGAAAATGGCACATTTTTGTCCTGAATCCTTTAATTTTTAAGACCTAATCTAAATACTCAAAAGTTTTTTTTTGGCATATGATTTGTGCTGGAACTTGAATAACATCCGTTGTGTGTGCTACATATATTTTTATCCTTTACATACGAGCTTAAAAGCAGTATAAATTCCTGCATATTACACTTTTCTGATACCTGTGTTGCTAAATTGGGCATCCTAATGCTATATACAGCATAGCATGTCCTGTTTTTAGTTTGGTTAGATGTCTTGCTATGTTGCATTTTATTTCAGTCATGCTTTTCTTGTTTGTAAGTGGACTGAGATGCATCTTTTCAGTGGTCTCACTTGCTTGTTGACTGTTACTGTGAATATGAATAATATAGTATATTTTTTTTAATTGAGTTTTTACTGTTTGACTTACTAGCTGATTGTTGCAAATCCTTGCTCATTTGAAATCTCACTCAAACATCATCAGCTTTCAGGTGGGAAAAAAAACAAGCCTCTAGTGAAGCATAAGTATGGGCTTAAGTATTAAGTATGGTAAGATCTCACTATCAACCAGTTGCTTGTTAGTATGCAAATTGGCTTGCGTATTAGTACTTATGAAGCCCATATTCATACCTTATTCTTTGTGTATTCAACAATCCTATCCCATACCTGAATTTAACTGCTGCAACAACAAACGAACATACTAACTATTAATAACCAGTAAATTTGGAGTTTATAGAAGCAAATGTGGTAGTTAATGGGGAATATGTGTTTGTTATGTGTGTTAGTAAAAGTGTGTGTTAGTAAAAGTGCCGCTTTTTCCAATGAGCAATGTTTTTTTTAAGAAACAGGCACCTTTAATGGATTTCTGGGGAACCACACTGTGTCCACTGAATCCTATGCACGTGTTAATTAAAAGTGTTTCATGTTAACTTAACGCATGAATGTTTTTGATGGAAGTGTATGGAAAGGCACTTTTTTATCATTGTAGTTTATATACAAGTGATGTCACTACTCTGCTGTTTCAGGGAACCAGGTATTTCTGGCAGATTTTGAGTTTTACCTAGCTGATTGCTTTTGTTATCATCTACAGTATTCAATGTCTCTACTGCATGTAACATTTTCACAAACACCGAGGACTCTTCAAAAGACCCAGTGTGTTTAATTCTTCCCCCATGTTGGTAGTATATTTTTATATATTTAAAGGTTAGATGCTTCCGTGTTTGCAGTGATGCAGAGGATTTAGCTGGTGAATGGCTTTATGTGTATTTACGTGTGAGATGGTGCAGTGATCCATGGCTAAGCTCAGTGGGTGGAGTTTCATCAGGAACTACTCATTTCCATTACACATGCATGTGTATTATTAGCTAATCTGGCTTGAATAGTGTTCTTAATCAAATTCAATTCAAATAGTTTCTTCACATAATCAAACCGCCTTGCCTTCCCCTGCAGATGCAGAGCTTTAACATAACATGCAAAGTAATGTAAATCTGCAGAAGCACACAAACCACCATAGGCGTCTTTCACGGGTTGATGGCATTGAGCTCTACATGTCGAGGTCTCAGTCGGATGGTGTCTGCTGGAGCAGGTGATGATGTCGATACAGATCAGTTAAAGGGTCTCCGCTGACTCAGTGGGAACCTTTGCTGCTGTCTGCGGCAGGTGAAAAGAGTTCTTTGTCGCTCAGCTTCACTTCCCCCTTCTTTTCCCCCCTCGCGTCACGTTCCCACTAAAGGGGCCTCAGAGAGCATGACTTTTGCTCTATAGATGGATTTTTGTCATCTGATACTTTTAATGCCAGTGTCTACACAAGCAAACTGAGGTTAAGTGCCATATCACAAGCTTAACTTCCTAAAGCCATCCTCAACCATAACAGCATGATAAGACCTCGTCTCAGTTGTTTTCTATCCAACACCAACAGCAGCAGCAGTAACAGAGAGACTGGGAATATGTCATGTTCAGGTTTTTTTCTTCATTTGATTTGTGAGGTATCAAGAAGTTTACATGTTGTTGAAGGCTTGTCTTCTTCAGAATATCTGTTGAATGAATTTTTCTAAAGAATTAGTTGACCCCCCCAAAAAATGTCAATTCTGCATCATTGGCTCATTCTGATGTTGTTCCATTCTGTCATTCGTTGCATTTTGAAAAGAAAAATAAATAAGTCAAAGAATCAGAGAGAAGACCCATGCGTTAAGTGCTGTATATTAGTTTTCTGGCGGTATAATGATACAGTTTGGACAAAAACTAACCAAAATTTCATACATGAAATGAAAATCCTTACTTTACACATTTGCAAACCTGGACCACAAAACCATAATGGACATGATGGACAAAAGTGAGATGTATATATCATATGAAAGCTGAATAAATAAGTAGTATATTAAGGTATGGTATTTGTTTGTTGAGGCATGACAGTATTTGGCTGACATACAACTATTTGAAAATCTGTAATCTATATGTGCGCAAAAAATTAAAGTGAATTGCCTTTAAAGTTGTCCAAATTAAGCAATTAGCAATATTTAAAAAAATAATAATAATTTTGACTTTTGCCAGCAATCCGTCTCTCCTTGCTTTGTTTTTCTTTTGAGTGAGCGGGATTTGAATGCAAGTGACATCAGACAGTCCAGTGATGTCAACAAATTAACCGAACTATGTTATATGGTTTCACTTCCATCTTCCATGGAACAACTCTCCATCATAGCCAGAAATTATATCACCTATTCTTTTATATTAAATATTAAATTGCCTAGTAATATATTTTCACATTTGGTTTATTACATTGTTATAAATTTCACACATACATGTTAAAAACAATTAACTTATGGCTCTTACATATATTGCCAAAAATATACAGGTGCAACATAAGACAATTTCCTCAACCACTACCAGTGTGCATTCACCTGGATGATGTGATAGTAACTATTCTGTTGGCCTCACTAGCATCTCTTCCAACAGCATACTCGTTTTAGCATGTTGTCTTCCATTCACATATTGACCAGGCTCAACCCTGCTTAGTTTCAGTGGGCAAACTAGAGATACCTGCTGGCTACTATATTTATCAGTAGCTAAAGTATAAAATAAATTACATTACTGGCTGAAACCTGATAACAGTGTAATAAGCACAATCAGTGCTACGGTACAATAATAAGCAGGATTTAACACAAAGCTTTTGTCTACTGAATCAGGAAGGCTAGAGTTTTTAATGCAAACCCTGCCTGCTTATTTATAATAAACAATGCACCGATTTAACTTTTGTTTTGGAAGTTTGTTTATTAATTATTGATTGATTGATTGATTGATTGTTAGTAAGGCTGTATGCTATGGATTGTCATAAATATTAATGGGTATTCTCAGGTTGAGAGAACAGAGACTGCTGGTCACTATTTACCACCTTTACTGCATATGGATAAGTACGCACAAGAAATTAATTGTGGTCTGAAAAAGTAAGAATGACAAATGGCAGCTGGAACAACCCCAGCATGATTAATGACAGAGGTTGTAATCTCCATCACTTACTGTATTTAAGGCGTGTATTCACAACAAGCAAAGGCATACTTTGATGACATGGCATGGTTGAGTGTGGTAACATAATAGTTGTCATCTTCATTACATTCTACGAGACTTAAGCAGGAATAATGTTCATGGATGAGCTAATGTATTTTAAACTTGGTATCATGTTAGTATGAAGCAGAGTAAGGCTGAAATCTGTTGAAGCCAAATGAGACGCTGAAGCAATTGCTGATGAGAGACGAGCGCAACACAACGCAATGCAGCAGAGCTTTTTATTATGCCATAGTTCACCACTTCTTGTTCTTCTGATTTTGATCACGTGGGGCAATAGCAGTACTGTTTTATCATACTAAATACTTTTTAGGGTTCTGTTATAATGCTGCACTGTGCAGTCTAATAAAATGCACAATATATTAAAGCGTTTTTGGTGTTTCCGTTTACTATAAAACCAGTGTTCGAACTATACCGTGGCCTTTGGGGGAGCTCACTTTTGGGGGCGGGGGGTAGGGGGGTGTCAGGGTCCTTGCCACAATGATGTAGGCTATAAAACACACCGGATCCCTGTTCTTAAACAGCAATGTATAAACAAAAAATCTATAAATATAAAACAAATATTTAGATTATTGTAACTAATATTACAAAGTAGGCTAAATGAACAAAACACCACGATAGTTTCGGTTTACTTTCTTGCTAAAAGCGCTTGTTTTCTCATCAATAACTTTCTTTGGCCCTTGAAAATATCTTTTGAGGGATTTATTCTTACATGCACGTACAACAGCAGCCTAAACAACAGATAACGTTGTCTAATTTTACCTGCAGTACTTCTTTGAGAGGAGTACATTCATTTATATAAAATCAACAAACATGAATATGTTTCACTTAACAACAAAATAAATAAATAACCTCATCATGTAGCCTATCATTTTTCTATTCGCTTCATAAGTTCAAGATGATGGCATTAAGGACAGCATATGCTTTTTTTATATTACATAGGGCGAGAGAATGTCATGGGATCTCACTTTTCACTCCAGTAAAACATAATTGCGAATTGGAAAGAAACGCCACTGAAAGGGGTTCCGTTTTGTCAAGTTTACCTGCTTTCAGCTTAATTGTCCGACATGTTTACAGCAATGTCACGGTGTTTAAAAAAAGAACATTGTCTTGGCCTACTGTATGAAACAAATAAAAGGAAACACAACGTCGCATTATTTGTTTTGGAAAATGAATAAGCAGTGTCTAAACGCCCATATGAAAGCATCTGGCTTTCAGTCTTTGACATGAGTGGACTTTGCTCCTCAGCGCCCTCACACCTTTATGCTCATGACAAGAATAGCATGTGTAGTTATCTTTTTTTTAAAGTGAGGTGTAAATCGCCGTCATGCATGAATGAATGATATTTTTGCACTTTTACACATAATAATCCATGATCACATAATTACACAATACTGAAACTGCACATCAAAATAACACATTATCAATATTTTTTGATACCCCCAAAATTTCACAAATCATGTTTTCAGGGGAGTCCATGCCTTAATTAGGGGAGCCGAGCTCCCCCTTGCTCACCCATAGTTCGCACCCTGTATAAAACCAAACCAGAGATCAAGGGTTAATGGCATCATTAGCATGGTGACACAGTTACAATAGCTGATTTCTCTGGATTAAAAAATTCTTTGAAACATTTGAGATATTGTAAGTACATAAGTCAGTAAAATATACTGCTGTTCTAGTGGTATTTTGGATATTTTTTATGAAAACATTGTACAAATTATGCCTTTATATATTCACTTAATTAAATTTTTTGGATGATTTATATGCTATGAGATTGCTTTGTCATCAATGAAATATATTTGGTAGTTGAAGTGTTTATTTTAGCTGTTAACCTGAGGTTGGGTACAACAATTTGTTTGTGAACCTTCAGAACTCACCAATGCTGAACTACAAAGGCAATGTTATACTCTCAATAGAAAGGGAAAAAGTCTCATGCACATTCATCAGTCACGTAGTGAAAGGACTGTGAGGTCACTGATGTATCTGGAGAGCAACTGGAGTCTCCACCGCACACAGAGGGGATGTGATATTTTAGATGGCTGTGTGTGTGTGTGTGTGTGTGTGTGTGTGTGTGTGTGTGTGTGTGTGTGTGTGTGTGTGTGTGTGTGTGTGTGTGTGTGTGTGTGTGTGTGTGTGTGTGTGTGTGTGTGTGTGTATGTGTGTGATTCACCTCCTTCTGACTTATTGACCTTTTAACCAAAAAAGCATCAGACAAGAGCGTCATGGGAAAGAAATATCATGGTTGAGATTCTGTCATGAGTGTTTAATAAATGTCTGCAACTTGATAGTTTGGCATCTGGACTGGTGTAAATATGCACAAAGAACCCTTATTGAATGATGAGGAAAAGTGATGAGATTATTGATAAGTTTGGAAATTATTAATTGTGTCATACAAGTGGTCTTACATCATTAATGTGATGTGGTATTATGGTAGCAGAAGGACGTTTTATATGGATGGAAATGAATGAAAGAATGGGGCTGTCGAACTCATATTACACAAAAATATGAATATTCTTAATTTTGTGTTGTTTTTGAGTACAAATATCAAAACATACTTCAATACAGATGCATTTAATTTGGAATCAAATTATCAACGAATCTTTGTCGTTGAGGTAGATTTTTTTTCTTTAAATGATATTTATTTTTCATACTGCATTTACAGAGATTCCCTATTTTAGGAATATTAGGTAATACCAAAAAGAGATGTGGAAGTAATTGCTAATTGCCAGTCTGCTGCAATGCATATGAAAAAGCACCTGGAGTGACTGAGGCAGAATGTAAAGTATTTGGTTGTTTGCCTTCTGGAAGACTGTCAGGAGTCTGCTGACGTTCTAGACCTTTCACAGGGACTTTCCAGCAGCAGCTATACTCTTTACCCTTCCAAACTCACACGCACTTACTGTACATGTACAGTCAGTTTTGTACAGTTAGTTTTATTTGTGAGGTTTTTCTAAAGTACAGGGTTGTTTACAAAATGTTAACAGTTTAGTGGCATATTTAACAGGCATTGTAACTCCACTTTTTTCTGCTACGTCAAGCACTGGTTACAACCAGACTCATTCAGGGAACAGTATTACACTATCACCAATGTAATGTGTGTGTGTTGTATGTATGTAATGACTGTTTCTGATTAGTTAGACTGAATTTCTCAGTGCACCTGTTCATGTCCAGAAAATGATTACTCAAGGTGGATTTTTCTCCCTCTGTCTAACTTTTACTGATACAGACCCATTTCCAACAAACTCAGCAAAAGTTTTGAACCCAAATCCATTTGGACTTCAGGTTTCTGGATCTAATTGGACTCATAAAGACCTCTACATTTAAGTACAGAAGGGTGTGATAATGTTTGCGGATATTCAGTGGAACTATATATAATCTATAAAACAGTAACTACAAAACTTGGTGTCATAGTTGTATAAAGATCCTTTTGGAAAACACATTGAGTATACTTTGAAAGCTGTGCAGAAACGAGTGTGAGTTTCACAGTGCAAAACATGATATTGCTAGACCTTATGTTATATACAAAGGTTTGCTAGTTCCTGCCATTGGAAAGTGGGATCCTTATTTTCTTCCAGAACAGCAGACTGTGCTAATCATCAGCTGGACCAACAGTATAGAAACATACCCAACCCAGGCTCATTCTGAAAATGTACCGCTATATACATTTCTGGAAAGCGGCAAATACGTTCCAGGAGGTACGTTTTTTTTTTTGCAGTTTTTGTTTTCGCGAATTCACCAGAGGCCACTGTGTACTCTTTTTAAGATCTCAAATATTTCTTGTAAATTTTTATCTTACCTGCTTTCTGGAACCGTTCTTTGCCGGACTCAAACCCCGTCATCGCGGTCAGCTCCTCTCTGCCTCTCAATTCCGCCGACGTACATGGCGAGCTAACTGGACAAACTGGTAACAGCAGGAAAGCCGTTCATATGGAGGTAAGCGGTCAGCTGGTATGCCTGAAAAGGCACAGCATCATACCGCCCCGTAACGTTCGTTTTAGAGACAAAATGCAGCCATACGCACTTTTGGCTACATAATTCGCGATCATAATTTGCAATCTCCAGAAATGTATATAGGGCTACGCTTTCAGAATGAGCCTATGTTAAACATACCAGCTCAAAAACTTGGAATACTTCATGCTGACCTATGCTAGATTCTTCAGCAGGGTTACATTTTGTGTAACAAAAAATGCCACGCTTAAAGTTTGTCAGAGATGTTTCAGCACGGGACGTCTCCTTACCTTATTTCTCTTTGTCCATTAAGCTAAGGGTGATGCTGATATCCTCGTCTCTCATGGGAGCAGCAGGTATAGGAGTGTTTTTGTGACGAGGGGAATTCCTGCGCTAATGAGAGGCAGTAATTACCCCCTCCTCCACCCCCAAGCGAAGTGGTTAATGGCAGTGATGCTTATTTACGCAGTAAACAGGTGCACAGCTGGATCAAATAACTGATAAGCTGCTTAAAGACATTCCTCTAGTGCATACTTCAAAATCAGCACATTTTCATCAGCGCAAAAATAAATGAACCGATGTGAATATAAAGCCATCTTTATGTTTCTGTGCTCTTGTGCGCCGCTGAGGGATTTGAGCATGCGTGAATACAGATGTTTTCTGAACAATTGTTTTCTCTCTTTGGTTAAAGGTTAGCTTTTGGGTTAAGGGTTAAGGTCAGGGATCAGTGCAGATGACCTTTGCTTTTTCTCAAGTGTAATACATCTGACTTTGTCTGTGCTCTCACAGTGAAAATGATGCCTTAGTGTTTAGCTTTCAAAGGCTTCACGGTGCTCATTGTGTGTTCTCCCAGAGAATGTGCTTTCACTTTTATTGGACTTGCTTTTACATAGTTTGAACTTTTTTTGTGGTGGCATGGTCGCTTAGTGGTTTGCGTTGTTGCATCACAGCAAGAAAGTCGCTTGTTCGAGTCCCGGCTGGGCCAGGTGTCCTTTGTATAGAGTTTGCATGTTCTCCCCATGTTAGCATGGTATTCCTCTGGGTGCTCAGGTTTCCCCATAGTCCAAAGACATGTGGAATAGGTGAATTGGAAAAACTAAATTGACCATAGTGTGTGTGTGTGTGTGTGTGTGCGTGTGTGCGTGCGTGCGTGCGCGTGTGTGTGGGTGTGTGTGTGTGTAAATGAGAGAGTGTATGGGTGTTTCCCAGCATGTGTTCAAGTTCATTCCACTGTTAATAATTGTCAGTAATAAAAAGGCAATAATTACTCACCCTCATGTCGTTCCAAATCCTTAAAACCATTGTTCATCCTCCTCAGTGTCAGTATAGGGCAGACATTCACAATCTCTGTGCTCTGATATATTTGTGATGTATGTGCTCCCAGAACCCTGCACATGCCTTCCTCTGTTTTAAACAAAGCATAGGTGCATTCAACAGTATAAATGAGCATGAGAAACATAGAACACATTGCTCTAGTGAATGTGCACCCTATACTGACATTGAGGAGAAGAAACTGTTGAATTAAGTACTTATTTTTGTTTTATGTGCGCACAAAAGCTTTCTCGTAGCATAGTAATATTTCGATTGAACCACTGATGACATATGATTTGTTTTGAGGATGTCTTTTTGGTATTTTTTTAGACTTCGAACAATTCAGAACCATTAGGTCTCATTAGGGTTTGGAACAATGTGAGGGTGAGTAAATAATTTGGGTGAACTAAACTTTAGTGCAAGGACAAACTGCATGTACAGTTGGTATGTGTAAACCATTCATGTGCAATGTAGACCCTCACATCAGCATGTAAGTAAGCATTTGATTGGGGCATCAAACTATCATAATACCTGCAAATAGGCATTTGCAACCTGAGAATATTGTACTGGTTTAATATACTCAGTATTTTAAGGATCTAATCACTAAATCTGTATTTTGTCAAATTTATATTTTAGCTAAACAGAAATGGATGTTCAATAAGACATCTACTCATATTCATGAAATATAAATTCCTACCGCATCAATAATACTGTAAATGTAATTGTATTTTTAAAAACAATAATTTTAAAAGCAAATATCATAATTTCTTTCTTTCTTTCTTTCTTTCGTAATTCAAGTATATAAATGTAAATAAATGTTTTATTTGAGTCGTGGTGCATTTTCTCAAGTCTGCTTTGAACAGAGAGAGAACACAACATCATCGGTGCATGAAGATAATTGGTGAGCAATGGAGTGTGTGATTGTTTAGTTATGGATCCATCTTTCTGCCTCTTAATTAATGCACGCAGAACAGGAGCAGGTGATCACACATTCTTTGATGGCAGTAAGTGATCCAGCGTTCTGGCTGTGGGATAAAGAGAGCTGTTAACGCCTGTCTATCTGGGGTGTAAGTTTACTCAGTTCTAACGGACAGTGTGCTGGGAACTCTCTGAGACCCTCAGGCCAATGGAAATGATTCACAGCAATATTACAAGATCTTTATCAGAGAGAGAAAGAGAGAAAGAAGCCCTTTGGATCTGTGAGAATCAGAATCGGCTGCTTTTCTCATGTGACAATTGAGATTTTTCTTTCATCTCTTCACCCATCCAAATATTTTTTATCTCAGGGAGAATCTTCAGAAATCAGACTGGGATGCTTCTGGTGTATTCATAAATACACTTACATACGCGACATCCGTGCTGTTTCTGTATGCTTTACAATGTGCTTGTGTGTGTTGCAGGCTCCTCAAGCATGGCGATGAGTGTTTTGTGCCACGTGCATGCCCGTGTTTGTGGAAAGGAAAAGAATATTATCCAGGAGACAGAGTATCTTCCCCATGTCATCAGTGGTGAGATTATGTTCACTTACATTCAGGTCTTCGCGTAGAGCTTCTTCACACACAGCTCCTAATTGTTTTAGAAGAATGTTTGCTAATTTTCTTTGTATTGAAGTGGTACTTTTAAATGTTCTATGAATGTTCTGAAACAAGTATTAGTGTTTTTTAGGTGAACATTTAACTAAAACTTTTCAGGATAAGAATTTCATGGAATAACATTTATGTTCTTAATCTGCAATTTTCAATCCTGGTCCTCACGACTCCCTCCTCTGCACATTTTCCATGTCTCTCTTGTTTAAAACTGCAGATTTGGATAAGCAAATCATTAGAAGAAAGCTATATAAACTGTGTATAGACATATATGCTTAAAAATGCATATAATGCATATAAAACTCTGTGAAGGAACTGTGTATGGACATGTTCTCTACCTAGTGTTCACTGCTCTGTACCCCTTTGGCCCCTGCACACAGAAATTTAGCTGAACTTGAAGACTAATTAATTTAAAAACAAAGATTTGCGCTACACTGTTTGCAGCATCTTCAGACAAAAATGATTAAATAAATGTGAAGAGTTATTTAACCATAACCACGATATTTGTATAAAAACTTAATTTCTCTTTGAATTGAATATGCTTTTTTCTAACTGGAATCATGGCAGAATATCATATGCCTGTATACTTTACAGAGCACGTGCATCTGAATGGAAAACTAGTAAGAGAAACATACAAAATGTGCAGAGAAGTGGAGTGTGAGGATCAGGATTGAAAATCGTTGTGCTAAATAATGTTTGTAATTATTGCTCTAAACCACTAATCGTTAATTACTAAAACCACTAAATATATTATTACTTGAAGGATGTTTGCTGATAACTCTGAGCCTTGCCAGAAAGTCAGTTTGTTACATTTTCATAAACTTTATAAAGACAAAATGTTGCATGTGGTTATTAAGCCTGATCTCACATGGAAAAAATTACTATTTTATGTTTTGTTAGTTTAGTGGCTAATTCGTGTGTACGAAAATGTAAGCTTTTTAAAAGGAGGAGTGGCACCAAAACCCACCCTTAAACCCAACCATCATTGGGGGATGAGCAAATCATACTTAATTGTACGAATGAGATTGGACAAATTCATACGAGTTAGCCACTAAATCAAAAAGTTACGAATTGCCATGAGATAGCGTTAGGTTATTTAAATTTTAGTAGGAATTTTATGTTTTAGATTATGAATATAAGGAAAAATCATGTACCCGACACAGTTTAATTTTAAAAGATTTTACTGGCTTGTAGCTAATTTGGTACAATTATAAAATTGTATCAAAACTCATAGTAGTATGAAGCTGATTCACTTATCATCACTTGAGGATGGATAGACTCTAGCATCTGAATTGTATTTTTTTGCAGTGTGTGTCAACATGGCACATTCCAGTGTGAGTTCCGCCCGTGTCCATCCATGTGCACAGCTTATGGAGATCGACACTACCGAACATTCGATGGCTTTCTCTTTGATTACATTGGCGCTTGCAAGGTGTACTTGATCAAGGTGAGTGTTTAGCAACAAATTAATTTATTCCCATAACTCAATCTGTTAAAAACTAACTGCACAAAGTGTATGTCTTTATGGAATGTTGTTGATGAAATGTCTCATTTGTGTATTAGAGTTCATTAGATGCAATGATGACTGTCACAGCAGAGAATGTTGACTGCTTTGAGAGTGGTGTGATCTGCAGGAAATCTCTCCACATCTCTGTCGACCGTTCCTTCATTGTCTTTGATACTGACACTGGCAGACCTGTGAGTGAGCTTTATTCATTCTCTTTTATGTTTATTCATTCTCTTTTATGTCATTCAAACTAATTTTTGCCAGAAATAAAGCCAGTCCCTATAGTTATTCATGAGTCAAACCGAGGTTTATAATATGCCTCTTACCAGTGTTGGGTGTAATTAGTTATAAAATAACTAGTTTTACTGTAATTAAATAACTTTTTTTCTGCTAAAAGGTTAAGTAAGGCATTACTTGTCATTTTTAGGTAATTTAATTACAGTTAGTTGTAATGTACTTGCCTTTAATACTGTACATACTATTAACAGCTCTGTATAAATGATTTCAGAGAAGTAATTGTATTTTTCTGTTATTCAGTTATTTTGCATAATAACCCACTTTTTTCAACTAGATTGGAAATGCTTAAGGAACAATTAAATATGAAATTTGTCAATAGCCAATTATGATATGGGGATGGTTAGGAGGCCATGATGGACAGAGACCAGTGGGTAAATTTGGCCAGGATGCAGAGGGTAAACTCCTACTCTTTTTCGAAGGGCATTCTGGGATTTTTAATGACCACAGAGAGTCAGGACCTCAGTATAATGTCTTATCCGAAAGACGGCGCTCACTGAGCAGTATAGAGTCCCCTTCACTATACTGGGGCGTTAGGACCCAGACAGGCCGCAGGTTGAGCACCCTCTGCTGGCCTCACTAACACCACTTCTGGCAGCAACCTAGCTTTCCCATGTGATCCCAGGCACAGCCCTGCTTAGCTTCAGTGGGTGACCATGTGAGAGTTGCAGAGAGCTAGCTGCCACCTAAAAAATATGTATATATGGATTTTAAATAGTATTAATTGAGTAGTTAATTTACTTATTGATTAATTAAGTTACTGTTCAGACAAAGTATTTGCAAGTATTTAACCCTTACACCTTTAACTCATTCCTATACACCCCTGGTAGGAGTAAATGCACTTTTTATGTGAGAGATGATGGTGTTTTATGTGTTTCTGTGAACACTGATTTGGTGTCAAATGACTGCGGTAACTTTCATTGTTATTAATTTGTGGCTATTGGTCATGTGCAGAACCCATCCAGTGTGATTGACAGGCAGAGAGTATACATCTGGCAGGCAGGATATTACACCATTGTACATCTGCTTGGGGAAGACCTCACAGTGCTGTGGGACAGAAAAACCACTGTACACATACAAGCTGGACCACGCTGGCAGGTAAAAACACAATGGTGAATGTGTTTCTAAATGTAAACATGAATGAGTTTAGCCAGTTAAACATTTTTTCTTTCAGAGTTTTGATTACCATAAAAGATTGCATTTTTATTTATTCAATTCTTAGGGCAAGCTTACTGGTCTTTGCGGGAACTTTGATCAGAAGACAGCGAATGAGATGAGAACACCAGAGAACATTGACTCATCAACACCACAGGAATTTGGCAACAGCTGGACAGCAGCAGAGGCATGACAAACAGATAAACAAACATACACCAATCAAATTTTCTCTATAGTTGTTAGAGTGCATAGGTCTTTCATGATAAATAATATTATTATTGCGAGAAGTGATATAATTGTCATTTTAAGTGCCAGTGATTATATAATGACACCAGCATAACACCGTTTCCTAACTACATGCGACGCAATGCGGCGACATTCAATAAAAGCTATCTTTTCCATGTTCAATTTCTTTGTCCTAACCATCTTTGGCAGGTACGTGCAAAATTTCTATTTTTGAAATGCTTTCAATTTCTGCGACAGAACAACAGCCTAAACAACAATGACAATGATCACCTCAGGTACAGATTATGTGCTTTATTCAGTGTTAAATACACTACTATTATTGCCATACTACTGAAAGCAGCACCAGATAGTTCACCTCAGATCTTAAAAGTAAAAAAAAACTAGCTAATGGTTTGAAATGAAATGAAAGTCTGAACTGTGACTGAACTGTGAGTGCAAACCAACAACAGTCACTCAGTAGCCAATGTACTTGTAATAATGTTAAATAGGTTAAGTATTAATTAGATTATAACTCTTACCATTTCATCAGGAATGCAGTGGCTGGTAAATGAATTGCTGGAATTTAAAGGTTTCTGTTATGTCATGTCGTGTTTGGTGCAAACAGATAAATTGCTTGTTGTTGAAATTGTGCTGCATTGCGTGTTGTTAGTATACGATGTAATAATGCATGAACACTTTCAAGGGTCAAAAACTTTGCATTCTCATAGTTATTTAGAGTCTGTAATTTGATGTTAAAAAAGTAAATGTCCTATTATACAGTAAGCTTTGACACCTGTGATGTCCTTGTAAAATAGCTTTGATGTTATTTGTGAAGTTTTCTGTAAGTGGGCTTTGAAACAGAGCTAATTTAGACAGCTTTTTCCAAACCATCACTAGTTTTTCAGGAAATGTGAAAATTCGCCTTTTCTTCCCCTGTCAGTAGTCATTGTTTGTAAATGAGTAAAATGAGCTTGCTGACTCCTCTAACAGAGGTTAGGTGAGATGACAGAGTCTGGGCAATCAGATCAAATGTTGCTAACATTGATTTAAATGTAAGCCTGTTGGGTGATTTATATTCTGCCATCAAAAATTATTGAGGTCATGATTGCATAATAGATATAATGATTATTGTGACAGGCCTAAGTGTGGAAGACCTTGTGGTGGTTAAGCACTTTGAAATATAGCACAGATGTGGTCACCATGACCTGGGTGTAATAATTGACACCTGTATTCTATTGCAATTCAAATGAATTCATGTTTTTTTTTAATCAAAAAAGTACAAAGTTCAGGCAAGCAAGTGGCATTATTCGTCTGATTAGTGTAAACAGCTGCCTGTCTGAGGATGTAAACATTCTGTGGTTTAAATACCCCCCCACCCCCCCACCCCCGTGTTGTGACCACACAGTGTCAGAAATTTAATAGTAGTAACACTTCAGAATGTTTTTGTCAATGTCTCATCAGTGTGTGAACAGTCCTGATATAAGGCACCCCTGCAATCTGAATCCTCTTCGAGAACCCTTTGCAAAACGGCAGTGTGGGATTTTGCTCAGTGAAGTGTTTCAAGTCTGCCACCCTGTGGTAAGTCAATCACCTCTGAGCAGTTGAAAAATGTGCATGTGAGTGAGAGAGGGTCTCTGTGTTTAAAGGTGTTTGATGCTCTGTAGGTAGATGTCACATGGTTCTATATGAACTGCTTAGTGGACACATGTGGCTGTAACCGTGGAGGAGACTGTGAGTGTTTCTGCACAAGTGTCGCAGTATATGCTCACCGCTGCTGTCAAAAGGGCATCACTATTGACTGGCGCTCTCCATCCATCTGCCGTGAGTGACACCTTCTCATTACATAACAAATACATACAAACTCTTATAAAAGTAACTGATAGTCAACAGGAATGGGGAACTGAACATTTTTATCTCATGGTTGCCATGATATAATGAGTAATACTGGCTTCTTCCTCCTACAGCTTATGACTGTGAATACTACAACAAAGGTACATCTGCAATATTTGATAATAATATTTATACTTGTCTGAGAGCTATATCATTTTAACAACTGTGCATGTTTGTAATGCACATATGCATAGCTTTAGGGAAAGGCCCGCTGAAGTTGTTGACCTACAGAGAAAGGGGAACACTGTTGGCAGCCAATAAGACAAGTGGACTGGTGTTCCCAAAAAGAGACCTGACCAGTGCTGATGAGATCCTGGTGCTGTTTATGATGACACCAGGAATCAGCAAAGCCAGACCACACGGTCAGTCAAACAGAACATTGATGAAGATGATTATGAACAAATTTATAGTAAAACATACACATTTCATGCTAAATTTTATAACACAAACCTCATACTTTCATGTTTCATTCTAATGAATAAGATATTTGTTTTTATATACGTATTTATTCTTCAACATATACTTTAGGCTATGGACCAGATTTACCAAAGAAGGCAATTCCAAAATACCGCCGAGCGGTGTGGAAATGTCTGCAGATGTTATACAGACAATGCTCAAATTTAAGAACAAAAAAATAACATCTCATTTAAATGTCGACCAATGCAATAAACACAAAGAATTAGTGTAGTGGAAAACAAACAGAGCTGATGCTCATAAGGTGCAGGTGATCTACTATGACAAGTTATGATGCACTATTTTGTTTTTCTTTAGGGCATAGAGAGGGTTTGACAAATATTTGGGGGTGCTAAGAAAGTAATCAATAGTCATGATAATGAAGTTAGTCTACTTCGTAAAAAATTTTTGCTATTTAATAAAAGCAGCTACAGTATTAAATAAAAGTTTAGCATTACAAATAGTTTTATTTTATTTAGGCCTATTTACTTAGACAAGCTTAATATAAGTGACTTTAAGACAATGAAAAAAAACTATTACTGAGCACTCATGTGCTCAGCTCACATGCCTTTCGTTTACTTATAGTAAGCCATATCTGAGTGTTTTTATGTGAGATACTCCAACTCACATGCAAGGAAAACAGATCACACACTGTCTAAGGGAACTAAGATTGCGCTGGTATTACTTGACTCACCCTAATTGTTTGTTCCAGGTCATCCTTTTATTCCTAAAGTAAATTAAAGTAGCAAATTTTTTAAACAATATGTTTTCATAAAAAATCAGGCACATAAATAGCTGTGTTGATGCCTTTTCAGTTCTATCCTTTGTTGTGTGTCTTTAGTAAATGCCAAAAAGAAAGTTTACACAGGCACAAGCTGTTAGTAAATCTGGCTCTATATAGGGCTTTTCTGATTTATATATATTGTCATTGTGTAATGTTATTAATGTTGCAGACTCATCTCTGGTGTCATTTGAGGCAGCAGACAGACCCAACTATTTCTTAAAAGCAGAGCAGGGTGGCCAACTAAGACTTCAGAAGTGGGAAGATACACAGGCATTCTGGGATGCAGCTACATTTGTCCTTCATAGAGACACCTGGATCCCAGGTTTTGATTCGCTGGAGTCACTGGCAAGGCCTGGATTTTTTCTGCACTTTATGCTGTCCAGACTTCAGCTACAGAAATACAGTCATTCAGATCGGTACCGCAGAGCTACTCTATTCAAACTGACAGGTCAGACTGTGGCAGATAATTACTGTATTCATGGTCACTCAGTTCTATTATAACTGCTTAACCCATTTTTTCCCCATAATTTCCATTATTTTATTTTAGGCGCCATACCACACTATCCAATGGGTCCTCGATGTCAGTGGAGGTTTGAATCATGCGTGAGTCCATGCTTCAAAACATGCAGTGACCCATCAGGTCTGAGCTGTACCAGCATTCTGAAGTAAGAGCATACACATTCATACATGCGAACACACAAATATCTATCAATGCCTAACATGTATTTCTGAGTGATTTGGTTAACATTTGCCTTCCTGCAGGATTGAAGGATGTCTGCCTCAATGTCCAAACCACATGGTTCTAGATGAGGTCACTCACAGATGTGTCTCCTTGGAGGACTGTAAGTTATTATTTATTATTAAAGCTTTTAAATCTTTCTTCAGTCATTTTCATAGGAATTGACCAGAGCAGGTTATGTTATGTTAGTGACAACTTTGCACATGTTAGAATTTAAAAATACTAACCATAAAAACAAACCATTTCATGCTATCAAACAGACTTTTATTGTCTTATTATTGCCATGGTAAATACAAAATTAATTAGCTAATTGTAATTGAGGTGGAATATATCACTGCAATTACAAAAATTAATTGCAGATATAATTACATGTAAATAAAATATAAATTGAATGTAAAAACATGTATGTACATAACGTGCATTGTAAAAAAAGATTACTTTAAATGTATTGTAAGTAGATAGTTATTAAAGCTATCTACTTAAAACTTACTATAAAGTGAAATCCAATTAGCTGTGTCAGTTTAAATTAATTATTGTTTTGTGCAGTATCTAACAAATAATGTGTTTGTGTTTAGGCATTAGGCCTGCTGTTGTTCCTCCATTCACACTACCCAGCACTACCATATCATCAACACCCTTCTCAGAAGATTACACCTCGAGCATTCCAGTGGTTTCTACAACACTCATTTCTACAACAGTTTCAGAATCTAGTGCCACCACAACACCTTCAGTACACATGCCAACCACTGAAAAACCTACAACTTCCCCTATCAGACCTGAGGTGGTGGAAATCATCACCACATTAACAACATCCTCTTCCTCCTGGAGTCCCCTGGCTTCCACTGAGAGAACCATTAAAACACCAAGCATCACATCTAGTCCCATTTCCTCCACTACGTTGTACACTAGCCCTGTGTCTATCTCAGCACCTGTCTCAGTTACCTCTACAACAAGCAGACCAACAGAGTCTTCAACACTGCTCACACGTACCACAACTATTCCCTCACCACCTAGTTCTAGTCCTGTTCTACCATCTACCTCAAGTACAGAGCCGACCAGAATAAGCACTTTGCCCGTTCTTCCAGTATCAACTAGCATGGGCCCCACAGAAGCCACTTCCCCAACTGTGAAAGTGTCATCTCCCATCACCTCAATTACAGAGACTGCCAGGGTCTCAGAAGCCGTCACACCTACTGAAAAGACCACAACCCCCACTGTGACTTCAAGTGGCATCACACAGTTTCCTGCTGAAACCATAAGTATAACAAAGTTCGCCTCACCATCCACTACAACACCTGTATTAGAATGGAGAACCTCTGGCACAACAGCAGAAATGGCCTTATCAACATCTTTGGACATTCTAAGGACCCCTGAGAGCACCTCTGTAACCCAGAAGCCTTCGGACACCACTACCATTCCCATTTCCACAACAGATACTAAAGCATCCACCACTCAGATTACAGTAAAATCCACAAGTTCTGCTTTTGCAACACCACCTGCTACTCAAACAACTCTCTTTATTCCATCAACAGTTTCAGAGCAACCTGAAACTTTAAAAACAACAGTGACTCTCTCCACGACTGCTCCAACAAGTCTCACTGCAGTTTCTTCTCAGGCTCCTACATTTGTGCCAACAGAAACCACTGCAAAAACAACCTATCAGCCAACATCTGTTATTTATACTTATCCTGATGGGCCAACTACTGATAGGGCCTTACAGACAGATTGGAGAGTGATCCAAACAACTTCAACTCCATCAGAATTAACAGAAACATCTCAAATCAGTGTCAGGACAGCTGAAACTCCACTTACCACCTATACTACCATGCCACCCACCTGGGCACCTACAGAGGAAACAACAACAACACTGCTTACATCGCATATGTCACCCACTGACAAAACAACTTCTAGAGTTCCCTCCACTTCTAGTACACTTGGCTACACAGAGTCCTCCTGGAGTTTATCTTCAACCACATTTCCCATTACAGACAAAGTTAGCACATCGCCAATTCATCCTCATTATACTACATCTGTGGCCACAACTCCTGCACTGTATGAGATTTCTTCAGCCTCGCCGCCCATACTTGCAACTTCAGTATCTCAAACGGCATCACAAACCCCAACAAAAACCACAGAAACAACTGTTACTTCTGAGAAACCTCTGCTAACATCTACTGCAGCTGAAAAGGAGGTTGTATCCACTACTCAAACATCCACAACTAGACATTTGACAATACATCTTGTTACAGAGACAACTAGGGCTTCTCTTGACACAGATAGAGCTGTGCTTTCAACTGCTGCGACCACCCAGACACCAACTTTGGTGCATGAGACCTCCAGTACCATTCCTTCCACATTGGCTCCAAAATTCACAACTCGTATCACACCAGTCTTAACTTCACGGGTAGGTGTAGATACCATTCGACAGACTCCACAAGATGTGACCACAACTAGCATTTCACCTCCAACTAGGATTGAGACGACGCTGACAACATTTACTACAATTTCCACAGATAAAGTGACCTCTGTTTCCACAACTACTTCTAGTACTGCTGCTGCTTCTAGCACACTTACAACACCCATTCCTGAAATCCCAGAATTCACCTCTGGATTTACAGAGTACACTACTGAATCTGGTCTGACCACAACACTGCCGTCATTAACTGGAACAACTCCAACTGGAACTACAACTCCTGTGGCATCAGTTCATACCCAGACTACTATTTCAACACATCTACCTACTTCTTCTACTGTTACTACAATTAGTCCCATAACCAGCTCAAGTGCCTCTACTGAACGCCATCTGGTGGATGAAAGTCCTATAGTCACAACTATGCTACCTACTCCAGACACTGCCCAAACAACACTAACTACATCTGTGAAGACAAGTATCCCCTACACCATAGAAACAGAGCACTGGATGACAAGCCAGGCACATGCAGTCTCTAAAACTACTGTTCTTGAGCCAAGCAGAGTATGCACTGTAAGTCAATTATAGATTGCTTTATATGTAGGGTATGAACACTATTCTCCCATATTCAATTGTGTGTTTGTGTGTGTCTGCAGTCTCCATATTCAGAGGTAGTGGATGAATGCACGAAGCTTATTTGTGTCAGTGGCCAGTTGCTCCTTTTCAATAAGTCTCAGAGTTGCCCATATGATCCTACACCACCAAATTGTGGTCTGCTTGGGTTTGCCGTACTAGTCAATGGTGATAAGTGTTGTCCACGGTGGGACTGTCCATGTGAGGAACACACACATTAACACTATCAATTTAATTTCCATACTGCCATTGGATGTTTTAGCTAAATGTGCTATTTTTATTTTGGCATGCAGGTCGTTGTTCAGTGTTTTCAGATCTTAATCTGATCACATTTGACGGGAAAAGTGTTGCGATTTATAAAGCTGCTTTATATGTGGTGACTCAACTTCCCAATGAGACCGTTAGCATCCTGGTACAAGAATGCTCTGGACCAGATGACACTGTGAGATATTCACAACGGTCTACACTTAAGAATAACTCTTCAAAACTCAAATATGTATGTGATTTTAAAATATATGTTTCTGTTTGATTCCAGCTTGTGTGGAACTTTACTAATTTGTGTCTGGCAGCTTTAAACATCACTCACAAATCTAACGAAGTTCTCGTCAATCGTCTTCAGAGACGTGTGAGTATCACTCAGCTTTTTTTGAAAAAACACTAGAAACACTTTTTATTGAATGCTTAAATGATTAAAATAAAATACTAATAAATGTAAGAGAATCAAATGTTCACTGTGTTTTTTCCAGCTCTATGTGAACTCCAGGTATGCAAAGCCACGTTTTAAGAAGTATGGTTTTGAGATTCTGGACACAGGAAACATGTACCTAATCCGAAGTCCAGCTGGTCTGAAGATCCAGTGGTTCCACACTACAGGCATGATGGTGATTGAGATGGACAGCTATAACAACAGACTGCCCACGATGGGATTGTGTGGTATGAAGTCATTAACTGCACATCCTATGCACTCTTAGGAGAATCATGTCATCTTCTCCCACGTTCCTCACTCTCCACCTCTTTCATCTCTCTCTTTGTCACCTTGTCCAGGTAGTTGTGATGGTAATCCTCTGAATGATCTGACTCTGTCTAACGGTACAGTTGTGCCTGAGCAAGAGGATCCGGCCGTGTTCATCGATAGCTGGCAGATTCCCAACACCACCAGCTACATCAGCAACAGCAGGCGGCGAGAGGTCAACTGCACAACCAGTGACTGCTCTCAGTGCTTGAACATGCTGAACAACCACACCTTCGCCATCTGCCATACCTATGTACGACACACTACATGCACTTGTTTCCACTGTCAACCATGCTCTCACAACACAGTTTTCTTACTGGTGTTTGTGTTGCAGGTCCCTCCAGCAGTTTTCTGTGAGATGTGGGTGAGAGATGTGGAGTATGTTAATAATCCGTGTATCGCTTTGGCTGCTTATGCTGCTTCCTGCCACAAATTCAACATCTGCATGGAATGGAGGAGCTCTGATTTTTGCCGTATGTATGCCCAGGCATATTTATGCTGCTCAAAGTAACCATGTAGTGTTTTCTAAATGAATGTGTTTTTGGGTGTTTTTCTGTGTAGCATTCGTGTGCCCAGGAAACCTTCGGTACCAAGCATGTCTGCCTGCCTGCACTGCCCCATCCTGTCCAAACCAAGAGTTTGAGTTTGTCCCAGAGCAATGCACAGGCCTTTCAGAGGGCTGTGTGTGTCCTGAGGGGACTTTATTACACCGGCCCTATTCAGCCCTCTGCATTCCACCCAGCAAGTGTGGTATGACCCTCGTCTTTCTCTTTCTCTCTCTCTCCACTCAAAAGTGCAGTGATTACTGAGAAACACTTTTGATATTTGAAATCGACACCAAAACAAATAGCTCTACCAAAATGAAATGCATCTCTCCCTCCATGTTGTTTACATAAGTTATTAAGATAATGAATGGTGAAGGATTTTTTTTTGTACATGTTTTGAAGTATTTCTGTTCCTCAGAAAATTCTCTTACTGCACCTTAGAGTAATAGTTCACCCCAAAATGAAAACGTACTTACTATTAACCTAACCTTATGTAGTTCCAAACCTTTATGGGTTTCTTTTTTCTGTTGAACTCAAAAGAAGATATTGGTAACACTTTCTATGAAGCCCATGCTCATAATGTATTATAACTCTGTATACGTACAATAGAGATGTTAAGTAGATATAAACAATAAAGTAGATGTTAAATAATCAATCCTCATAATAAATCCTTATGATTCATGACAGACTAATTCATACTTATAAATCAGTCTAACATATGTTATGAACATGTATATTAAAAAATTATATGCATCACTAAGTATTAATAACACTATTATAAATATAGCTATAACTGTCTTTATAACACATTATATGTTTTATTGTGGCTTTATAGATACATTTATAGAATTGTTATGCTTTATTATAAATAATTATAAACCCAGTTATAATTCATTATGAGCATGTACATCATAGAAAGTGTTTCCAAGATGTTTTGGAAAATGGTAGAAACTTAAATGGTTGAACTCTTTAAGGGGAAATGTTTTTGAATAATATGTGTCATGGTATGTGTTTGCAGCATGTACTGATAGTTTTGGAGCCCCTCGTGCGCTTGGGGAGGTGTGGAAAGCTTCATTAGACGGCTGCTGCATGTATAAGTGCGAGAACGACAGCATAGTATCAGTGGAGTACAACTGCAGTAACATCCCTCAACCTGTCTGCACGCGTACTGGAGAGATAACGGTCAACCTCGCTGATGACAGCAGCTGCTGCCCTCACAAAGCCTGTGGTCTGTTTTACTATTACCTCACACATACCTATAGAAGGGCTGGGGAGGATGATGGCAAATATCTGTGTCCCATACATTGTACTGTGCTTACATCAATCAAGTTAAAGGATGACTCCTTCACGAATTTCACATTTCAAGCATTTTCCAGTCACCTTCCTTAAACTGGAATGGTATACAAATGTATAATGTACAGTAAATTGAATCCATTATTAGTGTGAAATATTGCTAAATGCTTAAATATGATAGGGAACATTTTCTTTTGTTACTAATTGTTGTTAACTTAAACTTTTAAAATCATAACAGAGTTTATATTTTACACTATTTTGTGATTTAATTTAATATGCTAACCTTAAACCCAGAATCCACATGGCATGTCTAAACAGAACAGGTATTATTCTTTTTGAAAAAAAGTGAATGATAAATTCACTAAAATATCACAACACAATAATTTGAATTGACAATAATCAATTTACTACTGGTGTATCCTAAACGTTTTGCACAAATTAAATGAGAGAGGAATAAATGACATGCCTCAATGCTTTCCAGAGTTTCCTGCCAGAGAAAGTGACATCACTTGGAGCTAGTCACATGTTTTTTTCTATCAGCACTTTACTGATTGTCATGCCTTTTTATAACTGATGTAGCAGAGTTGACCAGAATGAAGAGGCAGATACAACAATATAATTTTTTTTATAACTGTGATTACAAATAATGCTCACAAAAATGTCAAATGCAAATGTAGTTAACTTAACAGAGTAAACAGTAAAAAAGAAAAAGAAAATTACAGTGTCATGATAACTGAAGCTGCATGAATGATTCAGGAGATGGAGACAGTCAAAAGTATAATTGGAGTCTTTAAGTTGATATTTTCAAGACAAAATAAATACACAAACATTATTTTTAAAGAGAACTTGACTAATAACTATTTAATTATTTAATTATTATTGAAATATGTTTTATTAAAATTAATACAAGGTTTATCTTGGAGATTCAATTTTAGAATCACTCAATAAAATACATTAAATTCTTTCATTTTTATTATTTAACTCCCCACATTTAGAAGTTCTGAAACATTTAGGTGTAACACTTTAATTTGATGGTCTACTTTAGGGAATTCTGTTGGCTATAGACATCATTGTAATTCATATTAGTACGGTTACTTGAATAAGACAACATTTTGCCGCTTATTATATGGTTCTAGCTGAATTTCTTAATATGAAGTTAGTATAATATTTTCTGTGAGCATCAAAATAAAGTTTTACCCATGCTGTATATAGTGTTAATGCCTAATGCTTTGTTGGAGACTTCAATTTGTGCTTCATTGTTTTTGTGACAGTTTGTAATCAGAGTATGTGTGAGGCGGCCCCCACGGGCTGTAAATACGGAGAGAAGATGGTTTCATATCATAGACAGGACTCCTGCTGTCCCGAATACTTATGTGGTGCGTTTGGACATAGAGTATTTTGTGTATTAGGTTTTCTGTGTCTGTGTGGATGCATCCATGTTCATATTTGTTAATTGTCATTTTAGAGTGTGATCCTGATCAGTGTGTCCTGGATATTCCTGTGTGTCGAGAAGATCAGACACTGATCGCCACTCGTGCTGATGGCAGCTGCTGTTTGGCACACATCTGCAGTAAGTTATTAGTGAGAAGTGTAGTCAAGTCAAGTCAGGTCAATCCAAGCATATGAGACTTTCTTTATTCTTTGCAACAAAAATTGTGAAGAATATTTATCGAATTTATTACTCTCCCTTTGTCTGAAGTGCTTAATTATAAGTCATCAGAAGTCGTGTTTTGTTAATATATAATGACACAATATTTAGGTGCCCCTGTACTTGGAGCGTATAATAAAAATATTTAGCACAATTATTTATTACAAATATTGAAATCATTAACACAATTACTTTTACTTTTTTTTATTGTGTTAGTGTGTGACAAATGCTCAGAGGCAGCTCCAGTGTGTCAAGATGGAGAACTGCTGATTGTGGACACCAACAGCACAGAGCGCTGCTGTCCAGCTTATCACTGCTGTGAGTACAAAAACATCATTAAACACATATTTTTTACCAGTGGTAAACCAGAGAAAGCAGTTTAGAAAGTTGTACGATAAAGCTTTATAGTGCAGTCACCTTTACTGTTTTTGCCAGTGAAATAGTCATTTTACCTGTATCTGCATAGAGTTTTGGTGAGGGTGAAAAAGTTGTGTTTGTTTTCAAATTTGCTCCATTAAACAATATAAAGCTCATAAGTCTGCACAGAAAACACAAAACTAAAAAACATAAAGTTTATCTTCAAATAAAATGAATGAAGGGTTGCTGTTGTGTGTGTATGCATGCAGTGTGCGAGGCCTCTCGATGCTTAGACATCACATGTCCAGTTGGCATGGCTGTAGTTTCCACAAGGGATTCAGAAGAGTGTTGCCCATTACAGACATGCGGTAAGCGTGCTAAACCCATAATTACTCTATATTCTTATGTTACTGCTCTTATTGCATATCTGTGTTTGTGTGTGTCTTCTAAAGAACATACTGTAAAGTGAATCAGTACTGAATGTATGCTTCTTTCTCTCTTAGAATGTGCATGCGAGAAACTCCTCCGTCCTAAATGTTCTCTGGTAAGCCTTCCCAAATTTATACTAGATCCAAATCTATTATTGCTTACATTTATTATTCTGTTATTTGTGTGTGATCGGGTTCTTGTTTAATTTGTTTGTTCAATGGTGAGTCAAATGGTCTGTTTTTTTACATGGGATATATCCTTCCTCTAAAGGGCACTTCGGAAGGGCTCATCCCTATGCCCTAATTTCTTCAAGGACAAACCCTTCAAAGAGATTAGGGCATAGAGATACACCCCATTTTGGTACCCACAGCAAATACAATTGCCTTATTATTGTCGAAATTGGTGAATTGTTTAAAAACGAAACAACATTCCTATACTGACCCAATCTCATTCAAATACAATATTTAAATTCCTGTTTTGCTATATAATATAAAATGTTGTATAATAAAATATTTTATAATGTATTTTAAACCTTTTTGGTCATAAATATGTAAAATCTGGTTTGAGGAACAGAGGCTAAGTGTAAATATTTAAAATGACAACGAATTAGTATGTTGAGGTTCCACTGTGAAATAGAATCTGTCATCAAATGATTCTTATTGTAAATGAGCCTGACGAGATTTTTATGTATTGTTACAATGAATGACATTTCGATGGGTATCTTGTGTATATAATCATCATTATTTGTAATATATATATAGTGCTCAGCATATATAAGTACACCCCCCACAAATCTCTCATTTAAATTAAAATTTTCTATAGGAAGCTGTACAATATTATATTTGTGCATATACATTAGTTTAGTCAGTACTGAAGCCAAATCTGGAGCTAATCTAACAAAATAACTTACAATAATAGTTCAAAAAATAGTAGCCTAAATTTATATGTTAGGGAAAATATAAAAAGAAAAATAATAAAATAGCAAAAATCAAGAGAAACAAAAAATATAGACAATTTAGTTGAAATGTTTTTTTTTTTGCAATATTTTGCATGAATTTAAATGTATTATTCTTCCATTTCTAAAGATGTTCTGTGACAAAAATATTATTTTAATAAATATATCTGCCAAATAAATCTGTTTTGTTCAAATGCACCAATATATATTACCTATATTCACTGAGAAATGGATACAAATATTCATTTTCAAATGGGGTGTACTCATAAATGCTGAGCACTGTATATATATATTCATTCATTCATTTTCTTTTCAGCTTAGTCCCTTTATTAATCTGGGGTCGCCACAGCGGAATGAATCGAATGAATATATATAA
>CAIGQW010053631.1:5827215-5908782 GCA_903798125.1 Danio choprae
CAGTCTTTAGTGTCACATGATCCATGACATTTTATATTTTGGCTTTCACCATTTCTTATAACTTCAGAAATTTTCTTTTAACAAACTCAAACATTTTTGCTGGGAAATTTTTGACGGCAACTAAAAACTGCATATAAGAGCAGATAGTCTGTCAGAAACTATTACAAATCCTAATCTGTTCAAATTTTAGACTAGTAGTGTCCAGGGGCTTTCAAATGTATTGATGCAGAGGGAGCCTTATCCTAAAATAAAAAAATAAAAACACTCGCTTGCAGGACTCTGTTCTTATAATGTCTGGTGTTCTGTGATGTGAAGGTGTTGTCTGTGTTCTCTTCTCCAGCCGGGCCGCAGCTGGGTTTCTGACTGCATGCGCTATGACTGTTCAGACACACTGGCAGGACCTGTGCTCGTCACCCACCCCTACAGCTGCCCACCCTTTAATGAAACTGAATGTATGAAGGTAAATTCTCTCTGCTTAAGGAACATAAACACAAATAATGCCACTGTGCGTCAAGGTATAGGTAAGACACACACTTAAAAGTTACACAGAATTGTACTATAATTGTACTATATATAACTAATGCATGGCACAGCTGGTCCCGAGTCAGTGATTATACAGTATTTACATACTTTTAAAAAAATGCTTCCTCATGTTTGACCCGTGCTGCATTATTCAAAGTGTTCATCTTGTCGTAGATTGGGGGCACCATTGTGAGTTATATGGATGGGTGCTGCAAAACATGTAAGTACAGAGCATACAATCTTATGTTCATCTCGGTCTATAACAAGAAACATGGGTTACATTACCATTTAAAAGCTCTGGTTCCTTCACAAGTCATTTGAACTTAGTATGGCGAATGAAATCGTCAGGTACAACACTGCCACAGCTATTCTTGGATATTCCCATTCACGCTCTCTATTGGTATGACACTAGTAAATCCAGTAAACATGAATTTAATTAAACAGAAAAAAGATAATTGTGTATTTTTTTAAACCAAAACAATGTTGATGTGTTCCACCATTTTGTGCTTTAGCTCAAGAGGCTAACCTCAAACCAGAAACAGATTTTTATGTATTTTTATTCATATTATTGTTTAAAAGAAAAGTGAATGAGAAATGTCACAATAACAGAGTTAATAAATAATCAATCCAAAAATAATCAAAATAATCAATCTATATCAATCTGATTTATCCTAAATATTTTGTACAATTGAATGAGAAAAGAATAAACGACATGTCTTCTAGATTAACCCACATGCAGTAGGCGATGAATACTTTTTGGTGGGCTATTTATTGCCCTAAAAATATTAACAGTTATAATCCTGATTAGTGCAAATATCTGAACCATTCAACCATTTGAATATATATTTTCTTATATTTATTATATCTCATATTTATATAATTAGAATTTTTTCCAAACCTTTATAACACCTTTACCTTTCAAGGGCAGATGAGAGGACATCACCTAAAACATTGTTGACAATCACTATTATGTAAACATAATGGGCAATATATCACATGGCCAAAATTATTGAGGTCATCACCATGGTAAGCTGACACAGTAATTACCACATCAGGCCTACCGGCACACACCAGGAGAAAGTTCTTTTCTTGCATCAGGCTGAGTGTAACATTCTGTAACAATCTCTCCAGGCGCTGTGAACTCCCTGTTCCCCTTCTCTGTTAGCCCTTT
The DNA here is from genome assembly GCA_903798125.1 of Danio choprae. Taxonomy (NCBI): domain Eukaryota; kingdom Metazoa; phylum Chordata; class Actinopteri; order Cypriniformes; family Danionidae; genus Danio; species Danio choprae. Next base: position 5,828,909 of record CAIGQW010053631.1, read on the forward strand.
GAAACCCACAGTTAACACAAACTGTGAACAAGGTACCTGATACTAACATCAGACCTCGAGGCTCGCCATCACCATTGTTGATTTCCAACAATGTACTCCCTACTATTCAAACAATACAGGACTCTCAACATATCTAAAGATAACTAAGTCAGTTTTACCTCTAGATACTTTCCTCCCAGATGTTTCTTGGAAGCAGCTAAATCTTTCCCCATTTTGCTCTTTCGGGCAGTGCATTGTTGATTGCCAACAATGTACTGTTGGTAGTGGCCGTTTAGACAGTTTCTGTAGCTCTGCATGAGTGCTTAGGCTGTAGCCTCTAATCATATAGTATGTGTAGTTTGTGGTATTGGGATGTTTTTAATGTTTTGAGTGATATGGCAAGCAAAACGTCTTTCACATCTGTTGCTTCCTTCCATTTCCGTTGCCTTTCCTGCCACATTACTCAAACTATTAAAGCTTCTGTTCATGATCGATTGATTCTGTACATGATTGATTGGGAAATCAAGTATTGGGGCTCCTTTTTGTTTTGCTTTTAAGGTGGTGGACAAGCATTGATTTAGTGTACAAGTAAATTTATGTTGTCTCAATATTTTCAGTAGATGAGTAGTATTATAGTGATTTATTCATCAGCTAAGTGGGGAAAGAAATGTATTATTTCCATTGTCAATTTTTCGTCATAAGTAAAATTCTGGCAAATTGAACGCCTTTAATTCTAGAGGAGAATGTTAAACAGTGCATAAACATACTATTAATTACTGTTAACTTCAGAGCCCTGCACATGAAATTCATGAAAAGAAATATTGTGGTCACAAATTAGCCACTAAGACTTAACAAACCAGTGCGTTTTACTAATTTGTTGCCTCATTTGACTAAATTGTGGCCTCTCGTAATAATTAGTTCCCCTGCTGTAGTTGTTATAAGCCAAAATGAGGTAACAAAACAGTTCAATCTTGCCACAATTACTAAAACAAATAGACAACAAATGAATAGCTTGTATGAGTGAATTTTAATTAATTTGGATCCACTAAAAACTAAACTAAAAAGAAATGAACAAATTGCTAAATTGCATGGCTAAGATGTAATATTCTGTTGTTGTAGATTGAAATGAGGGAACAAATGAGTTCAGTGTGGCCATAGTTAATACAACGAGGGAACAAATTATTAAGTCGTGACAACAAAATTGTAAATAAAAAAATACAAAAAATGATAGCCACAGTTTACTAATTTGTTCACTGATTTTAGTTAAAGAAAACTTGTTAAATTATGGGCACTATATATAAACCCTAATATATATGTATGTATGTATATATTTCATTTGTAGGACGTCATGTGCAGGGTTTTGAAGTTTAACAGTCAAAGTAGCCTATTTGTTTTTATGAAATTGGAAAATAAAAGCAACAACCTGATATAAACTGTCTTAAGTAAAAATAGCTTTATTTGTAAAATGAAGTTATCTAGTCTATTACAGATTTATTATTATTTGTAATGCATTATCAAGCAAAAACGGATTGAAAAGATTGCTTTATTATTGTCACAGTGTGATAAACTGTCAATAGTTGCTTTACACAAACTGACAGTAATGAATTAAATCATCCACACATCTACAGGAAATCAAGCAGTTAAATGGGAATATACCATCCTAACATGTAGAAGGGGTAGTAGCAGTTATTATTTACTGAATTCATTCCCTTCTGATGCTTTAGGTAAAGAAGATGGGAAATCATGTCAAAAAGTGACAGTGAGGATGACAATTAGAAAGAATGACTGTCGTAGCAACAGACCGGTGAGTTATTATATATATATATATCTGACTGTAATTTAACTGTAAAATAGCTCATGTGTTATGGGTCTTATTCACAGGTCAACATAGTGTCATGTGATGGAAAGTGTCCATCTGCGAGTATCTATAACTACAACATCAATACATATGCACGATTTTGTAAGTGTTGTCGAGAGATGGGTCTGCAGCGTCGTTCCGTCCAGCTCTACTGCAGCGGAAACTCCACATGGGTCAGTTACACCATACAGGAACCAACGGACTGTTCCTGCCAGTGGTCATAAATCCTAAACCAGATAAACAGAAAGTGTTACTTACCATTCAACTTGAACGTTAAGGACAGCAAGATCTGAGGTTTAAATATAGTGTTATAACTTTTCTGCTTCTTTATTTCACAGAGCAGAATATACATTTTGTCCTATAAAAATTCTCAAACATTGCCGAAAAATGGAAATAAGTTGGTCGGCTGCAAGTGAGGAAGCACATAAGTCCACCAGCGACAGTAGTTAAACTAGTTATGTGCTCCTGTTCTGTATATATGGAATTCCATCGCCGAGCACATTGAAATAAAACATTTACTAATTGTATTTAGATGCTTTTCTACAGGTTATGTTGCTTTTTAATGATCTGAATATTACGTGATTTGACATGTTATATATAGCAATCACATGTTCATTGAGTAATTGACTTGATGCTGTATTTTGAGCACTTTATTTATTTATTACTATATAAGAGCAATTGCTTCACTCAAAATACAACATTTTATAAAGATACAGTGAGTATGAATTATGCTTTGATTTATGAAGCACTTTGGCTGATGATACATACGTTTTATGGTATAAATTATTAAAAAGTCATTTCTGAGAACCAGCTTTAGATTTTTTATATTAAATACTTAGTACAGACATAAATATGTGAAGTTCCTGTTTTTATATCCATGTCCACAGTATTGCAATGTTGCATCTATAAAATGCAAAAGGATGGTCATAATGAATACCTCTGTATAGACTCTAATATTTCATGCAAAGGAGCCCTAGGTTCTTGGGTTAACATTTTAAACAGCTGAAGAACTGCAAAACCCATTATACGCTTAGTTTTTAATTGTGTACCATACTACTGTTTATGTATATTTACATTTTCAATAAAAAAAATCTTTAGAAAAGTCTGCCTGTTTTTTTGTATGGTTTGTCACTTTTAATAAGGACACATTAAACATACCTTTAAACATTTTCAAAAATTGTAATGAGTGTTTTTCAGCCATTGCTGTTTACTACCAACATGCACACATGTACAAAAGTACAATTACGACCAACATGCATATGCACAAAAGTAGGCCTACTTTACCTTTAATCTATACTTTGTGTTCAAAGTGAAAAGTACTTATTGATGAATATTCATTTATTTTAAATATAATGTTTAATCGTATTACCAAAACCTACAATGATAAATACTAATAATGATAGTCTAATGCTAATTTAATAGCGCAAAAAAAGTGTAAAAGACAAAATAATTCACAAAGCCCAGTATACAACAAATGTGAATAAACTAAACGTGTCAAATATATAAACATGCAATATAAAATAACATTTAAACAAAATTTGAAGAGCACTTAGTTCTTGCTACAGCTTTCCATCAATTTGTGCTATTTGTAAAGGTATTTAACAGGTTGTCTTCACCGAGAAGATTCTTCTAGTTCACCCAATCTCTCTCTCTCTCTCTCTCTCTCTCTCTCTCTTTAATTAATAGTAATAAAACATTTGCGCGTCTCAGCTGAACTGTATAAACCGAGTGCGAGGGAGGAGCAGCGCAGGTGGAGCAAAGAGAAAAAGGCGCTTAAAAGCCAAGGTCTCTAAAATGAAAGATCGAAATATAGCAAAATTACTGGCGTGGTCAATGCTGTAAGTGCAGGTCATTTTCACCTACATAAGTTTTGTGTTTCATAAAATAATTGACCGTTGTTTATATTTTGAGTAAACCTTAAGTAGCCTTGTTTTTGTTGTTTATGTCTTACAGATCTATAACCACCGTTGTACTTCAAATACCGTGGTTAAACTATGACTAGTCTAGCAAAGCAATGGTGAAAATGTGGTTATCACAATAGTTTTTTTTTTCTTCGTTGTTGTAGTAATTTCGTGGTTAATTTGAGGTGCTAGCACACTAGCAGTAATACCCCATTACTGTAACTCAAAATACTTTGTGCTGAATGATATGTTGTATGTTTTAAAGTTACATTAGTAGACAAATAGGATATTCATAATAAACAAAATAAAATAATTATTAAACTAATTAAACTATCTCTAAGTATTTTATGATTTTGTTCATATCATTTTGCTATAGCTATCATTTGCATGTTTGTACTTAGTTTAATATTTAAGCATTAAAAAGGGTCATATTTTGGTTTTGGGGGTCTCCAACAACAGGCTGATATGCATGCAAGGTCAAAAAACACTTTCATTGTCTTATAATATGCATTTATTTTTACCTAATTATCCCATCGACTCCCATATGATTCGTTCAGCGATTCATTTGTTCCCAAACCCCTCCTTAGCGCAATGCTAATCTGCGCTGACTGGTCCGATGACCCAGTCTGTTGTGATTGGTCAACTGCATTCAGCGCGAGACAGAGAGAAATGCCCAGCACTGCTTATCAACAGGTAGTCAGAGTGCAGAGTGTATGTGTGAGCCCAATGCAGGAGTGCATTAAAGCAATGCAGTTTAACACCAGCATCTTGCGCTATTTCTAAATATAAGTAAAAACAGTGACACACATTCAGTATTAAACCACACAGTGGCAAAAGCTGAACTATTTTGAAACTTGACCACCGCATGTGTGTAGGAACAGCTGACGGTGGCCATAGCAATGACAAACAGCAGTGGATCGCGAGCTCACAAACGCATTTAAATCCGTAAACAAAACGGCTTGCGTCTCGTTTTCAAGACACGATATGAGAATAAAAGGGGTTAACCAGATACAGTACAAGCGGTTACAAGTAAAAAAACACAATTAAATACATAATTTGCAAGCTAGAGAAAACAAGGAGGCAACCATTTTAATGGCACTTACACGGGATCAGGAAGAAACTGATCCATGAACTGTGTACTGTAAAGTTCCTGTCAAGCTCTGACAAAGTCCCATGCATCAATAGTCTTTTCTGATCCTTCCTTTAATAAACGGCCGACGAATCCCCCGTTGTATGCATGTAGATTGCTGAAGCACTCGTCAGAAAAATGACGGGAACACAGCACAAGGCTGGGGCTATAATGCTGAGGTATTTTTGCAAAAATAAACTTCAAACACTGACTCTTCACAGCCTCTTGCATGTTTGGGTAGGGAAAATAACACTAACTTTCCCTCACACTTCAGAGCTCAGCGTCTTCTCGACATGATTCAACCGGGATCTGCAACAGAGTGGGCGGGGCCGGGGGTTTCAATTTTCCCGGGTTTGCGTGCGCAGCAAAGGGGCGGGGCTTGAGTTCCGTATTGACGTCACGCCCTCACGAATAAGACTCGTTAAAGACTCGTTACAGCGGCGATTCATTCAAACTACTATGAGTCGACTCTTTTATTGATGAATCAATAGTTTTAAACACGGTGCACTTTCAGATTTAAGCCTTAGCTGGATATTTCACTTCACTTAGAGCTGTTACACACTGCATGGAAGGTCATTTTCAACAACCCATAATAGGAGCTCTTTGAAGCTTTTTTTTCTCCGTTTTATAAATAAATGTGGTCAACTGGCACTTTGGATCAGCAGTCACAGATTCAGGCAGGAAGAGGACAGGTAGATGAGAAGTTTTATGTACCTTTTTGTATTTGTAAGAAAAATACAATTCTAAGTCCTGCTATAGGACACATGTGTACAGCTTGCTGATCTACCCTTTAGCTTGTTTAACCACGTTTCTTAATTTTATGTACAATTATAAGTGAGAATTAATGGCACCAATTGACTTCTTATAAGGTAGAAGTGCTTTACTTAGCTGCTTAATTAAACTACTCAACAAAGTTGTTAGATTTGGAAATGTGATTTTTTTTTGATGACGCAAGTATAGATTATAAAATATAAAGATAATGCAAAGTTTTACACTGCGAGCATTGTATTAGCCCTTTGGGTATAGCGCATGCATTTCAGCACTTTCTTTAATTACTTTCAGTAATTTATTTTCCTTTCTGCCCTACTTGTTGTAGTACACTATCAGACAGGCATTTGGTGTGATATGTGGCAAATACGCCTTGTAGAAATAGGGAGGCAAAACTTTGTCCCGAAATGAAATTGTACTGTTTTAGACAAATCCCTTTATAGATGAGTATTACTTATACCCATATTTGTACAAATATCATTCAAATAGTTTTGTGTCTTATTAAATCATACTTTTTTCTGTTATCTAAACTCATTAATTAACAACAAAATATGAAAACACATACATACACTTGTTCAAACTACTTATTTAAAATGAGTTGAAACAACACAATTCTTAAGGTTTATTTGGGGACAACTTCATTGTTTTACAGTATGTTCAATCCACTTAAATTTGTAAAAATGATTAAGTTAACCTAATCGATTTGTGTTGGGACAACATGAAGGAATTGTGTGGAACCCAGCATTTTTTTACAGTGTGTGTTCCCACAGGATGATTGGACTTTTGCTTTTGGCAAAAAAAGGCTTGTCCTATTCCAAATAAGCTTTGACCAATCATTTTGATGTCAAGCCAAATGCTTCGTCAATATACCTACTTGGTAATAAGGTTGATAATCAGATTGGCCGTTTTAGTGTTTTTTTTAGTAAAATCAGACAACATGATCAGTTCTGGTTGATCAGTCTTGAAGAATAGGTTTATTGAACTGCCAGATACAACAGATAAAGCTGGCGAGCCAAACATTATTTACAAAAACAGAAGGTGAGAACCTAAAGACAGAGAACGGGGGGGACTTCCTACTGCAACTACTGCTAAGACCAGACAGTGTTAATGTCACGCAGGTTGTGGTAGACTGCCTTGGACAGCCTCTGGTAAACTGCAAACCGCAGGTGGGATCAGAGCAGCCTGGTGTATGGAGGCCGAGCTCGGGGATGCAGGTAGCAGGCATGTCTTGACCACGAGTGAAGTTTTCTCCATGAACGCTTACTTTCTGCGGCGAGCAGCGGCGCCCTTCTTGGAGCTGAAGATAAGACAAAGAAAGAGCGAGTTAGTGGTTCTGATCTTTACTTATCTGCTGGTAGAAGACTGAGGAAAAACACCATACAGGACGAGGATCCATATTATATTTTTCTTATTTTCCGTGCGATGTACAGCAGTTGTGTCAGTCCTGCAGGATGTTCATCTCTGCTTCATGTTTTCACACCAAGTCTGACATGCACATGGAACTAAAATCACGTTCACTCCATGCAGGACTTACCGCTCTTTCTCTGAGCTCTGTCAGTTTGTTAAACAGGCCTGTCTTAGTCTTAAATGTTTCACCGCAGCAGCTGATACGCATCAAATTTACACCACTCTTTACCTCATATATACCAAATACATTCATCACAGTTTAGATTTGATGGCATCAATGAAAAATAAGCCAGATTTGGTACAAGCTTTAGAGTAAGTGCTTTAGAGTGCCACTCGGGCTGTGCTAAAGGGTGAGCTTTATTTTTCATTGTCTGTAAATCAATTCAGAGGTCAAGTACGTTTACATGCTTTGACTTTCCAAGTATTAACTTATTGTTGAGGGCAGCACGGTGGCACAGTTCCTCACAGCAAGAAGGTCGCTGGTTTGAGCCCCGGCTGGGTCAGTTGGCGTTTCTGTGTGGAGTTTGCATGTTCTCCCCGTGTTGGCGTGGGTTTCCTCCGGGTGCTCCGGTTTCCCCCACAAGTCCTAAGACATGCAGTATAGATGAATTGGGTAAGCTAAATTGTCCGTAGTGTATGTGTGTGAATGGCCGTGTATGGATGTTTCCCAGTGATGGGTTGCAGCTGGAAGGGCATTCGCTGCGTAAAACATATGCTGGATAAGTTGGCGGTTGATTTCGTTGTGGCGACCCCAGATTAATAAAGGGACTAAGCCGAAAAGAAAATGAATGAATGAACTTATTGTTGAATATTTCTATCTTGTATGCGCCCTCCAAGTGGAGACAAATATATTAGAATTACAAGTTCAAGTGCATAAATGCTAATTAACTTGGAATTCTACTTGACACACAAGTTGCCAATTTGTGATATTGGATCTTGAGCAAAGTAAGTGTATGTGGAATACTCTAAAGTTAAATAATCAAATTTAATAGTGTGCATTATAGAACAAATATTTAGGTTAATTCAATGCAGGAAATGACTACAACCAGTACAAGGGTTTGTTTTTTCTCATATGAAATTGAGATTTATACATCATATGAAAGATGAATAGATAAAGTTCCATTGATGTATGATTTGTTAGAAAAGTACAACTACATATACTATAGTAGGCTTATAGTTATTTTATTTTGACTACTTCTTTGTTAGGATTCTGAAATGTCATTATAAGGAATCATTTTTTAAAACTTCTGAGTGTCCCAAGAGGATCTTGAAGGTAGCATAAATGCATGTCTAATGTCAACTTTGTCTTTTGGATTATGTTAACACCACCGGGGCTGGCTGTATTTTGATTTGTGCATCCATCAAAAAAAAATTTTTAATATGTGAGACATTTGATTCATTAACAATTATAGGTGAATGACTAAAAGAATAGCAAAGTTCTGTTAAAGGTAAAACTGTTTGCGCTACCACGAAACCAATGTATTTCATACAAATCTCGGTGCCCTGTTTTATATTAAAAATACGTTTAATATGCGCTCTGGCAATGTTAACTTTCCGAAAAATGGACTGGCATGATTTCAGTCAGGCTCCATTGGTAAAAAGGTGAATAATGCTTTATTCCAAAGGAAATCAAATGAGCTGCATGTAAACGTACTCAAAACGAGCTTGTATGAGGAGACCTCAGAGAGCACTCTCTGTCTGACAAGTAGGGACAAAACTCATACAGCTCTGGCGAAACTCACTCTCAAAGGCTTCACGGTTTTTAAATCTGTCACAATGCTACAAAAATGTCCCAGGTACTTACCATCTGTAACTCAGCTTCAAGACTATAGGCCTATCTGAAATATTAGGACATGTTTTGTAAAGTCTTTCTGCCACTTACAGTCATACACTTTTAGTTCAGTATGACCGGCAGCTTGTGTGTGACAGTGTCTTTGAGAGTTTTCATGGGGTGTGAAAATGATTAGGTAATTCAGTCAGTATGATTAGAGTAAGGCCAGTAGTCAGTCCATCCGCTCTGTGTGTTTGTGTATTGTGGCGAGGAGCTACTCACTGCTTCTGCAACTCATCAATGCGGTTTCTGAGAGAGATGACCTGGAAACAACACATGAGCGTTTTTTTAAACCTGTCAGATCATACCTGAATCACAGGATCCTGGATTGTGACAGCTGTTCTCTACCATGGGGTGCTGACAAACACACAGATCATTCTTGCTTGATGCTCAAAGTTGATAGAAAGTAGCATTATGTTCGCAATTTACAGCCATATGCATTTGTGTTTCTTTGCTCATCCTTCAGCCAATGGTATTGAGCTTGAAAAATCACACACACTTACCTGCATTGGAAACATCTTGGGATGTGTAAGATTCCTTATAGACTCTACATACAGCTTTAACTTTACCATGAGCGCATGTCTGCTGTATCATGTCTGTATAAAGAGATTAACTTGTTGTGAAGGCTCTTGCCAAAGAGGCCATTCTGTTTTTAGGAGAGCTGTCTCTATATTTGACCTTTCACCTGTGGTCTAAATCGACCTGTTTCCCAGAAGCCATGGAGACCAGAGAGTCTCATGCATGCAGACCATGCTGTCAGGTCCCTGTTGCTGACCAAAGCCTGATGCTTAGCTTCCTACATTACTCACTATTTACTGAGCTCCTCCACTCTCTTACGCTGGGTAGTAACCTGCAGAACACCAGAACACAGCTGAAACCTGAACTACCACACACACACTCACTGAATCTCCCGTTCAGTCCTGTTCTCATGTGTCAGAATGAAGGTTATGTTCACGTTCTTTTAATATCAAGCTGTCATAGCGATTAATTAATAAGGGAATCTGAAATGGATTTTTCAAGAGTTAAGTAAGTTAATGTACTTGGGAAGTGATTCCAGGATTTATCGGAAAGCTGTTTGCAGAAAGTCGCAGAACTTGTGTGTAGATTTATATTGAACGATATCAAGAGCATTACTGTTGAAATCATTTATACAACAATTTTTCTTTTCAGGCAGATGAATGATGAGAACAGACTTGAAGAGCAGGTTGCAAAATATATTTGTGCGCTGGTGTGGATGCTAATACAGATATAGTGTTGGTGGGAATGGGCCTATTTGGTGGGAATGGGTGTATTTTTTTGTTTTGTTTCAGCTGTGAAACAGTTCTAACAGAAGAAGAATCAATGCAACCTGTGGAAAGAATCATGGAAAAATCCCCACCAATAATTGAAATACTGACAGTTTGTCTGAAGATTTGAATCAACTGTTGTATGAAGAATTAACAGTGCATTGACTTATGCAGCTGAATACATCTGTGTTGACGGTTGTTTAAAATAAATAACTGTAACAGTAAATGCTTGTCCCATATTGTAAAGTGTTACGAATTCTGTATGTATTTTAATATTATTATTATTGGGTCAACTATCCCTTTAAGCTTATAGTGTGTCCGGAATACAGCTGGCAAAGTAGTGGATCTGCCCTAGTAAAACAAATGTAGGTTATTGTGAAGTATTTAAAGTAAAAGTAGTATATAGGTTTTGTAATGTGTGAATAGTGTTTAGACAATTCCCTCACCTCATACTTCTGCCTCTTGAGTTTCTCCATGTGCTCAAATTTCTCAGCCTCCAGGGAGTACAACCAGTCCCACAGCTCTTTGGCTTTCTCTCTAAACACACACAGAGAGCAAAACATATTTAGGACACACACACACACACACACACACACACACACACACACACAATCAGATCCATTGCCCGTTCCGAGGCATCTGTGCTTACCTCAGCTTGTCCTCATTCATATGGTCAACGTTCAGAGGCTTGCGTCTTTCTGCCAGAATCTTCTTCTTCTTCTCCCTTTCAGTTTGCTTCTTGCCTCCCCTCTTTGAATCAGCCTGTTTTTATCAATACACAAACACAACTCTTAGGACTATTTACACTGTTCACAGTCATACACTCAGAGAGAGGATTGGCAGAATCAGAGTTGGGGCTGATGATGACCTTCTGCAGGTAGCTGCTGTACTGAGAGCCCATGCTAGACAAGGCAGACTTCTTCTTGGCGTCTTCATCTGCCTTCTTCTTAGCATCATTCTCCTCCTTCCTCAGCCTCTCTTCCTCGCGTCTTGCCTGGCGCTCCTTGTCCTTCTCTGCACGGATCCTCTGCTGCTCGGCCCTCTCAGACCTACGTTTCTCCTGCACGCACACACACACACACACACACACATACACTTCATATATTCTAATATCCTGATACAAAGCTTTCTGGAATACTCTATTCTGATTAGTCAGTTACTGCATACGGCGATCAGAAGTGTCCTCATATTGGCTTTCATCTAAATGAATCCTGTATAATATTCCATTCAAACAGGTTAGTACTAATATAGCATTATTTACATGCTATTAATAATGTCGTGTATTAGCTTTTATATATTAACGTTCATTTTTCATTTTAATTCGAGTTTTATTTTGTGTTTTATCATTTATATTTGTATTATTACTCATAAGTTATTAGTTTTTAGCATTTTTTTTGTTTTAATTTTAGATTTATTAAATTTTCAACTCATGTAATTTGGTTTTTTTGTTCATTCTTAGTCCCTTCAAGTTAAAAATGCAAGTGTCTACTTCACAGTTTCAATCAACTTTTGTAAAAATACAAATTTAAAACGGGTGAAATAATGTGCTGCCGTCATTCAGCATAGCAGACACTCTTTCACTGTTTATCAGGGGTCGCTACCGTGGAATAAACCACCAATTACTCTGGGTTGTTTTACCGTCGGCTGACACTCACGATTCTGTCTTTCAGAGCAATAAGCTCCTCCTCCTCCTTCTTCCTGCACTCAAAGTGGGCATCAATCAGGGCCTGCAGCTCGACAAGATCCTTGTTCTGACGCTTCTTCTGGATGTCCTATTTGCCCATACACAAATATGACCTCAAACATATATTCGTACAACGTATAACACAATGTAGACCACAATGACATGCAATACTTGCTTACATCAAAGTCCACCTTATCTCCATCAGGGATCTTTGGTGCACTTGGTCTGGAGAAAATGAAAGTGAAAAGTATTTTAGTGCCATCCATGCGATTCGCATTATCAGACAAGCTCCTTAGGACAACTCATGTTGTATTGTACCGCAGCACTGAAATTGGCTGCTCAGCTGTAAAAGAGTATTTAATAGACAATTCTACTTACTTGAACTTTGGCTTCTCCTCTGTTGTGAACAATAAAATAAAAAAGGGAGAGGGATATGTAACATGGTTAGAGATGTTTTAAACACGCTTAGTCAACAAACAGTGGGAATTTGTTTTAGCCATATTCATGAACATGGGGTTACTCTAAGTCTTACCCTGAGCTTATATGTGTGTAACTTATTAAGGCATGTTTACTTATATTAATTGCATTCACTTCAGTAATGTTAATGAACTTGGTTAGTGAAAAGAATAGTTGATCAAAACCAAAACAAAGGAATCACTTCATAAGACTTCAGATCAAGTAAGTAAATGAGTAAAAACAGACACAAAACTCCTGACAAATGGACCATTCTCACTCTTCCAGGAATTAACACAACGACAAATCCTTGTGGAAAAGATTCAACTTGTTATCCTTCATTCATTTTCCCATCTTTTTAAACTAACGTGATCTAAATCTCTGGTCATCGTGGACCTCTGGCTAGGCTCTGCAGGTAGGCTAGATGAGATGTTTGAACCATTGCAATTCTTCAGAAACTTTGTCTTGACTTTCACACCAAAAACACAAGCACATCCAGACCAGACATTGTTCTAGAAGGAAATAAAAAACTACCATCTTGTTCTCCTTCGTCCACTGGTGTGGCACATTCATGCAAAAAGAAGCAAAGCACAGAGCAATGTCAGCATTTCATATTCTTTCACCCTTGTTATAGTCTTATTGTGAGTCAACGTCAGTTTCAACTGACATTTTTATGGGTCTCCTCATTAAGAATCGTATGTTGTAAACTTTTGGACCTGATTTAACTGTGCTCCTTGCAAGCATTAACCCCTCCCCCATGCCTTTGTTCTAATCAGAAATCAACAAATAAAAGGAAATGACAAACATACCTTCCTCTTCATAGGCCTCTGCATGCATCAAGCGTTGAAAGCAAGAGTAAAATAGAGAACATTAATGTAGCTTTGTGTGCTCTTTGCTGCCCCAAGCAGGGCCGTGTGCTCAGATGCAGAGTTCAGCTGAGCGGACACTCAGATTGAGGTGTACTATCAGGACACAAATTATTTAAACAATAAAAATGGGAATAGAGAATTGAACAGTATTCAAATTAGTGAGACAGGTCATCACTTTTAAATGGACACCTCAATATGAGCAAGTCATTAAAATCACATTAGCTGAATAACATTTGTATCACTTTATATTACCATACACATTATCATAAAACATTTCTTGGTATTTCAAAGTGGACAAAAAGCATCTTAATAATGGATGGCATTGTGTTTGACACTCTTAGCATCTTTAATATATTATTTGTAACAATGTAACTCTGTTTTTAAAATTCAACATTTAAATTTACATTTTCTTTTACATATTTAATGTTTCAAAGTGTGCCAAATATAGCCTTTCCAGTGTTAAGTCAGTAAAACATATTAACAGCAGCCCCCTTTGTCACTTTGAAAGTGTCTTTAAATATACTGACCAGTCATTGTGTAACTAGAATTTAGGCATCCCATGAAAATTATGAAACACCATAGCAACTAAGGCAGTTGCATTTGTTGGAGAATTATGATGACGCATGCATTAGAATAGTTTCTTCCTCAAGATGCAGCCTAGAGTAGCGTTATGCTGGCGGCAACTCAGAGACTGAATGCAGAAGAGTGCAGAGAGTTTTCAGGGATTATCTGATAAGCATCATTGCTGCGTTGTGATTGGCAGGAGCCGGAGCTGGATGTAATCAGCTCAAGCTACCGGTACTTGGGAAGCTACTTTGAAAATCATTTACTGAGAACCCACTAATGTATAGCTGTATTGTCTACACTAAAAAAGAACTAAATTTTGGTTGTCAAACTTATCTCTTGTATAATTTGTGTTCTGCACGTTTTACTCTCAATAACAAAATAAACTCACAACTAAAATCACAGCAGTGAGAAAACAGCAGATAAGCAGAGTTAAGAACTTAGGTTAAAAAAGCATTTGATAGTAGCTGTAGCTGTTTGCACAAGCTCTGCAATTCGACACTAGTAATGTCATATCACATTTATTTGTTTAGCACTTTATTTGCCATATTACTGTTTAGAGCAGCTTCACAGTATGAAACGTGAAAAAGTTTTTAAAAATGACTATTTAGGAAATTACTATTACACTTCATATTCACTGTAAAGCAGCTCGCTAATGTTTATAATTTGACTTGTGAATGTCTCACCTCAGTGGACCGAACAAAGAAAACAATGAGAGACTGTTGGTAGTTTGTAGGTTTTTTCAACCAATCAAAGCAAAGTCCTAAAAGAAAGGTTATTTGGCATGACTCTGTTCAAAATTACATCACATTAGTTTGTCATTTGATTTGGCTTGAAGTATATCGGTTAAATTAATTACTGGAGCAATTGACCTTATGCAGGTTACTGTAGATTTTGATTAGCCATCCTGGGCAATCTGGTGGACTGTCGCAGTGCATTCATCTCGATTTAAAAAAACTAAATGAACGCTAACTGACTGTATTCTGATTATAAACATAGTATTACACATTGTATTACACTATCAACCCAGTTAAAAGAAGATATAGTCATGCCAACCTTTCAGATATTTTGTGTGTGGCTTAGGAACGTTTTATGCATATGGTCAATTGGACCATCGCTTTTGCTGCTAAAAATATAGGCTAATTGTATTTGCTTCCCAAGACTACCAGCCTCCTGCATCCACTCTCAAAAAAGCTGCGTTTTAGGTGTGATGAGCTTCATGTCTGACAGAGCTCGATCATTCCAGCTCACTCCCCATCGACCTGCAAGTGAATTTGAATTCATAAAGTTGGACATTGTCCAATTCATAAAACAATATTCAATTGCACCACAGGGGCACTGAAATGTTGGGGATCTAAGCTCTGTCAACATTTGGTTTTGCCACACCAGTCTCATGGGTGTGCCTGAACGAAGAGGAGGTACCGCCAGTAGTGGTTAAAGATTTGTTGGGATGGGGGACAAGGACACTACTGGGGAACTACATTAATATGGTTGATCGGTGAGGTGCACTGCCTGTTTTTAGTTGTTTTGGGGAAAATGGGAAGGATGAATGAATACTCATGCCACATACCTTCCTCATGCATCTCTTGTTCTGGTTCTGGCTCTGGCTCTGGTTCTGGCTGTTTTTCTGGCTCTGGCTCTGGTTCTGGCTCTGGCACTGGTTCTTGCTCAGGCTCAGGCTCAGGCTCCGGTTCAGGAGCTGCCTCTGGGGCTACCTCTACCTCTACTACCTCTTCAGTAAATAAAACATGCAGCAAGCAACCAGGGGAAGGAAGGTTGTCAACAGTTAATGCGTTGCACAGGAGGAAGGATTCAGAAATGGGAGATTATGCATTGGTTAAAGTGAGAGAGTCATGTGTGAAATGTATATTTAAAAAAAAAAATAGAGGAAGAACCTGTCTTGAAATGATGAGACCTAGATGATTCCACATGCCAGATAAAATACCCACAGGAAATAACATAGTTTTTTTTTTCCTGTTTGCCAAAGCCGTTTTCCCCCACAATAATCTAAAGTCTCACTAAAGCCTAAGCTTTGAGTTTGATAGGAAAATAAACTAGAATAAACCTTATGCACAGACAAAATACATGTTCTTAAAAACAAAGACAACAGGTTAGTTCAATGACCTTTTAGCAGCCACACAAGAAGAAGGCTTTTTTTTTATTATTAATTGAAATATATTTTGCATAAAAGGTCATCAAAAGTCATGGCACCCTTCAGGATATGCTCTGGTTAGCACTGGTTAGTTTGCCAAGCATGAATGTGATTAGTATGCTTATGTTTTGTCTTATGATGGGTTAAATGAAAAAGGTTCACATTGAATTAGGCAAAATTAGTGAAGCAAATCATTTTCATTTTCTGCTTTCAGTTAATCATTTCCAGTTTCTGCAATGTCAGGCAGTTTTAAATGAATGAGAGGAAACCGTGTTGAATTAGTAGGTTGAAAGACTAGTTAATGTTCAAATAATTTTGGTTTGTTTTATTGTAGTGGTAGTGTTTAATTATTTGTTTGTTTGTTTATTGTTGCTTATTTTACCTTCCTCATCGAACTCTTCATATGCCAGAAAAGAAAGCAGTAAAGGAATACAAAAATTACAAAATGCATTTTTTTTTTTATTAAATTTTTTGCCATTTTTGTCAATTTAATTGCATGCTGAGCCTTTTTTGTTGGTGTTCTGTGGAGTCAGTGCTCTTCAGCCAACTAATATTATAGATTTAATCAGGAAAATTCCTGTAACTTTGGTCTGATCTTCCTAGGCTCACATGAACATTCACCTCAGAGAACACCAGTAATATGAGCATCATAAATACTGCCTTCGGCCACTGCACGCGTTTGACATGTCAGGCTCCAGAGATGTTCCTAAAAAAAGCTCTCCGTGGCAGTGGCTGAGGACAGTACGCTGGCATGAGATTCAGAAACAGCTGCCAGACAGCCGGTGGCACAATACCAGGCAAATTCAGGGCACCACTCTTGCAGATTAAATTTGGAATATGTATATCATTTTGTATGAATAAAATTTTAATGCTGAACAAAGTCAAACCTGCTCAGATATATCACCAAGGCTCTCTCTGTCTAAGTATAGAGTAATCATTGCTGACATACCAAGAAAACATGAATGCTGACTGAAAAAATACATATATGGAATATTTCAAATTACGAACCATATGAATATTTAGTGTATATACTGTATAGACTTGAAAATTCTGACTAGTGCATATGCATCTCTACATTTCTACTAAAATAATATTATTATTTTGAATAATAATACTAATAGTTAAGAAAATGTATTTAAATTTAGTACTTACCCTCGACCCCACTGATTATAAAGAGAGGGAAAAAGAGGTATCATAATTTTTTCTTGACCTAAAAACATAAACAGTTGAATAGAATAAAACAATAAACATGTAATGTCAAAATACTTACACATCCTCAGTATCAGACATGATGACAGGGAGCTTTTGACCTAAACCAAGCAGACAGAGAGGTCATTTGTAACGGTTCTGCAATCTTGTAACATTGTAACAGTGTTAACAAGACTTGACAGGTGCAAAAGGCAGCTCGCCTGCTAAATATTTTAGGATGCTTGTAACATTTTGAGACATCAACTATAAAATGTCTGAAGCTGCATGTCTGAATATGTTGAACATTTACTGTTGTTCTTCAAAAGAAATTGTAAAAGATCAAAAGAGGGCTTGTTGAATCTGACAGAATTAATGCTATGAGCACAGTGTTTAAAAGCAGAAAATATAATTGGAAGTAGCTCGGTATTAAAATTATTTTGACTAGACATTGTCAAGATAGAAAGACAAATATGTGTGCACAAGTTTGGCTATCGCTGTTATTCCTGTATTTAAAAAAAGTCCTCACAACGGGAACATAAAGCAGCTAAATATTAGAATATCATAAAGCTAAATTGTTGTTTTTTTGTTTTCAGGTTTGATAAAATATCATGATCTTGTGTGAAAACTATTGCATATACCCAATATCCTCACTAATATAGCTTCGAAAATGTGTGTGCGCTGTGACTCATATCTACAGCACAGCTGCAGACGCGTTTGGAGATTAACGCATGATCATATTTCTTAGCATCAGCTCTCTCTCTTTTTTTGACAGTGAGCCTCTGGTCCCGTCAACCCTGCCTTATGTGGGCATAACCGTCTGCTTATATTATTATGCGCCATTAAAGGAAAGAATGACAGATTATTTATGTGCTTCTATTCCCGAAATTATACACTATCATCTAAGTATCACAACAGAAGGAATATACCATACAATTATTACATGCACTGTATTAGCCTCGAAATGACATCTAAGTAGTATGTGCTTTAGAAATCATTAGAGCATTGTTGTGATACTTCTATTCTGTTTGTGCTTTTATCAGTTGTCAGCTGCTCTTTGTTAAGCCTCTATTGTCTTTGCTATCATTAGTGGTGATCTACAGGATAGGACAAAGAGCGAGCCAACAATGTGTAAATCTTGAATTGCATTGTGCAGTTGATAATAGTCTTAGTGTGTTATGTACAAACTGAGACTGAAGCGTCCCACTGACAGAAGTGCCCACACCCACCCTCCGAAAAACACCACATATTTATTCAAAGCATCGACTGAGGTCAAATATGTATATCAGCAAATTCCATTCAACAATTACAAAAAAAATAAACTGCAACAATTTACTAAAACACGTGAGGAAATGCTGAATAACAATAAATGATCGCTAACTTCCATTTTAAAATAAATAATCACCTTTTCTGTCAGATTCGCCCCAATCTTGTTTGGTTTTTTGTTTTTTCTTGAAGATACCAACTTTTAAAATCTTACCTCAGAAAAGCCGAAAGAAGAGAGTGTCTTGATGGCGAAGACGGGCTGTAAGGTTCTGCAAACCTTGAAACTTCTTAAGTCCTTGACTTATACTGATACTTGATCTTCTAAGGAGTCTCATTGGCTGAGGAGCTAATGTTGGGGGGAGGACCAAAAGGAGACCCACAGAATGTGCTGGATGAAAGGACGATCAGATTTGGAAAGCTGAGGCACCCAATCGCTATATCTGTCATAGCACAAGGCAAGCAAAAATAAGCCCAAGTTAAGAGGGAGAGCATGCTAAGGGTCTGAGGCTCTTTTAGAAATCTGCTTGTGGAGAGGGAGACGAGATGTCTTTGTGGATGCTGTAGGGAGCAGGACACTGGGTAGATCCATCACAAATGGCTTAATGGACTGATGACATAATATACAACATGAAAAAATACTTGGTTGTTATTCCATGTTAAGCCATATTACGTTTTTTGTACATCCCACAGTGGTGACAAGATTAACCACAGGAACAATCACACTGACTAAAAGTTAGACATCACAGTCAGACATATAGTTATATATTGTGTACACCAGTGGTGACAAACTGGAGGACCACTGCCTAACCCTGCTCCAACACACTTACCTGGAAGTTTTAAACAAGCCTTAATTAGGGTTAAAGCTAAACTGTGGCCCTACAGGAACTGACTTTGACACATGGTGTACAAAGATCAGCAAAATTCTGAAGCCCTGAAGCGTTATGATGTTTGTTTTTTCCACAGAATTCCTCATAAAATGCCATCAATTGCTGTGCACTTAAAATAAATGTATGTAATTACATTATATTTAACTTGTTACACGTTCAATTACACTGTTGACCTACCTGTTAACCAACCCATTCCATACCACTAAACATGTCTCTAACCTTAACCAGTTCTTAAACTTATCCATCCTGGTAAATTTGTCCCTAAACTTTATCAACTCTTAAACATACCCAAACCACAAATTATGTTTCTTACTTTAACCAATCCATAAACCTACCCGTATTTATACCGTTAACCCTTTGCTAATCTTAACCCAAACTTTAAAACTACTCATAACAGGACAATAATAAATAAAATACTGCAGGACACCGGCCCTCCATTAACAAGTTTGGTGACCCCTGCATTAAATCCCAACCATACCACAAAACTACTGCAAATTTAACCAAGCCTTAAACCTACCCATACCAATAAATCTTTTATAACGTTAAAGAGATATTCACCCAAAATTCTGTCATCATTTACTCACCCTTTACTTGTTTCAAACCTTTTTGAGTTTCTTCTGTTAAACACAAACGAAGATATTTTGAAGAAAACTTGAAACATGTAACCATAATATTTGGTTCCAAATTATAACTTGACTTCCATAATATTGGTTTTTCCTACTATGAAAGACAATGGTTACTGATCATAATATCTATTTTTGTGCTCAAAAATAAAGATAAAAATAACGAAATAAACTTATAAAGGTTTGAAACTAAACTTTCTAATAATGAAGACATCACATATAAAATGTGGTCCAAAATCCAACCAATTTTGCTAGATTTTGGGAAATAAAAATTTGGGGTGAATTTTAAGCTTAGATATGAGTTTAAAGTAGCATTAATGCTTTGAATGATTAAAGTGCGTAAACTAAATAGAAAGTGGCTCATGTCATTGTTGAAATGTGCTGTTTGGAGTCAAACACAATTAATTGAATCGTTAAGTGTAAGGCTCCAATTACAGGGAGACAGAAATAAAGCCAGGATTTTTCAGCTGGTCATGTGATCGTAACATGTCTGCCCCCATGAGGCGACCGGCTCCATGTCAAATAAAACGGCTTATATTTGGCCACTGACTGGTCTTCTCATGTTATTGTATATATTGTATATCATTATTTGTGTGTAAATCCTGAAAATAGTAAGTAAAAAAAAAGTGCATAACTGGTAGCAGATCTGAGTTTCAAACTATACAGACTTTTACCTGTCATTTTGTTTAGAAAGAGATGGTTTTTTTAGGAATTGTCAAGGATTTGTCCACTACAAGTTGTACACTGAACAAATTGTTCAAACAATACATACAATTTTTCATCAATTCTTTTACATCTCTTGATTTTGTGGTCTACAACTGAATGTGCATTGAAACTCTTGTATAGACTGTGATTTTACCATCACGACTTGCTGGTTCAGCTGATAATATTTCGATGTTTGTGACTTTGTAAAGGCCAGTAATATGATTGTATTTTGTAATGTAAAAAAAACTGACAAAACAAACAAACAAACATGCAATATATTCATAAAAACAGAGGATTCAGTAGTGTTTAATTGCCAACATTTTAACATGAATTTCCACACATGCTACAAACAAAACATTTGAACAGACTTTGACAGTTAACAATATTACCACATCATAACAGTTCCATGCAGGGTTATTATAGTTATAGCTAAATCTAAAACCATTCTTGTTACTTGAGATAAATGTCAGCTGAAACATTACTTTAACTTGTACAAAAATAACCAAAATTACTAAATAACTTAAACCTAAATTACTGAAATTTATTAACAAATTACAATATAACAGTAATTAAAAATTAAAAACTACTCCAAACTACAATACAGTATCTTAATGAAACAACAATAAAACAGATTCCAGGTGACCTTCAACAGACCTGTCGCATTCAGATTTGTTTGAAACGACTGCTTGGACAAAAACTTTCAATAACCGTACACGCGCTCTGGGCCTGTCATACGTTTCAGGTGAAGTGGAAACCCCCTGCCTGGTTGCAGCTCACTGGCTGTCAGAGTGCAGCTTGAATTCAGGGCGAGGAGTTTTATTTTTGGCATGGAAAAGGGGTAGGTCACCATGTCCTGTCGCTCTGTTCTACTAATATTCCCCCAGAGCACTTGGAGTTGGACCCTACAGACGCACACTTAATTGCACAGCATTACTTCCACAGGTAACAAAAACAACAACAAAAATGGAGTTTAGAAGTGTGTGAACTGTTAGTGTGTGTGTCTGGTGCATGACTCTGTATGAGGCCTCTGTTTGACGTGCTGACTAGAACTACACAAGTGCTTGCCTTAAATCCTCTGAAAGCCGCTTTCACCATTTTTGACGTATTAAGTATGCATGGCCAGTAGAATCTGTGCACCTTGTTTCTGTACTACACATATTTCACTGTACCTGTGCAGTCCGCAATAACTGACATGGACATGTCTGTTCAGCTTCTTTGCAGATCAGCATCATCTCTTCTCTGGCATCACTGTAAGTCTCTGCTCTGTTGTTTATTTAAAAGGATTTAATTAAAACAATACTGCAGTCGCATGGATCAGAATTGCTAACTGTGCAGATTTCTGTTAGTCACACAGTCCTTAGATCAGTTCATTAATCAGACAGGAAATTAGGTCACTGAGGTTAACAGGTTTGACAACTATTAGAACCACACGGAAATGCAGTGATTCTCAAGAGTATTATTAAATGCATTCTGACAGAAATCAATTATTAGTGTCATCTGTGAGAATTAAGGCTGGGGTGTTTATCTTTTCAGTCTTATTGTGGTTGCAGGATGTGCAGTCTTTCAACGAGCAAAAATAAAACTTAGAGCAGCTCATGATCACATTTCAGGGACGCTACTGGCAGACAGAAACTAGAATACACACAGATACTGAAGTAACCCAGATACACATTGACTCACACACTGCATTTACCTAAAGGAACCTTATGATATTAATCAGAATTTAATTATATTCTGCATAATCAATCTTAATTTGAAAAGGCCTGTCATATGTTTGATTATGTTAAATTAACAAAGAGGTGGACAAACCTACCTTTCAACAGTATTTTTTAAAGTATTGTTCAACAGTATAGACAAGTGACAGAACACTGAGAGAAAATTTATGAGGTTTATTTGTGACAAATACATTATGCTCTGCACAGTCATTTGACTGATTGGTTTACATGTGTTGACTGTGTTAGGTACAGTACAGAATAGCATCCACTTATATGGAGACATTTCACGATAGGCTATAAAACGTACAAAATGAGAGCAAGATGTTGAGAATATGAATTTTCTAAATAAAATGCTTATTAGCCTAAAAAATAACAATGAAAAAAAAACATGTATACATTTTAAAATTAGCTTTCAGTCAATTAATAGACAACATGTGCTTTTCATTGGGATGGGAAATCACATTTAAAACCCTCTTTCAGACTTCTATATTTAATACCGATTAGCGTCTTCCTATTGTTCTTCCATCTGTACTAATCAGACAATCCGTGAATCAATGCACATGCAAGTGTAAAATATTTTTTGCTTTCACAAAAATGTCATGTTTGTGTTTGATTATTTGAAGAAGATGTTGACCAGTTCTTTTCCTGGAGAGCCACCTTCAAGCAGAGTTAACTCTAGCCCTAATTAAACATGTCTGAAGCAGTTAATCAAGCTCTTCAGGACAACAATGTCCATGCAGATGTGTTGGACATAACTCTGCAAGACGGGTGCTTTCAAGGAGTAGGACTGGACATTGCTGAATAAAATTTGACATGAATATGAAGCTTCATCACACATCATCATAACAGCATTTTTGCAAAAAGTTTCAACTTGGTTTTCTTAATCTGTAAAGTCATTGAAGTGATTATATAGTGATTACCACTTTGATTGTACTTACAAATGTTTACATTTTAGAGGGTTTAAAAAAAATGTACAGTGCAAAAACTGAAGGACAATGATCACATCAGAATCCCGTCTTCAGACATCTCTGTAATTAACAGACAGCTAAAGAGAAAGAGAAAAATATATTTAAAATCTTTTAGGGCTGTTGTTTTACATCAACCACAACAATATACACACACCAATCAATCATGTTTTCATGTAATAAACATTTCAATAATGATTGCTATATTTACACTTAGATTGTGATTTTACAATGTTTATTTACAATACTAAAAAACAGGATCCAGCTATTTGAATTTATTAAGCATGATACTCCGTTTAATCCGAATGGAAAAAGAGAGATCAAGTATAAAGCCAAAGTTAGAATTCAGTCTGAACTGAAGTTGTATTTTTAATACCAGAAATCTATTTGTGGCTTGTTTTTAATGCAGGTGTTGAAATGCTGATGGCTTTAAGTTATGGTAGTCAGCCTAATCTGCTTCCACAGCAGTACCCTCCGCCCCCTCTACTGCCAAAACCAGGGCGAGACAATGCCCGCCTGCAGAAACTCCTGAAGAAAAGTGCCAAGAAGAAAGTCGGCTCTTCCTCACAGACACCGATCCCGTTCCGGTCAAGTCTATCACCGGTGAATGAGGCCAGCCCTGACCTGGAGCACAGTGAGCACTCCACCCCACCAAGGACTCCAGAAACTCCTCTCTTCAGCAGGACTTACGAATCTCAATATTCCTCCAACACCTCTTTCTATGGCCACTCCCCTTCTCCATACTTATACCCCACCAGCAGCTCACACTACAGCTCCACGCCCACACTGTCTGCGCAGATGCACTCTTACCCAGCCCGATCACATGAGCACCAAATAGCACCTCTTTACACATGCTCCTCTATCCTTTTTGATGATGACACTGAGCAGTCCACAGATGCAGACACAGATCCATCCTTTGAGATAGCTTTCAGCCAAACGTTTCAGACCGGCTTCTCAACAGCAGGGATGATGCATGGTTCATTCGGCAAGCAACAATCCTATCAAGCCTCAGGGCAAATGCAAGCTCCCCCTTTAGCTGTAGTTCGACCTCCTGCTCCAAGTTTGACAATAGCCTGTCCACCGAGATACCAGACCCAGCCTTCAATCTCTCAGGTTCCAGTGAGCCAATCCAGTGGGGAAGGATATAGAAACATTGCACCTGCATTCATTACTCGCACACCTCTCACAAACAGCCACGTCATGGAAACAGCGGGGTCACACACATCCACAATGGAAAAAATAGCTGCTTTTCCACAAACAAAGATTTATACTGCAAAAAACTCATTTTATGAGATATCAAAACCCCCTATCCAGGACTCTTGGGCTTGTGGTTCAACTTTTCAAGGAAAATCACCATCTAATGCAAAAAACCCAGTGGTAGATATTAAACAGAATTCAGGTATGATGTATCAAGCTCAAACAACTTCTAGTCAATTAAGTAAACTTGGAAGCCCAGTCATAGAGGCAAAACGACCAGTTTCTGAAACTCTAACAAGTAATCAATCCTTGTTTGCTTTAAATTCTATATTATCCTCCACAATGGAGGCAACAGCCTCTACGGAAATCCATCAGGGACCCATACCTCAAAATCACTGGTTTAATCATCCCGCATCGATTGGTTTGAAAGCTCAAAGTGCCACAGCTGGTCATGATAATGAACTGAAAAAAATGGCTGAGGATAAAATAAGGAATTCCATTCCAAACGGTATTGTGTTTGCCACAGGACACAAACCAATTATTTCTCATGCTTATTCTGAGGAATGCTTGATGCCAAAGATTTCTAAATGTGAAGTTTCCTTATCGAAGGCTCTTGGTGAAGCTTATAAGTCAAGCTCTAGAGCATGTGAGGTGCTTACATCTACAGTTCCACAGGAGTATCCAGTGACTAAAACTGAAACTTCAGAAACCTGTATAACGACACCAGCCAAGACTGTTCCAACAGATGTAAGTCAGGAGACATCCATGCCTGCACCCTCCCGAAACTACCCAGCAGCCAGTACTCCGCTGTACTGGTCACCAAGACCACCTGCGCGGTTTGTGGGCAACCAAAAGCCACCACAAAATGATATTAACATCCCAAAACGAAAGTCAACATACTATGGTTTGACACCTGCTGAATATATTGCTCATGGTGGAATCAAAGTAAACTCACATGATGTTCCTTCTGTATCTAAGTCTGAACTACCAGAAGATTTGACAAATGTGGGATATGAGAATTTCATGTCCAAATCTTCAACTAATTCATCTCAAGAGGTGTTTAGCATTGTACCTGATTTCAGTGCAGAGCAATCCTCAGCAGATTTGAAAGCTTTACAAACTCCAGTGGCTGCACAGCCCTCACAAATCTCAACAACAAACCAAGCAAATGTACAAGTAACAGACAAAAACGAAACACAAACTATCAGTAAGCCTTTTTCAGAAATACTACTTCAGAGTTTGAATGAGCAAGAGACCATTGCTGGAGTACAGCCAAGACCTTTAAACTCTGAAGATGTGATCCACCATGAACTTCAAAATACACATATGGCGGTAAACACTGTTGCTGTGGCAGAGGCTCCTAGAAAACCCATCTCCACCCCTCCTTTTACAGTGGAGGGGAAAAAAATGTCAACTTACCCTTTTCCCCTGGTACAGTCAAATATTCTGAACTCAAATACAACCGAATTGTTAACAAAGAATTTCTTGTCGGTTCAAAATATCCCACACCAAGTGGCTCAGCTAGAGAATGCACACACATCTACATTTCCAACAGAAAGTTTTAATACTACATCGGTGAATGTAATGCAATCTCAAGTTTCTGCAAACCAAGAGCAGAAATCCATGTCATGCTTATCCAGGTGTTCTTTAGAAAACCACCAGACATACTCTGCTGTCTGTGACTCTTCTACCGCCATAATTAAAAGTAAAGAACTCCATAATGTTGTAAATTACAGCAATGAAAGTTTCACTGTAAACAAAATCCCAAACGCAACCAATGTCACAGACACTAGAATGCCATCTGCAGACACCAGAAGCTACACTAAAGTTCCTCCTGATATCAAACCTGCAACAAAGCCAGAGAAAACTATATCTGCGCACTCAAGTTTGGGACCATCTACCTTTACAGCCCCATCAAAGACAGAAATATCCAGACCTAGGGCCTCATGTCAGTCTAATGCAGGCAATGATGTAGTTTTCCCCAAATCAGAAAAACTGAATCCTCCAAGTCCACCTAAAACAGACATGTTTAATACTTTATGTCCCTCTAAGCGAGAGTCATCTCAAATTGCAAACACATTTGAATCAGATGCATCTAATCCTATTGTTCACACCAAACCAGAAGCAAATAAAACCAAAGTTTTATTAAACACAAATTCAACACATCCCTTCTTGAAATCCACTGCTAAAATCAACCAAAGCATGCAGAAAACCAAAGGTCAATATGACGTCAGTGTGAAACATATTGCAGGTTCTACCAACAAAACAGACACATTATCTAATATTCCTCCAGATGCACAGATATCTGCACCTAATACTGAAACCCCAGTCTCCCGCTTGGCAATGGAAAAATTACAAAGCAATGAAGACTTAAAAACCCTCAGTGGTGCAACAAAAGAGCCAAATCCATCTGCAGGTCTGTCATCAGATTTTAAGGACTCCAATAAAATAAATAATGATTGTGAAGCTGCAGGTGATGTTACAGTGGAATTTAAATCAGGCAATTCAACAGTACTACAAAGAAGTTTAAAATCATCAAATAATATACCCCAAGACACCAAATCAAATATGGAGATTGTCCAGACCAAATCCTTAAAATCTGTTAATCAGAACCCTTTACTAAGTTCAAATGGCAAGTCTTTCCAAAAGGAAAACAGTCTTGCTGCCATGCTTCTTAAAGCTGCCAAATCTCTACCACGCTCTTCATCTGAGGACAGCTCTGCTAAAGCTCAGACAGAAGCCAAAGCATCTAATATGGACGTAAAGACACCACACAAAGCATCCCAGGATACTAAAGTTGATCCTAGTGCTGATGTCAAAGTTTCAAAGTCTGATACCTCAAAACCTCACAAGTGTTCAAAAGATTTATTAGGCACTGAAAAACAAAATGAGGTTGTAGCCACTGAACACAAGAAAGAGGCTCCTACTGAACCGATGCCAAATGATCAGAAGCCACTAAATGAACCAAAAGGAGCTCAGAAACCCAAAGGCCTGAAGGCCAAGCTCAGTGGCTGGACGAGGCTGAAAAAGCACATGGTGGTTGAACCTGATGTACCCGATTTTCCAGAGTTTGAAGTGGACAAAAATGCTCAGAAAGATGATATAAAGATGAGTGCAAAAGACAAGTCTGTAGGGGCCAAAGAAGAGTTGACAGGTGGACAGGATGTGGTAAAAACGAAAGATGAGCCCAGGGCAACAAAAATGTGGGAGGCTGTACTTTTTCATATGTTTGCCACAAAAGAGAACATTATGAAGCAGATACATAGTAACAAAACTGATGAAGAGCGGAAAAACATGGAGAAGGATGGCCAGATAGTACCATCATTCGTCAGCCGCTTGCCCATCCTTCTCTACAGCCCACGCTTTGATGCCCGGAAGCTGAAGGAGGCAGCTGCCAAACCTCTCAACAAAATAGCTACAGCCTTTGAAAGAGGCCTGCTGAATCGCAAACAAAAAGGCGAAGAGCCAAAAGACTTTAACAGAAAAGCCAGAGGATTTGGTTCATCTACAGGAAAAACGGAAGATGTTTGATTGCATTTTAAATATACAATGTTGAGTCGATTTAGAAATTATTTCAAAAACAACCAGAGACTCGCCGCACATTCAAAAAAATAATCCAGGCGAGGGATGTAGACCAAAAAGATTCCCAAAAAAGAAAAAAAAGTCTGCACATTCCACCCAATTTTTTTTTTGTTATTTAGCCTGCCGTGGCTCAGTGGTTAGTACTGTTACCTCATTTCTGTGTGGAGTTTGAATGTTCTCCCTGTGTTCGTGTGGGTTTCCTCCGGGTGCTCCGGTTTCTCCCACAGTCCAAAGATATGCAGTATAGGTGAATTGGATTAACTAAAATTGGCCATAGTGTGTGTGTGTGTGTGTGTGTGTGTGTGTGTGTGTGTTTCCCAGTACTGGGTTGTGGTTAAAATGGCATCTGCTGCGTAAAACATATGCTGGAATAGTTGGCGGTTCATTCCGCTGTGGCAGCTTGTTGTTCTAGCATTGTTAGCTTGGCATCGAAAAAAAAAAGTCAACATGGGACACAAACGTTTGCCTTGTTGCCTTTTTGTATTTTCAGTAAACTTTTATTAATTCATTTGTGCAATTCAGTATTTTGATCAACTTTATAAAATCCCCTTAAATTGTTTCAGAACAGTGTTTGTTCTGGTTGATCTTGTGATCTTTCTGGATGTGATTTCCTAAAAATCAAGATGTCTTCTATTTCTAGGCTGTGCCCAAAAGCTCTGATGGCATTGCAAGTGAGAAGCATTGTAGTAAGCAAATATTCCTTTAGTCATCACCAAAGCTCTTTCTTTATGTTTGTACATTATTAAACCGTTATGCGCCCTCAAAAGTCTGTCTGAAATCCGTTTTACAAAGTGCACAAATGCTGCCTCCAGAGTCGCTGCCTGAGAGGGCAGAGAGGCAACAAGTCAGCTGACTACGCTTTCGGACACAGCCCTAGTATTGCTACAGTAGCTTGGCATCGAAAAAGGTCAACATGTGACCAAAACGTTTGTCTTGTTTTTTTTGGTAAACTTTTATGGCATGTATTTTTTTGGTGGATTGTGCAGACTTCTTTCAAATATTTAACTTCAAAATGATCTAATTGCATAGTATTCAAATAGTTCTTTTCTAAATGAACTCAACAATAATTCATATAAGCTACACACTGTACTCCGCTCTGAGCAGTGCAGTAAGGGGCTGGTCAGCAGAAATGGAGTCCTTGTGCATTCCTGCATTCAGAGGGCGACTGATGGGTGCAGCTGCTTAGGATGTGGTGAGTGAGGAAGCGAGCAAAGACTGAAAACGTAATGGTGAGAATGATCAAACAAGGACAGTGGCTCAGAGAGCAGTGCGGAAGGATCCTGGGTTTAAGTTTGCTGGTGTCAGCTGATCCGGGAGGTGAGAGTAGACGCGTTTAGAATAGAGAGCTTCAGAATGTGACGTTTTAAGCAGTGTCAAGAGTCTTGCTCAGGGTGAGTTATGACAGGGGGTGGTTGTTCGTTTCGAAAAGGTCAAAGGGAAAAGGTGTGACTTGAACATGTAGCAAAAACATTTAAAACAAATGCACTTTTTTTCAGAACAAGCCTACTTAGTTATGTATTTTGGGCAGAACTTACAATTAAAATAAATGAGACAAAACATAATTTCGAATATTAGGGTTGTGAATGATTCTATCACTGAATCAGCTGTATGTTTTCAGTCATACTCTATTTTTATCAGTCAGTAAGATAATAATAATTCTTGGTATTTTAATGTGATATTGACATCATAAAAATATTTAGTTCGCTAGCTGTGTTCTTCTGATTATTGTCCCTTTTTTAACATTATTATACAGTATTGGTATGAAAAAAGACCAATTCAATATAGCTGCTCTTCTATGTTCAGCTCTAAATAACCTTTCACAGCACTTTAAAACCTATTTTTCCAAACGCTCCAATGCATTATGGGACCTTGATCTCTGCTCAACAACTTTTGATGTTAAAAAGTAAACATTTATGTATTATAAATGTATTATTTTTAGCCATTTGAAACAATGTATTATCCTGGCTGGTAATGTAAATTATAGTTCAAAATGGGTAACGAGCTCCCAGTCCTTTTTTGTTTGTTTGTTTTGTTACTATAGGGATTGTACTACAGTAGTCAATATTTGAAGTTGATCAAAAATGTTTTCCAAAATGTCCTAAGACAAGAATGGTGTTGTTTAATAATTTTAGCACAACTTCGATGAAAGGTTTTGATCCACTACTTTATACATTTTTAAACTGGTAAAAAAAAAAAAGGTTAAAGTCACTTCTTTATTTGGCAGAGTTAAATTTTCAGAATCAGTCATTGTCAGAGATCTAGGTCCTACAATGTAATTTGTTAATTCTTCAACACTCTTTAGTTTGGGTTTGATGTTCAATGGTTGATGAATATGGAGAATAACTTTGACCTCGCTGTTCTATTTAAAGTACTCCCATCATTTGCTCAGAGTATCATGGAGCATAGAAAAAATGTGGATCGTTCAAATCTCAAAATATTGATGATGAATTGCAAAAAAAAAAGTATGATTCCCCCATAAATGCTAGTATTGATTGCATTATTTTTCACCTTTTTTTAAACCATATGTGTGTTTTTTCATAATGACAAATTTATAGTGAAAAGTGATTTAATAAATGTGTTTAGTGTTTAAAACGGTGAGCATGATTAGACTGACAGGTGTGACAGCAGGCACGTGACGTTTACAGAAAATGGTCAAAAACAAGGCAAACATTCATGGGTTGGTACTGTAAGTACAGCCTCTGTATGTCGGTGATCGCTGTTGCAAAATCCAGCAGATGGCTGTGCTGTTCCTTTTACTCCCTCCACATTCACATAGCTCACAGAAGTTTAACTCTGACACACTAATAAAGCACAGGCAAACCTCAATAGACACTTCAAATGGAACCAGCATATAATAAGCACATTTTGTTGATTTGTGATAATAGTGAAAAATCACTATAATAACACTCTTCAGCAATGAAACATCATACACATGCTACACTCTGCACACCTACTTATAAATTGTTTTAATATAGCTATGTGTGTTTATTTCTGTACAGAAGATAACCAGCAGTATACTGCCAAGTTATCAAGTTATTATTATCAGATTTTAGTTACTTTGGTAAAGCAGGATTTATGTCTATGTAGTAATGAACATGCTGGATTTATATTTTGTTATTTTGAATAAATGATTTGAATAAAGAAAGTGATTTTCTTACTTGTTCCTCAGTTTGTGTCATTACTAATGAAGACCTTCTCATACTTTCCGTGCCCACTCTCGACAAATTTGTACCGTTTTCCAGCCAATCCCTGAAAAGGTAAAAATCTTATCAAATACCAAGTTAAGAAGATGTAAGTGTTACTTAGAATAGAGTATCACTAGAGATACATGAGAATAGCCCTACACTCTCAGAAATAAAGGGACAAAATCTGCCACTGTCATCTGTCACATTTTTGTTCAGGTCCTTACATGTACATGTACATGTACATATATATATATATATATATATATACACACACACATACACACACACACACACACACACACACATACACATATATACATATACAAAAAGGTACACCTGTACAGTACAAAAGTGTACCTTTTGAAAAGATTTTTTGACAGATTTTGTGCCTTTATTTCTGAGAGTGTATATTTCTGGTTTTAAAAAAAAAAAAATTCTTAGTGTGAAGAACATTTTACATATCTTTCATTTTAAGAGTGCACTGTGATGAAAAATAAAGAGCATATTCTGGCTCAGTAGATTTTGAACCATGGCTGCTGTTTTAAGCTGGTTCTTTCTTGGTCATGTGCTGGTTGTTTGAGGATCATATACTGGCCTTAAACTGGTCCTGCAGTGGTTCAAAACCTACCTAACGAGCATATGCTGTTTATTTTTCATCACAGTGCACACTTTAAAATAAATCTTTTATTGATGGTTCTTTGAAGAATCTTTAACATTAACAAATTGAAATTCCTTTCAATTGCACATAAGATTATATATGGTGTAAAATGGTGCCTTAGGTGTTCCTGTGGTAAAATGGTGTTCCTCACACTAAGAAAACTTCTTTTAAAAATGTTCTCTGAAATGTTTCTTACATGGCATTGCTGGATTTTTGAGCATTGCTATTATTAAATCTTTCATTTTAAGTGTGGTTTAGTCCAGTAAGGTCATAAAATACATACCTTTGCACAAGGTTTGTCCTGTGGTGGAGACTCATTAAGGTTCTCCCACATGGATTTTATGTTACGCACTTCTCCAGCCTTGACATCCTGACACTGTCAAAAACAAAGAAAAATAATAAATGGCCAAAATATTATATTCATTTATGAAAAATAAACTGCAGAAAGTAACAGTTTTACTGTTTATATTTGATTTGTAGTCTTAACCACTAGATGGCGGCATTGAACGTCAGGCTTGTTTTGTGAATATCTCCATGAACTTTCACCTTACAACTGATTTATATTATTTTCTGTAGATTCTTTCCAGAACATACACATGCACAACAACAGACCAAGCAGATATTAGACATTTCTGAAAATGCTAGTGTCTTCCAAAAATATTTCACAATAACTTCATGCCAATGGAGAACCCAGTGGAGCACACTGACATTTTGAGTGAAAAGGAATAGCACCTAAACCCCGCTACTCAGGTTTAAAGTATGCACAAAGAAGAAGACAAGAATTGTTTACCTTATCGAAAAGGTTGTGAGCAACTAAAAGTGGTGAAAAAGAAGATGATACAATAGATACAGAAGAAATTATCCACGAGCAGGATTCAGAAAAGGAGCTATGAGATTAAGATTCAGAGACCCATTTATCTTAGATAAACTTACAGCTGCTTTGGAGCCCTTGTCGTTGGTATCAGGACTTCCCTTCACCCATTGGTTAATTAGATCCGCCACACCCACCTTCATCCCCTCTGCATCCTGAAGCAGAGTAACTAGTCATCATTTAGTCCTTCATTTAGGCTACTCATTCACATTTAAGAGTCAAAGACACTTTATAGTCCATTTAAACCCTGTAAGAGTTTTGCAGTCTGGTCTGTTATTGTAGAGGCACATAAGAGGTAATGAACTGCATGTACTCAGAAATCTAAATTCCCTTGATTTAATGACATACAGGATTTTTTTAGATTACAATGGCACCTTGCAAGTTTCATAACTCTGAATTTTTTCACTGGCTTATATTAAAAACCAATCTGCCAAAACAACAGGTTGTAGAATGTGTCATTTTATTACACAGCCTAATAGTGGTAAAACTGCCTGTACAGAGGAAGATTAATCTCGGTTCTGCATCTCTGTCTGTTTAGCTTTGCCAACTGATTTGTGCATGCAGTAGGTAAAAAACAAGATGCAAATAAAGATGCCATATTGTGGAAAAACACTTTTCTAGTGCCTATGGATATAAACTTTGGATGAACTTTATTGTTAAAATAAATTAATCCAGATCACTTCAGTAAGAGCTTGATACTTTTTTCACATTTTTCCACAGATTTGTTTACAAATAAGGCACAGTCCTGCTATACTGACAGTACTGCACCACACAAGTGAGTACAGTTTTTAATCACATGGTGATGATTACCTTGTCTGTCGCTGGAAATATTTTGATATATTCATGGGTTTTTACTTTCAGTCGGAGTTTACAGTGTGTTTCAGTGCGGAACAGATTATGTTTTTGGATGTTTGATCTAACATAATGAATGAACCTCAGAGAAAAGTACAATGTATGTATGCATGTATGTATGGATGCACCTTAGAGGACATGGCCTTCGCTGAATTCTGATTCCAGGCTTCTCCACCCTCAAAAAGGGTCTTTCGAGCAGAAACAGGCTCAGGTGGTGTTGGAACATCCATTACCTTGACTACATTTCCCTCTTTACTGCACTCCTGCGCACACACACACACACACACACACACACACACCATAACTTGACATATTCTGATATCTTATTCACAGCAGAATAACAGAGACTGGGACAAAACACCTGTTTATCTCTCAGCAACAAAAGCACAGTAACACCTGGATCTACAACACGTGCATTTGCCTTGGGGCTTTTTACACACTTTCTGACAGTTAGGTGGCAGGAAAAAGAGGACCGGCTCATTATTGAAATGTTCAATCGAGTCAGCGTGACTAAGAGAAGCGGTGCCTGGGCATGCCGACAATGAGATCATCGTGGTAAACCTCATAGCAGGTGTTTGTAAGCACTGGGCGTGGTAAGAAGATCTCCATGTGCAAAGAAATTCACTAAAAAGCAGCAGCAAGTAATCTTCCAGATGCACTTACTGGAATGCAGGATTTACAATAAAACTGACATTATTCAAGTATACATGAAGGTAATTCACCTCAATGGCATGGTTGTACTGTTCCAGTCTGCCATCTAACTTGGAAATGATGGTGGGAGGCTGGGTCTTCTTTATGCTGTTCCTGTTTGCACAAACGAATGAAACATTACCTAAAGCACCACTGTTCTTCCAAGAAAACGATCTCAGAACAAGCATGGGCATGAAGTGGGCTGTGACTCATGAAGTAGTGCAAGAGACACAAAACAAAGGCTCCGTCAACTATATTGTTTATACTTTGTGTCAGGACAAACAATGTGATAAAGAATTCCGGATTTCTGTGACTGATACAGTACATCTGAAAACAAAAAAGACTAAATAATACATCATCATTTTCTATTTAATGAATAGAAGAAGGATGAAACGTGTCGTGTCACGTCTGTCTTAAAGGTAAACCATGTTTCAAGCAGTTGTTCATTCATGAATGATTCATTCATGGGTCTGTTTAGATCAAAGAGAAAATACTGATGAACCCATGATGTCATACCACAGCACAAAAACATCATTCCTGCCTTTGTTTTTTCTCACACTCTGTACTATGAGGGGGATTTTTTTACAGTCCCACCAGTAAATCACTTATCACTCTCTTATCTCAGTGTGTGCGCGTTTCTCAAGTCTACTTACTTTTTTTTAATAGAGCGGTTTAAAGACTCAGTCCTCTCAGAAATCTGTAGGTGAGCAGAATCAGTAAGAATATTTGTCAGTAAGAATATTTGGACATACTTGGCATGTAAAATTTTATATTGGCTCACGCTCAGGTCAAAGTGTAGGTGAAGTTTTTCTTTAAGAAGGTAAATGATAGTTTTAGGTGAAATCCTGGTCCTTGGTGATTCAACTTTGAGAGTAAAAAACTAATTCAGGCAAAACAAATTTAATATCAGTGACTCCTGATCATACTTTCTTGCACATCATTTTATTTTAAAAGACCTCAATGTATGGCCAGAAGCTACAGCTATCATTTTTTTGGTTTTTAATTCTCAAAGTGCTGGTAGCCATTGACTTGCATTTTTTAAAATCACCAATGGAAATGATCAAAAATACTCTTCTTTAATGCTCTACTTAAAAATGAAATGTCACCTACATCTTGAATGGCCTGAGGGTCATTATATAAACATCAGATTTTTAGTATTGAGTGAACCACCCTGTAATACTTTGAGCAATGTTTCCAGAGTACAGAGCAAAAAGGGATATGCAGTGCAACTTCATTGTGTAACAGGTGACGGTTGCAAAAAGTCTCTATCAGTTTGAGCTAATGAAAGGCAGTTCACCCATTGATGTTGTAAGTATATTCATTTCATAATGTAATTCCTGGGGTCTTTTATCAGGCAGCTCATATTCTTTGTCGATCCTTTAAATCCTTGTAGGCTGTTGTTCTTTCTTTCTTTCACAAAAAGTGTCAAGGCCTTAAAAGTTCAGTTTTGCCCAACAGGATGCAGTGTATTCAGTTCCAAAATAAGTCTTCCTGCCAACCATTTCCTACGTGTGTTTTTTTTTTTGTTGTTGTTGTTGTCTATCATTTGTATGTTAAAAATTTTAATGAATTGTTCTCTCACTATTATATTTGATATACTGAGCTTGTCAGAATCATTAATTCTTCACTAAATGAGTAAGTTATACTCGGGTATCAGGATTCATTTCTCAGAACATCCCAATAGTAATATGGAGGGGAATATGTTCAAAAAACACAAACAGAACAAATGCAAAGCAAAGAAATTACAGCCACAGCTATATAAAGCAAATGTAAAGCACACACACAAACACACAGTCATGCACATGCACAGTGTAAGCAACTCACCGAGCTTGAAGCTTCTGATTGCCACTCCTCACCCTCAGCCTGAAGCCAGCAAGCAGAGACAACACACACATACGCACGCACACACACGCACACACACACGCACACGCACATACAATGCACCTCAGCAATGTAAAGCAGATGCTTAAATGTACTGTCATTTCTCCCTCAACCCACACCCGCATTGGAAGAAGAAGATCAGAACCACACACAGCACATGAAAGACATCAGAGTCACAAAAACAGCACATGGAAGATAATCAGACCCAACTACAGAGTGAAAACACCAGCGAGCACAATACACAAACATATGTTTTGTACATTAAGTCATGTTTTATATCAGGCTGGGGACCTACACTACAATTATTACTAACCTCTTTTATAAAGAGATGATTTGTGTCATTTCCATGATGTAAGACTCAGATTATATATATTAAAAGAAAAAAAAAGTACTGCAACAACAGCTGTTTTCAAAAAAGCCTTCCAAACACTAACTCCAGACCCCACCCACATCCCAGACATTGCCCCGCCCCAATCTCTTCCCATTGGCTGAAGTGTAACAAACAACATTAAGGAAAATAAAAATACATTCCTCATCTAATTGTCCCCCCATAACAAACACATTTTGACCTTTTACAGGTGAAAAAAACAACAAATACTTTATTTAGAAACATGTTTTATCCATGTGAATACCTAAATTGCACATGTATCGTAACCCAATGTTGGGTGAAATATTGACAAATCCATATTTGATCCAACATTGGGTTACAAGTTACAACACCAGGCATTTTTTATAGTGTAGGTCCCTAAAATGTAGGTTTTTAAAGTGTTTTATTGTTTAAGATTGTCCTAACATGCATACATAAACAAGATCATGCAAAGTTTAACTCTAACCTTCTTGACTAGAAGATTATAGCAATCCTGTACAAAGTCCATTTCTCACAGTACATAGCACAGTTCACATGGTGGCAATATTTACAATGCCATAGGCAGCCGTGAAATGCTAAAAGCTCAAAAAATTGCTGTCCAAACACAAAAAACACTAAATCTGAACTGTCAAACAGCAGGCTTAACAACAGGCTTTTTCATTTAGAAACTTGGACTCAGCCATATTTTGCATTGCAGCTTTTATTATCCATAGTAATATGAATGGAAAGTATTGTATATTCATAGTCTTTGCCCTGAAGACTTAAAGTAACCAGTTTGGATTCATTTACACTCTAAACTCTGCAGAACACCCGGACAAACACATGCAAAAAACACACATGAATTACCACTTTATAAAGTGCAAAACATAGTTATATAACGATGATGTCAGGTCAGCAGTAATTAAAAAGATTCATGTTATGATTCATGTCATGTTTAATGTATTTTATCACTGTTCTAAAAGCAATTGTGCACATATCTGTAATGGATTTTCAATAATAATGTGATTTTGAGGTGTGAGGTGTTTGCAGTGATGATGTCATACCATGTAGGAGGGGCTTCTGGGACTGAGAGGACTGAAGGGCTCCTCTGGATCTCCGCTGGATATACTCAACCTCTTCAGCTTCTCCATCACATCCCTCCTCTTCCTCTCTCTCTCCTCCTCTCTCATCCTCTGCACCTCTTCATGAGTCTGATCTCCTGTTGTTTCACTCTGCTGCTGATTCTCCTCACTGCTCTTCACAAACACTTCCTCGCACACACTAAAGGCGACAAAAATGAGAAAGGGCAGCATTTCATGAAAAATTATTCAATCTCAGACGCAGTTTCTACCTCTCTGGAGTGCCGAGAGCTGCTGAATCGACTGTGGAGTCCATGTTACTCTGTATCGTCAGTTCTCTGAGTAAGATTAAACAGGGTGAACTCAGGAAAGACATTTGTTCCTCAGGAAGTTGCAAAACACCTGATTTCTCATATCATTTCTCAACACAGAGGCAACTCTATTGCTACTCAATCGTTGACACAATCTTATTATACTGTTTTCCTGCTGTGCCGTTTCTCCATACTGTGTGTGACATTTATTCATCAGACTAAATCTCATCATCCACTTCAGTTTGTAATTTAATGCAAGTATGCCATGAGAAATCAAGTTGTCAAGGCACAGAAACAAAAAAACTAAGTATTAAATGCAAATTGAAAATACAAATTGACTATATGACTAACACATTGGCTATAATACTACTGCATGATTTCTTTTGTTGCAGAACATGAGATTCAGTAGCGAGTGTCTAAGCGATAGTTCACCCCTCAAAAATGACATATTTTCCTCATCATGTTCTCACACACAAGGGGTTCTAAAACTTTTGAATTTCTTTTTTCTTTTGAACAAGAAACAAGATACTCTGAATAATGTCGAAAACCAGCTGCTTTCCAGCATTCTTCAAATCTACTTTCTTTGTGTTCAACTGAAAACAGAAACTCAAAGACGTTTGAAGCAAGTGGAGGATGAGTAAATGATGACAATTATCATTTTTGAGTAAATTATCCCTTTAAATGAAATCTCAATAAGTTAATTAGCCATTGTTAGCTTCAGAGGTGTAAACGCAGCTACACTGTTAGGAATGTTGGCAGTTAGTCAGTCATACTTTTTTACTAAAATTACACCATGTTTTATGTAAGAATTTGTTTTCTTACACTGTATGAGTAACTTAGCAAGACAAGTCAAAGCATTTTATATAACCAGCCCCAGATAACCATTTCAATCCTGTTAGATAAGTTGCATCATTCATTCATTCATTTTCTCTCGGCTTAGTCCCTTATTTATCAGGGGTCGCCACAGCGGAATGAACCGGCAATTATTCCAGCATATTTTTTACACAGCGGATGCCCTTCCAGCCTCAACCCAGTACTGGGAAACACCCATACACTAATTCACACACACTCCTACACTACGACAAATTTATTCAAGTCACTTATACTGCATGTCTTTGGACATAGGGGGACGTGGAGGAAACCGGAGCACCTGGAGGAAACCCACACAAACACGGGGAGAACATCCACACAGAAATGCCAACTGGCCCATTCGGGACTCGAACCAACCTTCTTGCTGTGAGGTGACAGTGGTAACCACTGAGCCATCGTGCCACCATAGGTAGACTAATATAATGAATAAAATTTAAGATTATAAACCTGAGGACAGCATCTGAGATTGATCTGTGTGTCTATGTATGTACTGTACCTGTCATGTGTTCTCCTCTCCGCTTGTCCATTAGTGCTGTATTGTCTCCCATTCTGCTGTAGGAGAACCGTTGAGGTGTAGGAAATCTTCATCTCTGTCTTCTTTTCTTCCTATGAGAACAACAGGTACACAATCATGTATGGTCTGTGAAAGACTTTGAAGCATGACTCCCTTGTTAAAGGGATAATTCACTCAAAAATTAACATTTGTTGTAAACTTACCCTCAGACCACCCAAGATGCAGGGTGCATCTTATTTCTCAGAAGAGCATAAGAAAATGTTTATCTTCTTTTGAAAATGGCAATTCACAAAAGCACATTCAGAGGCAAAGAAACGTACGCAGGCACGAATTAAATTAATACCAGTCTCATGATGATACACAGAGGATCAGCTTACATTCAAGTTTGTACCAACATTATTTTAGAGGAAACTCTCACTCCAGACTGTCACATACTCAAGACAATTTGCTGAGGCTGTGAATTAAATTTGATAATGTCCTAAATACTATCTCAGTTTTTTTCACAAAAATTGTTGATCTTTCACTTCATAAGACCTCAGTGTACCATCCTGAACCACAGGAATCAATTTAGTTTTGCCTGTATATAATTTTTTTTACTTTTAAAGTCCATGTGAACCAGAAGTAGCGGAGACTTTTATTTCATTATTTCGATGTACTTCCAAATAAAACTGAATATTGAGTAGGGGGTGAGGCTTTCTTTTTTGCACATCATTCCCTCACTAACCAGAAAAGGGCTGTGGTTAAGAATATTGTGACTGAAGCCATCCGACTGATGTCAACAGAGAAGTGCCGCCACTCCAAACATGGAAAGAAAATGGTCAGACTTTCACAGAAAAATCACCAAAACAAACATTTTTTTGTTGTTGAGTGGATTAACTTGCACGCATTAATTGTTTACCTAAAGGATAACAATGTGCTCTAGCAAAATGAACACTGTAAATTTTGATTTCAAGGATTTTAAGGATCAAGGAGGACCACAATTTTTGCTTTGGATTTTCTTTAATGTTCTACTGAAGAACATCCTTATGAGGACCTATTATCTTGAAAAGCCTGATGGTGAATGAATTAACAATAATTGTTTTGTTTTTTTATTTTTGGTTATGGTTTGGTTATGGTTTGTGAGCAAGATTTTACTTGTCAAATTCCTTCTCAAAGACTATACCTTTTCATCTGTACCAGAGCTCTGATTTGGATTTTTCCTGAAAGACGACTCATGACTTTTCATCCTTCTTGGCTCTCCCTCCTCTCTCTCTACTGACGTAACGTTAACTCGTCTTTCCCGTTCTTCCTCAACACCATCCTCATCCAGGTGTTTCTGATTTGAAAGGGGGGGTCGGGTCTTCATAAATGGGACATTGTCATTCACATTTAAATCACATGTTTTGCTTTGTTGCGTAGAGCTACAAGAGAGCTGAAGTTTTGAGTGCTGAGGGCCGTTGAGATGCGTTTCTCCATCTGTGTGTTCCCTTTGTCCCTGTTTGCGCCTGCTCAGATGTGTCCAATCACTGAAGCCTTCGTCCTCTTCCAAAGATGATGGACAGCTTGGAATGAGACCATTCGGACGCCTAACAAACATTAAAATACTTTCAGAATTGCGACTCATTGGTATGCCAATATCTGAATGTCAAGTCTTCATGAACAGTTGTGTCTTTTAGAATAGAATAGAATAGAATAGAATAGAATAGAATAGAATAGAATAAAATAGAATAAAATAAAATAAAATAAAATAGAATAAAATAAAATAAAATAAAATAAAATAAAATAGAATAGAATAGAATAGAATAGAATAGAATGGAATAGAACAGAATAGAAGCCTTTGCAAATGGTTGAAAAGTGCAGGTGTGGTCTTGACAGATACACACGTTTAAATTCACAAACAGTTTAACACAAAGAGTAAGACGGAGAAAGTTGGCTCAAGCCAATGAATGAATGTGAATGTGGGGGTTGAGATTCCATGGAAACAAAACAAACACAAACAGCAAAGTACAGTACAGTTTTTTTCTTGATTTAGACCAGAGTTCACTTTTAATGATTTTGAAACTAACTGGTTGTCCAGAGGCAGTGCAGTGCGAGGGCTGTCCTGCGGGGTCACGGTGGGTTGAAAAGGCTCTGTAGAGGAACTGCTTCTTGCACGTCGTCGACGTTCTCTCTCTATTTCTTCTGCATCCTCCAGACTGCGTTGAACAGTGATCCTGCACGCACACATACAATTATTTCATTAATTCATTCATTTTCTTTTCGGCTTAGTCCCTTTATTAATCAGGGTTCGCCACAGCGGAATGAACCACCAACTTATCCAGCATATGTTTTATGCAACAGATGCCCTTCCAGCTGCACCCCCTCACTCGGAAACACCCAAACACTCACATTCACACACATACACTATGGACAATTTAGCTTATCCAATTCACCTATAGCACATGTCTTTGGACTTGTGGGGGAAACCGGAGCACCCGGAGGAAACCCACATGAACACGGGGAAAAGATGCAAACTCCACACAGAAATGCCAACTGATCCAGCTGAGGCTTGAACCAGCAACCTTGCTGTAAGGCGACAATGCTACCCACCACGCCGCCCTTCATACAATTAATGTAAAAACTATTTAAAATGTATAAAACATCATTTCTGTTTAGGAATGCATGCTTATAACCAATTGATTTTAGTTTTTTTCTGAGGTCTTTACAGCCTACAACAGCAAAATATCTATAGCAAAATAGTTTGCTATTAATGACAGCAACAGGAGTTTGGGATTAGGAGATTAAGAAGTAAGCCTCATACACCAAAAACAAATTAAGGACAAAAAAAACGTGAGAAATATACATATTCAGAAAAATACTACATCATTTTGACTATGACAGCGATGGGTCATCTGACAGAAGGCCAGGTCAGAGATGGACAGGAAGTAAGTTCAACATGGACAGGAAGTGCAGGGTTTACACTGACAGGAAATAGCTCACTGGCTTTCTTTATTCAGGCTGACATTACAAGAACTAAACAAAACAACTGATACTAATACTTTTACCTAATATTTACTGTAATCGTGAACAGGACGTTTGCTTGATGATAGTTTCACACAGTCATTCATCAAATAACTTACTGTAAGTAAAAGATAGTATTATAAACACTACAAATTATTATTAAACTAATTATTCATTCAGCAATATTACATTATGGATCATAAATAAATGTATATGGTACAAAAGGTTTGCATTTCATAAATACTGTTCTTTTAAACGTTTTTCATTATCAAAGAATCACAGAAATTGGTTAAAAAAAAAGAATAATAATAATAAAAAAAGTAAAATAAAAAAAAAATAATAATAATTATATATATAACTGTTCTGTCAACTTTGATAACGTAAAATGACTCTTGAGCAAAAAAATGACCATATTAAAATAATTTCTGAAGGATCATGTTGATCTGTAGAATTGTTATATTATAAAATGACATTTTAAAATGCACTAAAAAACATACAATGCAGATCTCTTTTTGAAACTTTCAAAAACATTAATAAAAATATATATTTATCTCGATTCCACTTTTGATAGCAAATTAAGTCCATGACAATACGACAGATACAAGTCAAACTAAAAACATTCTGAACATCTTTCTCCAAATAAACAGCAGTTCAGCAAAACCTAAATCACATTCTGTTATGTATCAACACACAGATCTCTCTAGATAGCAAAGTAAAGCCCACATTCATGTCACCAATAACAACTAAACTCTTTCTCTTTGTTTAAAACTCTCGATGGGAATGTTTTGGGTGTTGGAGCAGCTCAAATTTTCCAGTTTAAAGGAGGCTCCGGGTCCTTAGGGCAGAGCGGAGGGGGGCCGACCCCTATCATACATCCAGCAGATTTACTGCAGGGGGAGATCTGATGATGATAATAATGATGATGTCACCAAGCCCAGGAAAATTCCAGTCATAAAAGCCACTGAAGCCTGTCATTGCCATTCCA
Organism: Danio choprae; assembly: GCA_903798125.1. Classification (NCBI taxonomy): domain Eukaryota; kingdom Metazoa; phylum Chordata; class Actinopteri; order Cypriniformes; family Danionidae; genus Danio; species Danio choprae. The sequence continues at coordinate 5,872,136 of CAIGQW010053631.1, forward strand.
TATGATGTCATGAATTGACTTACTGTGTGCCGTGTGAAAAACAGACAGCTGGAACATTTTTTGCTCTATAACTACAGATACATCCACATTATCATTTCATGACATCACTCAAAACTACATTCTAAACATTCTGGGTTATCTGACAATCCCAACTGTTGGGTTAAAGTTGAGTTTGATAGTGTTTTACCCAAAAATTAGGTTTAAATAACTCAGTATTTATATAGTGTACTCAGCAACATTAATTATCTGATAGAATGATTATTTGAGTCTCACTACATCACATACATGCATTTTTTGACTATAGATTTTGTCTGATCTCAAAACAAACTACAAGAACTTTACCCCTTCCCCCTAAACACCCTTGAGGACTGATAAACAGCTGAAGGAACTCATGCTCTGCGTTTCCCCTACTGACCCCTCCATTCTGCCTGATAAATCTTCTCTGTCCTGATGATTCTTTGATATTTAGCATTTCAGATGATCACTATTAACCCAAGAAGAACTCAAGAATAATAAAACAGAACAAGCAGATCAAAGAAAACACCTCGAAATCACCAAATGGCCACACCAGACAAACACATTCACACATGCATGCGCATGAAGAACATCTCACCTCTGCAGCTTCTCCAGTCCCTTTTTGCTGGAGTTTCGTCGTAGGATTGAGCTGGACATGTTTGAGTTTCTCTAAAAACTCAGCTGTGACTGAAGAGAATTATTGACTGTGTTTCCCCAATTCTCTCCTTTTCTGTGAGTCCTCTGAAGGGTGTGAATGTGCTCCCCTTCTCTCACTAAACAGGATTTAGTCTCTCTCTCTCTCTCTCCCTCTCTCTCTCTGTTCCACTCACTCCCTTCCTCTGTCTCTCTCCATGTGTTTTTCATTCAGAGCTTTGAAACTCTGGCTCCTGTCTATTCCAGTTCTCTCTTCCAATCAGCAGAAAGCTAACCAGTCATGTGACAGTCCTCCTGGGAGAGTAAGATGATACCACACACACACACACATACTCAAAACAATAGCGTTGGAGAGCCGCTAATAGTCTGCATGCTGTCAGACACTTGATTCAGAACTAATATATTAGCATGCATTGTTTACCTCTTGCCTAACTGCTTAAGATAATAAACAGGTAGGCTAAGGTACAGTAAGTACATAATTGGAGATAATCACCCAAGTCACAATTGTAGGGCACTTTAATGAATCACGGCTTAACTAAAATAATATCATTATGAAAATAGTTGGTTGTAATGATTACTGCACATTGGTGAGCCCAATTAATGTATATTATGTAAATTAGAGAGTTTATGGAATCTGGGGTCGCCACAGCTGCCCTTCCAGCTGCAACCCAGTACTGGGAAACATCCATACACACTCATTCACACACATACACTACGGCCAATTTAGTTTATTCAATTCACCTATACCCCATGTTTTTGGACTGTGGGGGAAACCGGAGCACCCGATGGAAACCCACGAGAACACGGGCGAGAACATGCAAACTCCACACAGAAATGCCAACTGACCCAGCCGGGACTCGAACCAGCGACCTTCTTGCTGTGAGGCTACAGTGCTAACCACTGAGCCACAGTGTCACCCTAGACATAGTTCAGTACCATACATTGAAGCAAAACATTTATGCAACTTTAATAGTTTAATATTTACTTCAAACATTCAATTTGTTTAACTCATCAGACATGTACTGTATGTATAATATGTTTTATGAACAAATGCATATAAAAAAAAACAAAGCATGACATTTGGAGTGCTTAAAATCATATTAAATCAGAGAATTCATTTGAAACTTGGTTAGCGTATCAACCATCTGTGTGCATGTGACCCATGTGGAAGGCAATCAGGGACAAAGTCTTGAAACAAAACATGTAAAATTTGATTGAGCCAAAATACAGTTTCACTGTTGAAGCAGTTACTTTAAAAAAATCAAAATGGACTCTTCTTATTTTTTATATGTGTATATATTAATGCATGTTATAAACAATGTACCTCTGCACATCAATATTTTGTAAAAATTAATTTGCCCTCAGAATATTTAATACAACATAACCTTCTTTCCCCTTCAAAACAACATTTTTTCTTCACTTCTGGTCACATGGAATGCCTTTCAGGAGGGGCTATCAGGGCGTCTTGTTCCTGCTTTGCCTTTATCCATTTGTCAACCGTCTTTTATTTTGTTAGCAATGGCCATAGTCCAACAATCCAATTGGTTCTCAAAGGACGAAAACATGCACATCTCTATATATTTTTCTAATTTCAGGACTGTTTCAAGTGGATGTACATTACAATATAGGAAAAAAGTCAATCTGTTTCGAGGTGACTAATGGAAGACTATATAATGTTTAATGTTTGTATAGGTTCATGCTTACAATGTCCTTCATGAATAAACATCCCATCTGATTTCAGTTTTTTTAATGTATTTCAATGTTCCATAATATTACATATACAATCAAATACTTCAGTTTCTTCATCTGTTGTGCTTTATGACACAGTCCAAATATTTGTTGATGCAATCAAACTTTACGAAGCTTTGATTTGTAGTTTATTTTGTTCCAGGAAACTCACCTCAATACAATTTTGAGCATTTAAACAAGTTTTACTGTATTACTGAATTCCAAAGACCAAAAGTGGATTTTTTTTAACAAATTTCACATCAAACACATACTTGAAAACTTTCTTCTTACAATACATTGCTTTTACCAGCTTTAACTTCATTACTACAGATAATATTACCACTTTTTTGTTTCAAAACCTAAAAACCACAAGAATTATGACAACCTAATATAAATTATTGAAGAGCAGCAGATTTAGGCCTCGGACTCGAACATCTTCTTCCTGCCGTCCATACCAGCCTTATCCTCGATGTTCTTACGCCAGTCACCCACTGCATCCTTCTCCTGAAGTGGCAGAAAAGTGAAATAATTAAAAAAACATGTATTTTGTCTTTTCATTCACCATCACTGACTGATTATCTCTAACTGACTTCATATGTTGCAAAAATCTCCAATATTGACCTTATTCTTTCAGATATGAGTGGGTGCAGCCATTGGAACCTTATTGGCATGAGACGTCTGGTCTCATTCATCTCCACTGGTTTTTAGCCATAAAAACCAGCTTGTTATGCAGCTTGATTATGCAAACTTGTATTTATTATTACATATTTTTTTATGTACTGTCATAATTGTCAATCTACAAACACACAATTATTTGTAGAGCAAGAAGTTTGATCATTTACTGCCATTTATTATTCTTTGTCATTTCCCCATATAGGCAAATAAATCAGAAGTTCTAAAACAATCGCAGAAAAGAGCTTACGTCCGCATTGCAGAATAAGGTCAACAGAAAATGTGAGTTTTGCCCACATTTTATAATTAATGTTTCTATTACAAGGTTAATATGTGCCCTCACCTCCTCCTTGACCTCTTTCTTGACTTGTTTAAGGTTGGCTCTCAGATCCAGGGAGACTTTGTGTTTGGAGCCCAGCAGGGCCTGCAGCATGGCATCAGCAGACATACGCACTTTCTTCAGAACCGGTTTCTTGAATTTACCCTTCAGGTCTTGAACCTTAATCTTTAGATCCTCAATCTAAAGACATCAAGAAAAAGGTTTTGTTTTTTAAGTTTTGGTCTATAAATAAATGTAAATAAATGGTGTAAATAAATAAATGTTGTATAAATAAATGTAAATAAATAACAAACAGGGTGGCAGAGTGGCTTAGTGGTTAGCGCGGTTGCCTCACTCCAAGAAGGTCACTGTTTTAAGTCCCAGCTGGACTAGGAGGCCTTTCTATGTGGAGTTTGCATGTTCTCCCCGTGTTCATGTGTGAATTTTCTGGGTGCTCTGGTTTCCCAGATAGGGTATAGGTGAATTGGATGAACTAAATTGGCCGTTGTGTGTGAATAGTAGAGTTTATGAGTGTTGTGACATGAAGGGAATCTGCCAGTAAAACATATGCTAGAGTAACTGGCGGTTCATTTCATTGTGGTGACCCCTGTTAATCAGGGAATTCATATCATTTTGCAAATAAAAATGCATTTTGTACGTATTTGTACCTGTTTACATATTGTATATGTTGTTTAATTTAAATTTACCTCCTTGTCTGACTTGGCCACTTTGGTCTCCATGTCGTATCTTTGTTCATCAACCATGTCAATCTGCTGGTGCATCTTCCTACACAGTTCCTTTACACAAAGACACACACAGAGAGACACACACACCTTTTTTCTACACGTCTGCAAAATGTTCTTAAATTTACCATATATCCTTCTGTATATCAATCCCCACAGTTTAAGCTAAAAATCTTCTTAAATGTTCAACTAAAGAAAAAATCACACAAATCTGAAGGTCAGTATAAATTTAAAGCACATTTTCATTTCACTCAAGCTTTGTGTAATTTTATTTCAATCTTCGTGTGTACCTGTAACTCTTGCATGCTTCCAGGCAGTGACAGATTAGGGCAGTTCTCCTCCATGTACCTTTGTTTTTCTTCCTCTGCCGCTGCTGATTCTTCCTCAAGAAGCCCATGAGCGATCTGAAGCAACAAGCTCTGGAGGAAAAACACATATAGACAGTAATCAACAAGAGAGTCACTGAAGTTCATATAACTCAGATGTCATGAAGAAAAAGATGACCTCACCTTCAGATGGTGCCTACGGCTGGAAGTCATCTTTTTCCTATCAGAAAGCAAATGTTTTTAATTTGAGAGCAGCATTCAGTGTCTGGGATGATTACAAATTGAACTCCAGAAATTGCCACAATTAAACTTTAAGGTTCTGCATGTCGAGCAGTTGAGGTACTGAGCTTTTTTTTTCTTTCCATATAGCAGAAATTGTATGAAGAACAAGACTCTTGCAAATATAAAAATGACAGAAAGCCCAAATTTATTCTATAAGTACAATATCAAAATCCTCTCAAGTTTGTAATTGAAGATTTGTGGAACAGGTCAAATGCAGATAGAACATATTTAGACATATTTATAACAGCAAAAATCACAATAAAAAAATAGACGAGTTAATGAGCATTTAAAAATGTAGGTCATCTATAGAGATGTGCATATAACTGGTTCACATTTTTTAATGTGAAAATGCATTCTTTTCATTGTTATTTCTCCAAACATTCTGCTAGTGATGATCCTGATTTGTCCACTTCTGTGCATTCAGAATGCTAATTGGCTCACAAATAGTTCGCCTTAGGAGTTGTTGTTTTTTCTAAATAAAGGGTCCCAAAAGTACTACATAATGGAAATAAGTTATCACAGAATATGTGAAACTTGTCAACCAATATTGACAAAATTGTCACAACCTTCTCATTCTAAAGTGACAAAGTGTATATTAATATTTGTATTATTTAGGCACATATGCTTGCATGTATTATAATAAGCACACAATTCTACTTGATGCTAAACGTATTTGCAGGGTTCAGTAATCACATCACAATATCACGATGTTTGTAAGTCAATACTCACTCAGACATCTTGGCTGTCTCTTTGTGGCGACCCCTCTGAAGGTGAAGACGCCTGTGTGGGGTAGGTGTAAGTTTTGCTGCCTTCAATCTAATGGAAACAATTTACATTCAGTCATTTGGAGGTCTAAATCTGGCTTCTGATAATGTGCAAGAGAGACGGCTGCTGTATGTGGATGGGTGGAAGTGCCAATACCAACAGAAGTGTCCGGTGTTTAAAGGGTTGAATTTGAGAAGCAGTTGTCTTGAGCTCTTTTTTTAGCGTTCCTTTGTAGGAATACAGAGGACGGGACAGCTGACAGACCTCTTGAAGAATCTCCTAAGCCTCAACACTCAACAGCTGAAAGCCTTCACAGCTGTAAAAATACTTCCTGCTGATCTAAAGAACTATATTAGACCTTTTCTTGCATTTTGGATGGGATGGAGTCTGAGTTTGGATCTTCTGTTATCTAAAATGAGTAGTTTTTTCCATATGAATAAGGTATATGAAAAAAATATGGAAAAGGTGATGATAGGCTTTGAATGGTTGAAAGTGCTGATAAAAGAACTTTGAGAATTTGCTAAATGAGATTCATTACACTACACCGCACTGAATTTAATATACTTGGATCAGGCATCTTATCAGGCACATAATAAAAACTTTTTTAGGATTTGACATGACAATGCTTTAAAAAAACTCAGAATGATTAAAACCGTTCTATAAAGAGGCCATCAAAACAATCTAATGTAATAATTAATTAAACAAAAAAGTTAATTTAATTAAAAATGTAATTAAAAAAGCTATAATAAAAAATGTTTTAAATAATAAAAGTATATCTAAACATTCCTAAATGTAGATACAGTCAATCAAACAATAAAATTAAATATGAAAAAGATCATATGAATTTTGTGTGTTTGGGCCTAAAACAAGAACAAATGTAAAAACATTCTTGTTTTACCTTTTATTTTACCTTTGGGTTATTTATTTTTCTTGTTTCAAACATAAAATGACCAGATTTTGATCTATTTAAAAAAAAAAAAAAAGAATTAATATCTGTAGTCAATGTTGATTCTGAAGTTACATATATCTGCATTATTTTTAAAAGTTTAAATATTTGCACTGGAAAACAAGGACTAAAAAATAAAGCACACTAAATAAATGATGGAAATTCTTTACAGTTCTTTACTTTAACTGTATAGAACTTAGTTCAGGCTGTGAAGTAATCAGTTTCAAAAGTAGAAGTTCTTACTTAGTGAGTGATATAAGACATAACCACAGAATTAAATCAATTATGCACAAGGACCGTCATCCACTCCGCATATTAAAGCAGATTATCCTCCTTATTGCTTGGATTTTCCAGGCTAAATTTGTCTTTTCAGCATGAGTAAAATCTTCTGAAGGTCTGAGGCGCGATCTAATGCCAGTGTGATAAACCCTAGAGACAGAGTAATAGACACTCACCTTTCAGCGCGCAGCAGGACGTTCAGTTCAGAGGGATTAGAAAGAAAGAGTGTCAGACTGTTACATTAACTGGGTTTTTATAGGCTTCCCATCCATTCTGTTTAAGGAAGCAGATCTTTCCTTAAGCCAATGAGACTGGCAAATCCCAACACCCCCTCTGCTCCCCTCCACCTCAATCAACACTCTCACATTTGCTTTTCTATCGTTATATCATGGAAACTTTTTTTTAGGCTTGTGTTGTTGTTATGCTGTGCTAATGATGTTTTCTTCAACTTAATAATCTACCAATTGCAGAAATATGTCTGCATTTTTTTTATTTTGAATACATATTTTTTGTTGACTGGTCCCCACAGTGGTGATTTCAGTTTATTTGTTCATGTTGGGGCATTTAGTCCAAACATTGTATTCAAAATCCACAGACCAATACCTACAGACACATTACTTTAGAGATACTTCACCCCAAAATAAAAATGTACTCATCATTAACTCTCCCTCAAGTGGTTCCAATCCTTGTTCTGCTGAACACAAAAGATGATATACTGAAAACTGTTGACAACCACCGACATCCATTGGATACACGAAAACAATCGAAGTCAATGGTTACACATTTGCATCATTTTTATAAATGAAGAGTTCTGATGCACAAACCTCTAAATGCCATCTAAACAATTTTATCTAAAATGAGCATTTTTCCCAGGCTGTTGTGTAAAGTTTCAGTTATTTTACACTTAGTGCAAAGAATAGGTTATTTTCATTGCCTTTAAAGTGAAATAACTAACATAAACTAATTTTAGAGTAAAATTTCAGATGGCACTTAGAGGTTTTTGCATCTGAAATCTCCAAGAAGTGAATGATAAGTAAATGTTGACAATTTGATGTGGCTGTGGGGGATGGGAGGAGGGTGAACTATGCTTTTTGATCATGTGCTTAAAAATGAGGGTTTAATTATTATAATTTTTTTAGGAACACGAAAAGATAGAAATTTAAACAGAACCTCTAAAATCACTGACATTTGTGTTTGTTTTCTCACCTGTTGTGCTCTCTATCAGCAGCAATAAAACAGGTGGAAACTCCAACTGTACCACAGAAATATCACACATTCTGCTGACACTATTTAGCTCACATATAAACCACACGATTACTGTGTGATTTTAACAATACATTTATATGCTGGCATATCTGTAAAATATTATACCATTAAATTGTTTAAAGGTTTTGCAGCGAGACTTGCAGTGGAAATGCACATACATCTATTTAGATTTAAGAGTCTTAAAAAAAAGCATGTTTTATCAGATCGACAGCACAGAAATATCAGATGAAAACAGACTTACAAGTAAACTTATCTCAATATCTAGCTTTAGTCTTTAGTCATTTACTGCATTAATCAAGAAAACTGTTGGTTAATAACGTTTTAGGCTGCAAACTATACATTAATTGTAAACTTTCATTTAGAAATGCAATTAAATGTAACATTCTTGTCCCATTCTTGTTTGTTTAAATAATACAATACTCTGTTTTGAACAGTAGCTACTTTACTAATAATACAACTGTAAAAAAAGGCAATATTAAACCTTTTAGCTGAATATTATTATTGTTATTATTATTTTTTCTTATTCTGAGAATTTTTGTTTACTATCTCAATTACTAAAGGTATAGCAATGCACAGATATAAGCAGGTACTCAATGAGAACAATGTGAGCTTCATTGTGAAAAAAATGTTTGTGAATCTGGTGAGGGGGTATAGGGGTCACTGCAAACCCAGACCAAATAAGGTTGAATACAAAAATATTTTCACATTTTCTCTTTTTCATTGTCTTATTTTATTTGTATTATCCCATAAGTGTAGGGTGTAGAATAACTTTATTAATGCTAACGTTTTTTTGATTTGTTTTATTCTCGTAACTCGGGAATCTCAAAGTATCTCGTGAGTAGACTCGTCTCGTGCTGTTCCCACATTAGCCTGCAAAGGTATGATAAAATGGATATTCATCGTTTATAAGTGGATAAGGCAGATTCTTCTACATTAGGTTGTCACGCGCATTGTTGGACATAACAAGGCAGGAACACGGGATTAACAAAAGGACGGATTTATTGATATAAACACTTACTGACGACAGACACGGGAAACGGGCAGACAGGACATCACGTAAGACAATACAATACCAGACAACGAATGATACACAGGGTAGGATATAAATAGACGGAGGGATGATTAAACTAACAGGGCACAAAGGATGGACACAGGTGAGATTAATGAACACTGAACATGGCGGGAAAAGACAGAACAAAGGGATCACATGACGAAAACAATGGCACATGACATGATGACATAGACGAACACTGACATAGGTAGGATATTACGTTTTCATGCTATACTCTTTGTAAAGTCCATCAGTTATTGTTATTTGTAAATATAGCTATTTGAAACGTATAAGAAAATATATCGGCTGTAGATAATGGAATAACCGAGCATTGCATTTATGCTATGTAAAATAAATATCTGCGTATAAGTCGAACGTTACAGGAAGATTCAGCAATGTAAACAACAGGCATGGATCCCTACAGTAACTTAGCTTATGTCAGAGAGTCACCTAACATTTCTAGTATTACAGCAAGTTTTTATTAGCAGTTAATGAAACAACCAATGTGTTTCAAAAGACCCTTTAACTAGTGAAATATCTGTCAGCACAAATCTGGTTCATTATATTACCTCTGCCTTAATTGTCCTCTTCAGTCATTAGGAATGCTCATTCACAAAAAGCAACAACAACAAAATTAAACAGATTAACAAAAATAGACTTTATAAAATATAGGTCAAAGTAGTTTATGAAGACTAAGCAGTGACACTAATGCTGTTATACTTCTAGAGAATAAAATAATTGAAACCTTCAGTTATTATATTTTATTTATATTGAGACTTAATACTTACAAAAATTTGACTTTTCTTTAAAGTGGTCAATTTTTTTAAGGTAAAAAAATTGCTTTAATGAGCAGAGCAACTGCTCCATTTGAATTGAAAGTCAATCACTTAATAATAATACAGTTGACAGTTGTTTATATATAACATTTTTAAATATTAATACATAAAATGTATGTTAATAATTGTGAATAGGCCTATATCAATCCATCTTTTTATAGCAACATGGGATCAGATGTTGTCTGAAACAACCCTTTCTTTTTTTAAATAAACATCTATTCTGTTAATAGTTTCAGTCATCAGTATGACAACACCCACTGATGTGACAGAGAAAAGTTTGAAATAAATATTATTGTAGTGTGCATATTTCTGATACCAGTGTTTACTAGGTGCATAATCATATTGGAACTGAAATCCAGTAAGGACATTCAAACAATATAAAGATTGGATATAGAAATGAAAAAATAATCCAGGTCTACATGGAAGTTAAAAATGGGGTATAAATCAGGACACACTCATAATAATTAGAAGGATTATTATCAGAGAAACATTATAAAATATGAAAACAAACAAAACTCAAAATGCCACTGAGCAGAGAGCAGAGTGAGCCTGCACCACATGGATGGGCACCACTGGGGCACACAGAGACTTGGTCAACTGACTTATTGAGAAGCTCTAGCAACCACTGAGGTGGCCAAAACACTTTTTTGGAATTGAGACAGCAACTTTGGCTGGGTCAAAGCAAGATCCAAACTCCCTGTGATGTCCACGAAACCTTTGTGGCAGCAGTAAATGTAAGGTCTGTGGAGCATTTGAACATATCAGGCAATAGGGATGGTGAAATGAAGCCGCATGAAGCACTGAGGCTTTCCCCTTACTGTTGTGGGAGAGGATTTGAAGCTTAGAGAGTGTTGAGAACAGCGCCATCTAGTGCTTATCAGCCAGAACACTGCGTCAGAGCAATCAGCACACACTCTTCAATGTGTACAAATAAAAGCTTTACACATTTGTGTTTTATTTGTCCATTAAATAAATTCATTTATGCATTTAAATGTGATAATAAAATATAAGTTTAAATGATTCAGTATGATCTAACTTAGGCAACTCTTTACACACATAGTTAATGAGGACACTGTGTGAGAAAGATTGAAAAACATTGGTTATTTAAATGTAATGTATTGATTAACTTTTGAAGTAGATCACTCTCATCACAAACAAATCAACTAGATTGAGCGAATAAGGAGTCGCTAAGTAATATCTGGGGTTCAAACCATTTGACACGCATAGTGAAACACAGCTGACTAGTTAGCCTCTATAACCTCTGAGGCACTAAGTAGAAACTCTGGAACTGAGACGGCAGCTCTTGCTGGGTTCTGAAACCTCTAGGGCAGCAGAGAGCAGGAGATCTGTGGAGCATCTCTGGATTTTTGGCATCAGGGAAACTATAGAGCATTCAATGTGGTCATGTCATTGGCTCATGAACATTTCCTGCTTGTTATCAAACTAATTCATAACTGTAACAAGAGGCAATTCAATCATAACTTCATGTTAAAACAGCTATCATAACATTATCAATATATGGCTCTTTTTGGATTTTCGGAAGCTATAGAAATAAAATATGTAAAACAGGAAATACCTTGGGACCATTGTTTTTGTTTACATCCCTCAAAATGATCTATAGCAGGAAGAACACACAGACACACAGCTCCCACAAAGGCCCTAGCTTCACAAAATGCTTAGGACTGGAGTGATGGGAGCAGATACTGGGCTGAATGAAAAGCACCTCCTGGGTGACTGTGAGGGATGCTCTGGTCTCTACAACCTAGAGTATAGGTAGACCTAATACAAAAAAACATAACAAAAACTGTCCTCTGTGAATACATTATTCACTTCCAGTGCATGTGCAATTTTTTGTTGACCTCAGGTACCTCACATCAGTTGTGGTAGGAGAATTCAAGACAAAGATGTTGCTGAAAATTAAAATTAATTCCGTCAATATAAACTTTGGAAAACATGACATAATGTGTAGAGATCACAGAATTTGCAGACTACTAACAATGTTGATATATTACATGGCTTCCGTTTTGCTGGCAAATTAAAGTCACTCATAACTCAAGTCATATGCTTTAACATATCACAATTTACAGTTATTACTCCTCAACAGACTTGTTCAATTCTGGGAATTTAAAAGATAGATAGATAGATAGATAGATAGATAGATAGATAGATAGATAGATAGATAGATAGAGAGATAGATAGATAGATAGATAGATAGATAGATAGATAGATAGACATAGACAGACAGACAGACAGACAGACAGACAGACAGACAGACAGACAGACAGACAGACAGACAGACAGACAGACAGATAGATAGATAGATAGATAGATAGATAGATAGATAGATAGATAGATAGATAGATAGATAGATAGATAGATAGATAAACATATTATTTATTCCGTGTATTTAAATATACAAGATAAATCTGCATTTGATGTAATGAAATAATGAAGTTATTAATTTTAAAGCTGACGCTATTTCCCTATTTTCCAGTGTGGGAAAATCCTGTTGAGCACTCAAATCAGACCGTCCATATCTGACCATATAAACAACTTAAGAAAACACAACACATGTATTCATTGGCAGTGATCAGTTTTATATAAATACATAATTTTACTGGCTTTGTTTAAAAAAATTGAAAGGCATTTTATATTTATAAGGATCAGTTTACAATATGATCTCTCTATATTCTCTCTTTTATTGTGGCACATTGAAACAACTTTTGTCGTTCCTTGAAATTGTTGCTTTTCTTCTATTAACCACATGAGGGTGACAGACTTCTTTTGCTATATGCACAGAATGCATTAATACAGGAGTTTCCACTGTACAAAAAGTTACACTGTACCCCTAATATTGGTCTAACTATCTGACAAAACCCTATTGCTCTGTATCAATTCTTTATTTTACACATTATAAATATTTACACACCCCATTTCTTATGTGTTGTTTCTATTGTTATTGTTGTTCTTATATTCTGTTTATACTCACTCAAAAGCTACACTTTTGTCAGATTGTCCTGATCTAAATTTGATTCTGTTCATCTTAAATAAAATAAAATAAAAATAATAATAAATAAAATTACTGTTGGGTATACAGTACTCAGAATAAATGAGTGCACGTCTTACAGATCTCTCTGTTAAATGAGTATATTTCTATAGCTTCACAATAATATATTTTCAGTGTCAAATCTGGAGCTAATCTAACAAAATGTAATTAAGATCACAGTCCAGAAATTAGTACACCCAGATTAATATGTTAGGGAAAATATTAAATACATTTGTAATAAACAGGACAAATCTAGAGAAAAATACAGTTTTGTTTAAATTTTGTAGTTTGTAATTTATTTATTCAGTTTTATTAAAAAAAAAATAATTTGAATTTAAATGTAGTATCTTTCTATTTTTCCAGATGTTAGGTGACCAAACCTTTTTTTAATGGATATAGCTGTTCAATAAAACTGTTTTGTTTAAATGCACCAAAATATTGGCTACATTTACTGAGAATTGGGTAAAAAATCGTAATTTTCAAAAGGGGTGTACTCATTTATGCTAAACACGTATATAAACCAATAACAGATTTCACATATAAGATGAGCTACCTTCTTAAACATATTTAGTTTTCTATCATCATTAGCATGTTTTAAACCATTCCAGTTGTTTCTGTATGATTTTGAGATGCATCTTTTTACACTAAGGATAACTGCGGAACTCAAACAACACTATTTAAAAATGTTCAAACTCTTAATGATGCCCCCCACTGCTGGAAAGGGTTCAAATGTGCAAAAGATGCTGGAAAAACTGAAGAATCTTCAGCACATGGTGGATTTATATGAAGAACATCAGGCTGTTTCAACAAAGAACTCATGAATAGCCACCACAAAGCAAAAAACTGGTAACCACACAGAGACAATATTAAAAGCAAAACACAATCTTTTGCAGAATACAATCTTATTCTTTTAATATTTTCAGCTATGTTTTTGTCTTGTGAACATGTAAACATTTTACTCAGGAGGGTGATGTGGTGGCACAGTGGGTAGCACAATCGCCTCACAGCAAGAAGGTCGCTGGTTCGAGCCTCGGCTGGGTCACTTGGCATTTCTGTGTGAATTTTGCATGTTCTCCCCGTGTTGGTGTAGGTTTCCTCCGGGTGCTCCGGTTTCCCCCCACAAGCTAAATTGTCCGTCGTGTATGTGTGTGAATGAGTGTGTACGGATGTTTCCCAGTGATGGGTTGCGGCTGGAAGGGCATCCGCTGCATAAAACATATGCTGGATAACTTGGCGGTTCATTCCGCTGTGGTGACCACAGATTAATAAAGGGACTAAGCCGAAAATGAATGAATTAAGAATTAAGAATTAAAAATAAATAACATGCATTTTGTATGACTTATCTTATTTTGCTAAAATTATTCTCATTTTCACAGATTCTAAACAGGATCCACAAACTTTCACTTTTCAATTCACAGTGGAATATTAAATGAAATCTGACATTTTTAGTAGAAAAATTAAATGGTATTTTCTACTTTTTAAATTTGCTAATTTAATCCAATAATTGTTTTTAACTTCAGAAAATATTTTTTTACAAAGTGTTGCTGGTTGTCATGATATTTTCAAATATCATTTGACTCCCAGAAATATACCTGAACAAGTACAGACACATACAACAACAACAACAAATACAAGTTGAGTTGCCATGTTTCATGCTGACTGTCCCTGAACATTATGATTTTTACATTGTACATCCCCTATCCTTACTCCTAAATACAACCATCAGAGTAAAATGTCTGTATTTAGTATGCTTTAAAGCTGTTTTTGTTTTTCTGTTAAAGGTGCTCTGTGTAAGTTTTTTACTCTTCTAAAGCATAAAAATACCATAATATGTTTGCAGATATTTAAGAAAACAAGTGAACCAAAGGAACATTCTTGTTTATCTGAAAAACAACGCTAAAGGCAGTTATTTTGAAAATGTCTCTTACGTGCCATAACACTGTGTTTGTTTTGGTTCTTTTAACCCGCCCACTGCCACTTTAGCCAATTATATTTCAGCACCCCTGGTTGCCTTGTTGGAAAACCACATATTTGATTCGTTCATTCAGAAAGGCTCTCAAAGCATGCGCCCGTGACCCAAACGCGACCTCTGTTGGACATTAGCATACTCTGAAATGAGACGTAGAGTTGCACATAGGGTGGTTATTAATTAGCAAATATAAATATTACAAACATAAACATTAGGTGAGCAGGTTGCGTTGTAACCCCACGTCCTAACAACACGCTACGTGACGAGATATGCATTCACGAAATGGTAAGGTTTATAATCTAATTAATACATATTAAACCTCTTTAACATTATTAAATGTACATGCTAAATCACTGTGTTGGTTTTGAGTCACAGTTCTAAAGTTTAATTTCAAACAGTTTATTTTATTTTCAAGATCTGAGGTGAACTCTGCTGCTGCATTCAGTAGTATGGCAATAAATGTAATGTAAAATGGCATTCAAACTCACATTGTTTAACACTGAATAAAGCACATGAAGTGTACCTGAGGTGATCATTGTCAGTTTTCTGTTGTTCAGCTGTAAGAAATAGAAGCCGTTTCTAATATATTAATTCAAGGTGTTGGTTGGGACAAACACTCCTTTTAATATGGAAAATATTCCTTCTATCAGGTGCCGTTGCTTTTATTTAGAACACGACTTAAATCAGCCTTTAGGCTCGATCGTCAGACTCTCCTGTTGGTCCTCAATCTGGCACTTGCATTTGTTTTGATCCAGGAATACAATACCTAGTTAAACCACTGGGTGTCAAACTTACATACTGCACCTTTAAGCTTGTCTCGTTTACAATAGACAACAGTGAATATCATCTCACTTACCTCTCAGTCCTTTTTTTTATTTTCATTCACAGGTGATCAGAATCCTATAATCATTTCACACAGTGATGCTGCATAGATTTATCAGAGAATAGATACACAGATAATTTCATCAACTTCAGGGTCAACAGATCTTCTAAAAGCAAAAAAGACAAAGAATGAATAAAAAAGACATTTTGTTTGCTTTTCATAAGGCATAAGGAAAAATTGAAATGTTGCTATGCAATGCAATGAGCATCATGGTTGATGATTTTAGTTCAGTTATGAGTAGGGCCAGACAGAATCTGCAGACATTTTATGCTATTTCTGCGGAGAATTTAGTAAAAATCTGCGGATTATGCGGAATTATTTTGGGAGTATCATAACTAAAAACTTAATATATAAAATAAAAAATAATACCTTTTAAATTTTTATTTAATGTTTACAATGCAAATCCATCTAGATCCACTTATTTGGTAAACAAAGCAAGTCTCTTATATAATAGATCTACTAAAAGGCAGAAAATATTACTTTACAAGCTATATTGTAAAGAAATCAAATGAACTGTTTCATATTAGTCAATATTATTACTGAAATTAATTTAAAAACGGAATAAATATAAATTTACACACATTTACACAAGTAAATAAATAGACTCAATGATGGACTAAAAACCTGCGGAAATCTGCGGATTTCTATGCGTGCAGATTCCGTGTGGGCCTAGTTATGAGGTACAATGGCTGAAGAGAAATATACATTTATTATTTTAGCAAATGAAGAGAAAAAAGATAAAAGAGTATTACTATTCTTTTCTAGTAGGGTAAGAATAAAATAGAAAATTGTGAAGAGGAATGAGGAATGATCAGATGAATGAAGGGAATGATCAGATGACAGAGTTTCTCTTCCCAAATTTATTGGTTAAGGTGAGTTCATGTAGTACATGGCAGTATCAATATCATGATTAGCATAGTTACTGTTGGCGTGTTGGATGTGTAGGTTAAATGCGAAAGCACGTTTTGACAGTGAAATGTGCAACAGAAAGTCCATCAGAAATCAACTTCAGAAGTAAAATGGCCTGTTTAAGCCTCGGACTCAAACATCTTCTTCCTGCCGCCCATGCCAGCCTTATCTTCAATGTTCTTACGCCAGTCTCCCACAGCCTCCTTATCCTAAAAAAAATCAACCAAAGAATCATTAAGTTGGAATTTGTATGGCAAATTGGTATTTGACCAATTTACTTGTGGGATGTAATGTGCCCTCACCTCCTCCTTGACCTCTTTCTTGACTTGTTTAAGATTGGCTCTCAGATCCAGGGAGACTTTATGTTTGGAGCCCAGCAGGGCCTGCAGCATGGAATCAGCAGACATACGCACTTTCTTCAGAGCGGGCTTCTTGAATTTACCAATCAGATCCTGAACCTTAATCTTCAGATCCTCAATCTACAAGAACGCAGAGTGTCATGTGCTGAAAGTTAAAGCCATAATAAAGCAGTGAGATGGATAGGGATGAAGGAATGAGAAACAAAAAAACCTCTTTGTCGCTCTTGGCCACTTTGATAGACATGTCGTATCTCTCCTCATCCACCACATCAATCTTCTGATGAAACTGTTTGCACAGATCCTGAGCAGAGTGAAGAGAACTTTTAACAATACTAATAAAATACATAATTACTGAAAAGTTGAAAGGCTTCATGCATGTGCACCTGCAATTCCTGCATTGAGCCAGGCAGAGAGAGAGGCGGACATTTTTCCTCCATATAATTAACTCTATCCACCTCTATCTGCTTTTCCTCAGCCAACTGCAGGTCCTTGGCTATACCCAGAATCAAACTCTACAACAAACAATGAACAAATGACACTTGGCTTGACATCTTCAACAACCGCCAGCCAAACAAATGCATGTGGATATTACTAGAGTCTTGTAACAGTTACTCCCACTTGCCCGATTTGGCAGGTGGATTTTTATATTTATAGGGGTGTAACGAACCACAGTTGGTCAGTGATTTATATGAATGAAACGCCACGATGAAGAAGATGCAACAGAGATCTTAGTTTGGCATTAGCATGTGCTTTTCTGTGCACACTCACAGACAGCTGCAACTCAGATAGCATGTGAATACGGATTTGCATTCCCTTTCACATATTTCTGTGCTACTGTGCTGTCAAAAGATTCATCGCAATCCAAGATAAATGTTTGTATTTACATAATATATACAGTTGAAGTCAAAATTATTTGCCCTCCTGTGAATTTCTTTTTCTTTTTCAAATATTTCCCAAATTATGTTTAACAGAGCAAGGAATTTTTCACAGTATTTCCGATAATATTTTTTTATCTTATTTATATCTTTAAATAATATCTTATTTGTTTTATTTCGGCTATAGAATAAAAGCATTTTTTTTAAAAAAACATTTTAAGGTCAATATTATTAGCCCCCTTAAGCATTTTTTTTTTTGATTGTGTACAGAATAAAACATTGTTATTCAATGACTTGCCTAATTACCCTAACTTGCCTAATTAACCGAGTTAAGCATACTAGTGTCTTGAAATTATCTAGCAAAATATTATGTACTGTCATCATGGCAAAGATAAAAGAAATCAGTAATTAGAAATTAGTTATTAAAATTATCATGTTTAGAAATGTGTTGAAAAAAATCTTCATTACATTAAACATATTAAAAAAAATATACAGGGGGGCTAATAATTCTGACTTTAACTGTATATATGTGTGCGAACATGTAAACACACACACACACACACACACACACACACACACACGCACACACACTGTATATAAAATACAAAATATACACAGCACTCACAAATATATTTTGTATATATGAGCCATTACTTTGGATTAATTTAATCGTGATTAATCATTTGACAGCACTAAAAAATATACATCTTCTTGATTATTCAAAATAACACATTTGGTTTCACCTTAAATGAACATTTATAAAGTACATGCATCTGTTTATTGGGCTCATGCATTTACTGTTAAATTGCCTGCATCTGTTAATCAATCAACATAAGACTTCTGTTAATAAAGATTAGTTCATATTTTGCCGCAATATACTTCCCAACAGCAAAATTTTGACTGGGTAGAATACTGAGTGGATTGAGACTTCAGAAAACCATAGCCACAGCAGTTGGTGAACAAAAAAGTCAAAATCGAATGCTCTAGTTTACCTTGAGATGGTGCCGACGGCTTGAGGTCATCTTTTTGCTATTAGGATTTTAAGAAAGAAAGAAATGATTCAGTCCTTTAATTAAGTTTAGAACTGTATGTGTGTAGACTGCAGTGCACAAATTGACAATGTATTAAAATGTATTAAAAATAAATGACACACACCTATATGCCAAGCATAATTTTTGGCACAGTTAAGTTACATATTTGTAATAAATAATATTCATAAGGACGTCATAAGGATTGTGAGTGTGTTTGAGCACCGTTTATGATGTACAACAAAACATTAAAGTATCATCGAGCTATATCTACCCCCGACCTTATTTTACTCATAAATATGAAAAACCCACACAAGAAAATCAAGAGAACCACTGGCGAATTAATCCTCCAGGCTTTGACATCACGTTTGCAGTACTATTATATTGCATGACTGAGACTTCAAGCTAAATATGTGTTTATAGACTTACTCAGACATGATGGCAGGCTTAGTGTGCTCTTCTGTAAGAAAAAATCAAGAACAGGGTAAGACTGTGTTAAAGACCATTGTTTTTAATGTTTATTTTTTTATGTTTCACAATTTTTCTAGCTAGTTACATAGACTTATGCCTAAATGAAACCTTAGACAAAAGAAAGGTTTTGAAGTAACCACTTCATCTCACAACATTCAGTTTCAGAGCATTAAATTCCACCAAAACCTATTTACAGAGCTGCTCTCTAAGCTCTTCTTTGCTGTGTGCATCGCATTCACAACTTATTCAGTTACCGTCACTCAGTACCACTATCAGCAGTCATCACTTTCAACTACTGTACAGCTGTAAACAAGTCACACTCCTCCACACTCAGTTACACTCTCATTCATAACAGAGAACACCCTACCTATCAAGTAGCTGATATGAAAGTATTTCACTTCGTTATTCAGTCATGCATAAATTATTTGTACTTAAAACTGAAACACTGAGAAACACTTTATATCTTCTGACCAAGTAAAACAGACAGCTGCTGTACTTACATTTGTTCTTGCAACACCCACATACACATATATATTAGCTCGAATCTTGATATAATTAATGTGATGACTTTTAAGGTGCTTTTAAGCAACTAAATTGCAGATTTAATTATACATATACACTCAAAAAATGATTTTGCTTATTTAAAATGAGCTGAATCAACACAATTCATAAATTTATTTGAGGGAGAACTTAATTGTTTTATGTTCAATCTACTTAAATTTGCAAAAACAATTAAGTTAATTCGATTTGTGTTGGGAAAACATGAAAGAATTGTGTGGATCCCTTTATGTTTTACAGTGTAGCATTATTGCTTTCTGATATAGGGTAATTAGAGAATGAAATAAAAGTTGAGTCAATAAGGCTGTGAGGCTGTCTATCACCCAGTACTAGCATTTAGCTGCGTGTGACATAAATGTGAGTGAAGCAGAAAGCTGATCTCTGTGCATGTGTAAAATTATCCAAAGTGTTGTATCAGGAGCAAACGGCTGAAAACGTCAATCAGACACTATACTGTATCAGGTAGAAGTTTAGTCAAGCAAGCCAAATCATCCTTCTTTTTTGACTTTTGCTTCGTTTTGCTTTCTTCATTTTACGATATCTCCAGTATCCTTCACTTTCTTCAAATTCCTAAAACCCATATGTCGAGAATTCCTCAAGATCTATAACTGGACCGTAGCTGCAGTGATGAACCGTGTGATGGATTGACTGAGGCCTCAGATTTCAGGGTTATTGAAATGTTAGCACACAGTGTTCCCGCAGCTCCGCGGCGTTACCCTTATTATGTTATCTCAATAATATCTTGATAATTTTCTTGATTTCACAACTCCTTTTAATAGTCAATGGTCTGAAACATTTCAAGTAATTGAAATACTTATAGCTCATCCATGAGCACTTGAGAATGGTACCTAACCTAACCCTAGTCCAAGCGGATTATCCCTCACTTCAGATAGTGTTCGATAAATGATGAAAGACTGCATACTGTGCTTGACAGAAAACATACAAGAAGATGCTTTAACTGAACAATCAATTTAAACCAGCTTAATAAAGGAAAGGAAGACAACTTATAGTTTATAAATGACTGAATGTATTCCTTTGCCTTGTTTTGCCAAACTGACGTCTTTAAGAAATGATTGTCTTTGATTAAAATCGTTGGTTCCATAAAGACCCATTTACATCTATGGAACAATTTCATCCCAAATTCTGAGAGTAAGAATTAATTAATAGTCTAAGGAAAGGGTTCTTTTAAGAGCTGTTTACTGAAATTTTCCTTGGGGAACCCAAAAGCATTCTTCCATAGAAAAAATGGTTCTTTTGTAAATTCATTTTTACTAATTTCTCTAAAAAAAACATGTTTAGTCCTTAAAAATAAATATATATATATTCTCATAAAAACAAACTACAACATATTTTCCATCCTAGTTTAGTATAAATGTATAAAGTCATCATAAAACACATCAAAACAATTATACAGCAAGTGTAATAGATCAAAATCATCTCACCTTACAAAAATCTGGGGAACAAGACAGACCGGGAACTGCGGGCAGCCTCTGTACTGAAAGAAGGTTTTGATAGCATTCTGTGATGGCTCAGCAAAACCCTTTAACTCTTTATGGAATTAGTGTTCGACACAGTCCAATGAGACTTCAAGCTGTTGAAAGCCAATATTACCCCTCCCAGCCTCACACATATAAATAACCCCTGCTTTCAAGTTTGTTTTTCTTATTTTATTGCTTATTTACTTTACTCAGTCTCCTGCGTGAGTTATTGCACGCCAGAATGCGTAAATCACCGTAAGAGATAAACTGCAATACAAAAACACCAAAAAACTTAATTAATCCCTGTAAGTATGATTTAGCGGGTCAGAATAATTAGGAACATCCATTTCTGCACATATTTCAAATTCATTTTTGATTTACATTTTAATATTTTTATTATATACTATATTTACTTTATTATACAATACTTTTATTTTTCTGAATATTTATGTCATTTTGATGCAACCAGTTTTGAAGTAGAATGTCATTTAAACGATCAAAACAATTAAGTAATCAATAACAAGCACAAAGACAGTTTGGTGCAACTTGGATCTTCCACGAAGACTCAATATTCAAATGTTTGGAGGAGAACGACAAAAGGAGAATTGTTCCTACAAATGTAGCATTTACGTATTTGTCATAAGTAGTTTTTTTTTTTTTTTACTATTGTCTTGTAAGTTTACCTGCTACTAATCTGCTCCTTCAGTTTATAAGCAACACACTTTAAAAACCACAGTAGTGCCGCAATTGCATAAAATTGACAACATGAGCCAAAAATATACTAGTCATCCTCAGGAGAAACTGAATCCATCCAGCCTGACTGACCTTTCATTTAGTAGACAGTTTCCGTGGGATAGAAACTTCGAGTCCCAAGAGGCTTCTAAATTCCAAGGGGAGGGAAGAGGAGGGTGTCAAAGCTGTCATCAACATGTGTGTACATGTGTGCATGAGGACACGTGTGCATCAGTGTGTGTGTGTGTGGTGGTTTCGATGCTAGCGAGTCTCTATGAATGATCCCACTTTGAGGTCCCAATTGGTACTGCCACTCCAACTCCGGAAGAAGCAATCCTGAAATGGTTAAGACATGATGTCAAACTAATGATAAACTTTTATGCTTCCACATTAACACTCTCGAATCCAGGTTTGACAGAAACATAAATAGACACAATCTCAGTACAAAGTATATACAAAGGCAGTTTTTGGCACTTTGTTTGCTCAGATGCTGTGTGTAAATGTAGCATCATGATCAGGCCGCAAATTTAATTGATAATTAATTACGAACATTTATGCTGTACTCATTCCTACAAAAATCAATGGCAGAAATGGAATGCTTATGGATTCGTCCCACAGACAGCATAACAAATCCATGAGTACTTCAAATTTATAGTGAAGAAAAAAGTTGTTCTTCAGCTCTACAAACACATTCACTTACATGATTTTTGCCATTATTAATATTTAATTGAAATAATAATTACCGGAATTTGTATTCCAGATTGGAGTGGCGTGCTTAGACTAGATTTAGTTAGCCATCAATGATCTTTTCTTTCATAACTTCAACTCAGCTACATAAAATTATATATCAGTCTAATTTGAATCTCAAAAGTAACACAAATTATCCATGATCTAACTACTAGTTGATTAAATTAGTCCTCTAGTCTTAAGATAGTGACTCTGTTAATGTAACTGGCCTCAGGTTTGTTTTCTGCAGCTGTTCCATAAGAATGATGACATGGCCCTTCCCATCTGCAATGACTGTATGTGCAAGCAACCAGATCCCCCATACTAAATAGCATACTAAAATATCCTAAATATATTCTAAAATACATTTTGTGCATACATTTTCTTTAGCTTAGACATTATCTTGTCATATTTATTCTTATATGACCTCAAATGCTTCTCAGTGGCATGACACAACATGACATTTCAACAAATGTCACAGTCATAACCCTAAAAGACCTACTACAACAATATTACAACACAAAGCAATAGAAGGAGACCTGTTTTACTTAAATATGGGTAAAATAAATGGTAGACAATAAATCTATGATCTCTGAATTATTGCAATTGTTATGTTTAAATATATATTAATATAAAGTCAGCCTCATGGTGGCGCAGTGGATAGCACGTTTGCCTCACAGCAAGAAGGTCGCTGGTTCGAGCCTCGGCTGGGTCAGTTGGCGTTTCTGTGTGGAGTTTGCATGTTCTCCCTGTGTTGGCGTGGGTTTCCTCTGGGTGCTCCAGTTTCCCCCACAAGTCCAAAGACATGCGGTATAGGTGAATTGGGTAAGCTAAATTGTCCGTAGTGTATGAGTGTGAATGGGTGTGTATGGATGTTTCCCAGAGACGGGTTGCAGCTGGAAGGGCATCCGCTGCGTAAAACATATGCTGGATAAGTTGGCGGTTCATTCCGCTGTGGCGACCTCAGATTAATAAAGGGACTAAGCCGAAATGAAAATGAATGAATGAATGAATAATATAAAGTCCTGTCAACAGTTAGAGGTTTAAGAAAAGCATTTAGTGTTAATTTTCTGTCACACTCAGTGATCAGAAATGATTATATATCTATATATATAGGTATGTGTTTTGAGTATATAATTTTTTTCAATTTAAAGTCTGCAAACCTAGAATTTTATATGAAACTTTTGTCATTTTCTGCCAAAAAACTTATATAATATTCTTATTAGAAATTATGAAGACGTGATCAGTAGTAAATAAAACAAATAAACGTTTTACTGAAAATATGGTAACACTTTACAATAGGGGCACATGATTAATGATGTACTAATATCTGAATTAAGAGTTAGCATGAACTAATAGTCAATGAACGAATAGACCAATCAGGACTTAATAAAGGACAAACCTTAGCTATGACTGGAATCGTGAGGATTTATGTGTTAACAACAGTCATCGTAAGTACATGTTAGCACATGTTCGTTAGTTAACATATTAAAAACAAATGGTCAGCTCCATGAAGTAAACCATTTTTTAAGTAGAATGAAGAAACCCAGATCACATGATCCCATATTTTGTTGAGGCATTTTATTATTTTAAAGTGTTACTGAAGACATTAATGGCAAATTTAGAGCTCTAGAGCTTTAGACTCATAACTTTGAAGTGGTCTCTACATTCCTCCAGAGCTGTTCATTATATAAAAACTATAAGCAATTTTAGAGACAATATTTGCCTGATGTAAAAATAAACCTTGTCAAAGGTGTAAGGAACAGCACTTATAAGATGGTTAAATTCAGATTTTTTGAAATAAGCTTATTTATTTCAGTGTTCCCTCCTCATTATAGAACTTAGTCCTGTATCACCAAAACAGCTGCCAAGAGGCATTGCAAATATGGCTGCAAACTGAACAAAATATCCTAAAAGACCTTGGCCCTTGCAGTGATCAGCATTTATGTTCACACAAATGAGCCCAGTCTAATAAATCATAAACTTCAAATATAATTTTTGATATAGCGTACAGGAACAGGAATGAAGAATGTTGGATAGCTGCTCTCAGATACACATACTGATGTCTTCTAGCTTACAGAGAAGGCTTTCATAAAGGTCAAAGCAACTGCATATAAGACTTTAAATATCAATGTGGGTGTAGTGGAGGAATACACCTGATTCATCAAACCTTATGAAGGGTCAGAATGGAACTCTCACATGAATGTATTCACATTTCATCCTCGTGACTTGATGGTCAGGCTTTTTAGGAAGGTCAAAAGCAAAGTTCATCTCCCAGTCTGGTCCAACTGGTCAGTTGGTTGGATTAAACAGGGCTTTTACTTTTTCAAATGTTTTATGCAGTAGTATATAATTAAATTATTTGTGAATTTAAAAGGTCTACTAAATATTAAAGAGCAAAGTGTACGTCAAATAAAGATATTGTTTCCTTTCCTAAATTTAATCACAGGAATTCCAGTTTCACTTTAGTAACTCATCTATGTACTCCATACAAAATTGCATAATGGCAGCTAATGGTTTTCATTGGCTTCTCACCATGAACAATTTGTACTTGGTGGCAAAGTGGTTAGCCTGGTTGCCTCACAGCAAGAAGGTAACTGGTTCGAAACCAGGAGGCATTTCTGTGTGGAGTTTGCATGTTCTCACTGTGTCAGCGTGGGTTTCCTCTGGGTGCTCCGGTTTATGCAATATACGTGAATTGGATGAACTAGTAGTGTATGAGAGTGTTTGTGTGTGAATGGGAGAGTGTGTGTGTGTGTGTGTTTATGTTTTCTCAGTCCTGAGGGTTGTACAGTACACTTAGGGATGGGTTGCAGATGAAAAGGCATCCGCTGTATAAAGCATACTAGGTTACCAGATATTTGCATATTGTACAAACAAAAAAACAAACATTTAGTTTGTTGGTAAGTGACGTTATTGCTGAAATTCTTTTTACAAATTGGGTGAGCAATGACTGTTGACGTATTTTATTGTACTGATTTTAGCATTTTTTTTAGCAAAAATATTCATATAGATGGAATATGGATATGGAAGCCAAGGAATCCAGGGAGGGACAGCTACTGACTTTGACCATGCTTGCAGCAAGAGAAGCTGGCCTCCATCTAAAATGAACTAAATTAAAACCACCTTTACAACTCCATCAGCCATTTTTTGTTATAATCTGTTGGAAACTCAAATAAATACCAGGAGGCTGTAAATTCAAGCAGGATTCTTTATTGAGAAATGCAGTGGCACAATTCACGTGGTGGACAGATAATTGAAACTTCCCCCGTTTACTTACATGTACATTAACTAATGCTTTGAGCAACATTCTAGTTGATGTTCTACATAATATAGTGTCACACACACACAAGCAAAGTTTAGTATTTACTTTTTATTATGTTTTTACTTAGACACAATTTAAACACACACATCCCTCTCTTCAAAATGTATGGGTGTACATATTTATCCAACTTAATGAGATATGCAATGAAAATGTAAGCATTTCTACATACAATTAATAAAAAATGGCTGAATATAACATTTCCGCATACAACTACCAACGCTCAGTTGTCACCCCCCAGAATTGCACCCATGAAGATATGAACTGGGGGTGCTGCAGTCATCAAAAGATCAGTATTGTATTTTATACATTTAAGGGGCAGTGCTTAGTGGTGGAGACAAAGAACCGGGGTGACAACTTTAACAAAATATGTAAATAAAGTAATTAGTTAAAGAATCTTACCCAGACTCTGAAGTTGCCCAGACCTGATCTAATCAACTGGACCACTCAGGTCTGCATTATAGAGATAAAGGAACGTCTGTACTTTGGGCTCTGCACCTCACACCCCATTCAGGCGTGGTGGGCTTGTTTGACTCAATCAACTGGAAACTTCACATACACATGCATTGATGTTGTTATCTTCACTTTCAATGCCAAATACAATTTTTATCACGTTAGTATTGTTGGAGATGTCATGTTATGAGCAGAAATGTCATTTTTTATGTCATTTTTTTATCAGAAATCTGAACAACTGCAATAATATATTTATCCATCAAACCTCTGACAGAAATATGTACAATAGTCTTCATAATAACAGTAAATATGTATCCGAATCAGGGCAAGCGACTGCTGGACACGATTTTATGATTCTCTCATTATTTACAAATAGTTGGAAATGT
Source organism: Danio choprae (assembly GCA_903798125.1). Classification (NCBI taxonomy): domain Eukaryota; kingdom Metazoa; phylum Chordata; class Actinopteri; order Cypriniformes; family Danionidae; genus Danio; species Danio choprae. The sequence goes on from CAIGQW010053631.1 coordinate 5,899,213, forward strand.
TTGGTATTTGAGTTACTTAGTTGAACAAAATGTATATTGATTCAGTGGTTTTTGTATATCTTATTTTTAAACATATGCTGTGCTTTTACGCTGGAAAAACTGTGACATGTCTCTTTAAGCGTACAGAGGGAGGGCTGATAAGAAAGCTCGTCACGATGTTTGTGTAGGAAGTACTGGAATGACCCGTCACACTTCCCATTTAATCGACTTTCCCTGGTGACAGTATAGACGTGTGATCTTGCGTTATTTTTAGGTCAAACCACAAATTGTGATTCACCGCGTCTAAATACATGGAGTGTATTATACTGAAACAAAAACGCGCAAGAGAACCTGGAACGGTACTGTCAAAGTTCAGATGTTAGTGTTGGACATTGAAAAGCAATGTTGAAGCAGTGTCAGCCTACAAATGCGTGCTTTGCGTTTACTGCTGCTTTTCTCCTCCATTGCTCTGCAATGGCATCGTGTCAGCTGCCAGAAATCTGTTTACATACAACTCGTTCCCTTTCCTGGGAATGCGCGGAGTTCACACGGACCTACAGAAGTTACACCGAGCCGCAAAGGAGATGAGGTGAGTTGGACAAAATCTCTGTGAAATATGATTAATCACATTACGAAATAAATACGTTTCTGGTCAGTCAGTCGTAATCGTGAATTTAGCTAAATCCATTCGAAAATACACTCATGTACAATAACAAATGATGTAACGGATACATGTCTCTCCACATCGAGTTATTGACGTGTTATGTATTTAGCTGCTGCTCTCCAAGTAGTCAATGAGTCTCCCACAGCTGCATGTGTTGATGTGTTTTCAGTGTGATGTGGTGATGAACCTGTCTGCCAGTCAGAGATGCGAGTTTGTGAAGAATACACCGGATTGTGCTTCAGATGAAGGATTTATCAAATACCCTTTTGTCACCTTTTGCCTATTCACACCAAGTCTTCTACCCCTAGCCATCACAATCTATGTAAGGACAATTTGGCTTAGTCATCAAAAATTTAAACTGGTTGCATACCAGTTAATACAGTACTGTGAAACATGATATGCTTTTGTTTACATTTTGCAACTCAAACTAGGGATAATGAGGCAGTTTATTCTAATTTGCTTGAACTTTGTTAATTCTGTTGGTTTTTTGCATCTTATTTTTGTCTGTTCTTTTTTTCTTTCCTCCTCTCTTTTATTCCCGTCAGGTTATCTGGCTGTTGTTTTTGTTCCTCGTTCTTGGACTGATTGCATCAGACTTGTGAGTTGTGTATTTAAGAGAATAAGGCTGCTGCCCTTGTCTTAAAAAGACAGTTTACATAGGAAGTAAAACTGTATGTCTCACATTATTACATCTTTGCACTGCTTCACTTATGTCACAATGCCATCAGTTTCCCGTATGCATGGCCGTTATGGAGATTCTCAGATATAAACAACAGCATGGATTGCACATTACTCTACTACTGAATATGTTATTATTTATGATGTCCAAACCTTGGATATCATGCGTATGCTGCTTAATCGTATAGAAAAGGAATTAGTAAGCAAGGAAGAGGTGTAATATTTTGACAAGTTGAATTTGATAGACTCCCTTCTGCTTAATTTGTTAAATATTTGGTCTGACCAATTAGTACAGACCAATACATGACAATTATTAATAATTTTTAGCAGCAAAAATCAGCAAAATATTCAAGTTTCATTCAGATAAGTGCCATTGTTTACATTCTGCTCTCCAATATGGCCAACTGGTGACATGTCGTGTAAACACTCTATTGTACTATTGAAAAAAAGCCCAAAAACATAGAGACATACGACTTGTTTTTATTATCTACTAGCTCACTCATATTAACCCACTTTCTGTATTGCTGTATAATCACTGAATAGTAATATAGTATAATATAAAATAATACTATATAATATAATATAATATGATTTGGTGTTTGTTGGCTCATATTATGTTTCATTCGCTATGTACAGTTAAGTTGATAATTAAGGCTATTGTTCGATTTAAATGAGTAAACGATGAGTAAGATGAGTAAATCTTTAAATAAATAATTAAATAAATCCCTGTATATTTAATCTCATATTAGAGTAGAGTTTTTGGTCATGACCTGTGTTTTACTTCCCTGTTTAGTCATGTGACCGAAACAAGTCACTCATTTATTTGAAGATTTTGGAGACTAGAAGGTTCTGCTTTTTTGAGCGTCAACAAGTGAATTACTTTGTCATTCAGTTGCAAAGTCCATTGAGATAAATTCTGTAAAGAACAGGATTGGGTTAATGTTGTTGCTCAATTTAAATATATTTTTATTTTATTGAGATTTTTGTTGTTGTTGTTAATGTATTAATGTATTTTTATCATTTCTTTTTTTTTTTTTTGCAGCTTTTGCCCAAATCTCTCTGCCATTGCCTCCACACTAAGACTTACTCATAATGTGGCTGTATCCTTTAAATGCTTGGAATGTGGCAGAGCTGCGATTCCCAGGTCAGCTGACCCTTGTAATTTGTACCTATTTTGCAGAGGCTGAGAAGGTTAATTACTCCTGCTGTGGTTGTATATCAATTCTGTATACAATTATATATCAACCACTGCAGTGGTAAAGAGAATATCACAACATCCTATGCAAAAAGTCCTACTCAGCAGTGGTATTGGTTATTGGTTATTGCTTAATATTGGTTATTATTCTAGGTACTGTTTGTTCGGAGTCTTATCCTGTTTGTGTTCTTGACGTGTAAGCATGAGAGAGATCAATCTGTAGTGCTGTTTGTGTTCTTGAAGAGTGTGCGTGACTGAGAAGAGTGTGTAGTGGTTTGTGTGACTGAGTGGAATCTTAAGTGATGAGTTTGTGTTTTAGTTTCTGAAAATGGCCCAAAGCATAGAATACCATGAGGATGTGTGTTGGTGGAATGTTATTTTTGCCATTGTTTTCCATGACTAAGTGGAACAGGGAGTGACGTTCCTTGCTCTTGGAAATGGGGCTCCAGATGTGTTCAGTGCCATGGCTGCTTTCTCTCACCCTCAAACTGCTGGTCTGGCCATTGGAGCACTTTTTGGTAAGGGATTAGCTCTGTTAAACATACACCAAAATTTACTTCCTCAAACACACACGCAGATCAGGAATGTGTTGGAGTTTTTTTTAAAGTAAACATTGATCTTCTAACAGAATAATAACCCCAAATAACAGTATGCTCAGGTTGTGTGAGCATAACCTTGTTGTATGACAGTAGCCTTGGAATCTGTTTTGACTGAATAATGCCATATGTGAGAGAATGTTTGAACTACTTCTTGAAAATTCTCAGGATTTACTGAATTTATTAGGTATGAGTTTGAGTAAAAAAATTGCTTAACTAATTGCTTAGCTCTTAAAATTATAACAATGCTATTGTATTGCTGAAAAACATGCCAAAATTGTTTTATGCCAAAATTTATGCCAGTTTTTGTAATGTCTACTTTATATACTGATATGTAATGTCTACTGTATAAGTCATGTGCAAGTCACAAGCAAGTCTCGAGTCATAACCTTCAAGTCTCAAGCAAGTCAAGTCAATTTTTGTCAGAATCAAGTCAAGTCGAATCACTGCTTGTGTCAAATCGTAGAGTGGTCTAGCAAGTCACTTTCAAGTCAATAAAATTTTTGTCGCTTTTCGAACTTTTGCAATTTCTTTTACAATTTTATAAATATATATATATATATATATATATATATCTTTTTTTTTAACCTTTAGATTCCAGATATTATATATAGCCCATTTCACACATACGTTACAGACAGGTTTTGAGATCCACAGTCTGAAATGGTTTCTTGTTTTGTCTAACTTAATTCTTCTTAAAAAAATGTATAGGGAAAAGAAAATGATGCATGCAAGTAAAAAAACTGGAATATAGCATTTAACAAATTTTTTAATGCAATCTTATTTTAAGATTAAAGTTAACCCCTAACATGTCAAAAACTTAAATGTTAAACATTAGCATATAAATACACTATACAAATAGTAAAAACTTTGATTAGCCAAGATATAAGCTGAAAACTGCAGAACTAACTTTGTAACTTACAATTTTTGGTGTGAAGTGTCGAATGAAATTAGAAGTGGAATTAGAAATCGCTGATTTTTGAGTTGCATGTTAATGATCTTTTCTTCTTGGCGTCATCTTGCTTGTTATCTTTAACACAAATTTAATTATCTTTGGCGGAGCACCCTCCATTGTCCATCAGCGCATCCTCTTTATCTGATGGCCGAATAGCAAATGAATTGTTCTAATGAATCGATTAAAGTGGTTCTTCCTAATGAACCGATTGATCCAATTTAGTAAATCCAACTGATACTTTTAAAAAGGTTTGCATTTCCAGTAAACACTAATCGCCAAATTACTTAAAGTTACTTACCTTTTAACTTGCCTGGCACTCCTTCTGACATGGAAGAGAACAATATTTCGAGTTATCCACTTTCTTAAAAAAAAAATCATCAATTCGAGTCAGGAATCGGTTGTAGTGCTTTATTCGGAACAGCACAGAGAACCTATCTTTTAGACCGATCTGAGAACAGATGAGCTGTTAATCGCCTACTGCGCATGCATGCATTAGAACTTTCGGTTTTGTAATGCATAATATATAACAAACGGTTATGTATTTAACAAAAACAAGTTATTTCAAGTCATTTAACTGAAGTCCAAGTCAAGTCTCAGGTCATGATAGTCAAGTCCTAATCAAGTTCATTCTTTTTTTTTTTATCTTTGTCAAGCAAGTCTCAATTCCTAAATTGTGCGACTTAAGTCTGACTTGAGTCAAGTTATGTGTGTGTGTACTTATGTCTATTATAATGTTGATTCATTGACATTATTATGTTGATTCACAGTAAATATAGGTGTCTGGTTGCACTAAATGAAAATAAAGTATTTCTTTTCCTTGTAGTGACATACTGTATTTTTATGATTTTTTATTTAGGAGCGGGAATCTTTGTTACAACAGTGGTCGCGGGGAGTGTTGCTCTGGTTAAACCTTTCACTGTGGCATCTCGTCCATTCCTTCGTGATGTTATTTTCTACATGGCAGCTGTGTTTTGGACCTTCACTGTCCTGTATAAAGGCCACATTTCCTTGGGAGAATCCGTGGGTCCGATAATTTGTTTTTCACTTAACCATATTTATACCAACTCTCAGTTTATATTGGAAATATACACACTTCACTGTTAATACAAACTTTAAGGTTAACTTTTACATTTAAGAAGAAATAGATTACATGTTTACAAAATAATTACATGTTACAAAAGCTTACATGTTTTCTTGGTCTATTATCTTTCACAGGTTATTTGGGGATGTATATTGCATATGTTTTTACTGTGATTCTGAGCTCATATATTTACAATCGTCAGAAGCATCAGCTAATTGGATCACCCCAGAGCTCCGACAGAGAACAGGGTGAGGAGATTGATATTATTATTGATGGATATTGCAGATTATTATTATTATTGTTAACAAAAGCATCTAAAGAGCAGCATTTTTTTATTTAAAGGTGGCTGGTGCCTTGTTCTACTGCAAATGTCCATTTTTCAGTTTTTGAGTTGGCATTTTGTTCCCTGACCCAATCCAGAAGACGGCTGTGCTTTTACTGATCAAACTAACAAAACAACTATTTGGTTTTGATTGGCATCTCTTTTGTGGTCATGCTTATGTGATATTGCAGTGCTTTGTCATCATAAACCTTTATTATATACATGTATCATATAAAGGTTAAACTAAGTTCTATTGTGCGTTCTGTATAATATAAAAGTGAAAGTAATGTGGCTCTTTTTGAGTACAAAAGTGGATTTTGCATAATGTTTTTTATTTTTATTTTAACAAGTAATCGTGTTTTGATTATCAAGTTTTCTCATTTTCACCCTTTATAAGTGCATATATAATTTATATTATATCTAGGCAGTAGTGTTCACACAAATACGAACTCAAAGCTCAAAGTCCTTAAGTAAAGTTCTGTTGTGGACGTTGAAATGAAACAAATGTTTGAAATAAAACAAATGTTTGACTACCTTCAGTGTTACTGATATTAATGAATGCTATTCTTGTCTTTTAGGAGATATTCTGTCATCTGATCTTACATACAGAGAAACTGTCAGCATACAAGCTCACGGTGTGTTACTTCATCTGAACCTAAAACATAGTTGGCTAACAAGTTTCAGTGGGCTATGTGGTAACAAAGGGAATTACAATCTTGCATCTTGTGAGAAAATTCTATGTGGTGTGTTGCCCTCTGCTCCGCGTTACGTTTTATGCACGTGCGCTTCATTGGCCCTGAAACGCAACTCCTTGATCAGTTTCTAAATTTTAAACATTGGTTTGTATGCATCTGTTTCCAATTAAAAAATGTATGTATGACTATATAAATGTTTCAGATGAAGGAGAATATGAGCCTTTGCTGCCTTACACTCAATCCACCACTCAAATCTTCTTAAATGCCATTAACCCAGTGGACCTTCGGACATGGAGGAGATGGCATTGGAGTGCCAAAATCCTCAAAGTGATCAAGGTGAATCCATCTGCATTTACTTTCACGAGTATTTCCAGCTTCTAAATGATTAATAAATCTTTTACTAACTAAAAGAAGCTTGGGCAACACTTCACTTAAAGGGGGTGTTGATAAGACTGTAACAAATTTTATGCTTGCTTTTGACAACTGTCATTAAAGGTCATTTGCTCAGTTATGTCATTGTAAAGTAAAGATGAAATTGATGGAGGTGTCTTTTTTATGATAACTTGACATTACCAAGGCAATGTTACTTGTCATAAATCTGTCATAAATAGGATTGTCATGAGGCCATTATAACTTTATAATAGCATCATTAATATTTTTCTTGACCTCAGCTACTTGAATATGTCATTAAAATATCATTAAATATTAATGATGCTGTTTTTGGATAGAGTATTGACATTTTGAATGATACATTTTAATGACAGAACCGATCAGAAAAATATCCATGACACAATTATAATGGCATCCTGACAATCATGTTTATGACAGATGTATGACAAGTAGGTTGTCTTGGTAATGTCAAGTCATCAGACATCTTTGCATTTAAAATGACATAACTGAGCAAATTACACTTAATGACAGTTGTTGTAAGCATGCATAAAATCTTATTCATATTCACAACATGTGTCATGCATGATTATAAAGATCTCACGACAGTCTTATGAACATCACCTACAAGTAAAGTGTTACCAAAAGCTGGTCTTGTTCCACTTGTTTGATGGTGGGAACTCTGTATGCATGCATGTGTCTCTCTCACTGTTAGGTCCCTGTAGAAGTGCTGTTATTGTTGACCGTTCCTGTGGTGGACACAGATAAAGAGGATCACAACTGGAAACGGCCTCTGAACTGTCTGCACGTAATCACTGGGCCTCTGGTGTGTGTGCTCACCTTCCAGTCAGGAAATTGTGAGTTGGCTTGCATTTTTCTGTTCCATCGCGCAAAGCCTGTTTGGCAGCATTCACTTACAGTGCATGCGCACAAAGTACAGTTATGGTATTTCTGTTATTGTTTTGTTGCTTTAATTGATCTACTGCAGTCAATCCATCTGTCAGAGGAACTGAAATTCCTCTTGTAAGTGAAAAGATAACTGCTGTTGATGCAGAGATTGTGTAATCGCATCATGTCAAGGTACACGTGACTGAAACGGACTGTCTTTCTCTGTCATTTCAGATGGCCTGTACCTCATTAAAGGAGAAGTTCCAGTGTGGGTGCTTACAGTCTGCATTGGAGTCTTCCTGTCTGGCATAGTCTTCTTCACCACCACAAATGAGCGACCCCCAAGATATCACTTTGTAGGACTTATTTTTATTCTTTGCTTTTTTTTTCATCAATTTATGTGGCGTATAAAAGGATAAAAAATTCATCACAGCTTATATTTGGGTTAAAGAAAGGTCCTTTCAAGCTTTAAAATGTAATGAAATTATCTTTTTTTATAAATTGTAATATGGTAAGGATAATACAATATAAAAAATGCAGTGTTCCACACAATTGTAAATAACAATAAAACATTTGTCACTGATATTTTGACATTTTAACATAATGTTTGGACACATTGTATTTTTGTAGAAAGCTTTGATGAATTGAATGTTCAAGAAGGAAAAGCATCTGTGTAAATTAGAATTAATCTGTACAGTAAAGGAAATTATTCATGTCCTATTAAATCAAGTTATTGCATGCTTTATGAATTCTGTATTGCTAATAATAATTTGTCTGATACTAAACTTTTTGTACACCGATGTTAATTCAAATCATTGTGTGTAGCTCTATTCTCTGCTAGGTTTTGTGGTCAGTGCGCTGTGGATCAGCACTGCGGCAACTGAGATTGTCAGTGTGCTTCACCTGCTGGGGATTGTCCTCAGTCTCAGCAACACTGTACTGGGCCTCACCTTGTTAGCCTGGGGCAACAGCATAGGAGGTACCCACTCACTCACAACATGCACAAACAAAATGTATTATTTTACACAAATGTATTATCTTACAACTAGTACATTTCTAGAACTTTTTGTTGCTGCTGTTAGCAACTCATTACATTACATTGATATGTATGATGTACTAATGTAGCCTATTGCATGCGTTTGTATTATGTGTATGTGTATATGTATGTGTGTATATGTGTATATATATATGTGTGTGTGTGTGTATGTGTATATATATATATATATATATATATATATATATCTTCCGCCATTCATTCACATCTGCAGCTGACGTCAGGACAGCAGAAGCTGTTACTAATTCACCAACGTCACTTTAGAGCTAGTGTTTGAATGATTCTCGAGCTTAATGTCTAAAGTGATGACAAAACAGGTGATTTTGCTGACATTTTAAGACTATAAGGCTGAACGTGACATGAAATGCCATCCGTCATGACAGAGACAGAGATATCTCCTTACAGTATTAGTCTATTACAGTCTACAGTATTTCTTTGTTGCAATCGGGATATCACAATAAATAACCCTGAAAAAAGCAGAGCAATCACTACCAGATTGCTGTTGTGTTTGCGATAAGGAAGAACGCTAAACACATGCGGGCATTTCTTCCTTCTTTCTGCCAACACAACATATTCCTGATATTCAAGTCCCATCTCACACTCAATACACTACAATTATATGGTATAAATACAGCACTACAGCATACAAAAGAGAGAGATGGACTTAGAATATCTCTTACCAGTTTAATAATGATTTGATCAGCTGTAGTTAGAAATTACGCTGTTTTAATCTTCTAAGGGCTTATTATGCAGTCCTGTCACCATCTTGTGCATAAACAACGTCAACTGTCTATGGTCTGCTCAGTATGGCAAGCTAATGGCCGCCGACGTGCTGTCTCAGAAATTATAAATATTTAAAAATAGGCACTATCCTTATAAATAAACTGCATAGTTGCAATGTAAACAACTACATCCTCGACTAAAAAAAGCCTAAAAAGTCAATTATGTTGCATAACACAAAGATGAAGGATGAAGAGGCGGTACGAGTGCTGTTACTGGCAGAAAATAGCATGGCTATGAGCCAATCAGATTCAAGAACCAGAAAGAACTTACTACATATACATATACATATATGT
>CAIGQW010053631.1:5975571-6006992 GCA_903798125.1 Danio choprae
TGTGTGTGTGTGTGTGTGTTTGTGTGTGTGTGTGTGTGTGTGTGTGTTTGTGTGTGTGTGTGTGTGTGTGTGTGTGTGTGTGTGTGTGTGTGTGTGTGTGTGTGTGTGTGTGTGTGTGTGTGTTCACTGCAAAAAAGGCTTTTCTTACTTAGATTTTTTTTGTCTTGTTTCTAGTCCAAATACCTAAAGATTCCTAAATCAAGAAGCATTTTCTAGACAAGCCAAACACATTGTCCTTGTTTTAAGAAATAATACGTCAAAATTAAGTGAGTTTTTCCTTAAAACAAGAAAAATAATCTTGTTTTTCCTTTTGACGAGATTATTTTGCTTACCCCCTTGGCAGATTATTTTTAAGGAAAAGCTAATTTAATTTTGATGTATAATTCTTAAAACAAGGACAATATGTTTGGCTTGTCTAGAAAATGCTTCTTGATTTGAGAATGTTTAGATATTTGGACTAGAAACGAGACAAAAACTCCAAGTAAGAACTTTTTTTTTTCCCGTGTTTGCTTTACATACAGTAGACCTTACATAAACTATTAAAAAGCCTTGCTGAATTGTTTGTTCAAGCAGCTGGTGAAGTGTTGGGAGGCTTTCCTGCCCGAGGCCAAAGCCATCGCCTGATCAGAGCCTTACCTCACACGCTCCTAAACTTTGACCTTGACAACAGACAATCAACATCTCTCTCTCTCTCTTCCTATTTCCTTTGCTCTCCGTGTGTCAGATCTTAACATCTTAATACCTGTCGATCCTTGAATCCTTGTGATGGTCAACCTGCACAGTGACCCGTCTCACTGTTGACTATTGAATGTTGAGTGTAAAGGTTAAAGGTCAGAGCGGCGGTAGATTAACTGTGTGTGGGAAGCCGCAGCATTATTATTCTTTTTTTGGTAACGTGTGCACGTACGTATGTGTGTGTTTAGTGTTATCCTTAAGGTTTTTAATGGTGCTTAGCCTGTGTAGTGTTTTAGTAGACTTTAAACCGCCTTTAAGATTGCTGACTGAACATTCATTCCAGATGATAGAGAAAAAACACTTGAGACGTGTCCCGGGTCACTCAACCCGGCCTGATGTTGCACCATGTATTTAATATTATAGCAAGTATGAGTTTGATATTGAAAAAAAGGAGAAGAATGATTTACAGACTAAGAAGGGAAAAATGTTTTGTCTTTTGAATGAAGTCCCACGACTTGTGTTTAATGTTTCGACTGAATTTTTTATGTTCTCAAACTGATGCACTGATCTGGACTGGTCCAGATAAAGGTCTGCTTCTAGGTGGACAAATATTTCTATTATGAATTCTATATGAACTTGTCTAAAATGTATGTTATTTACAAAATAATAATAATAAAAAGGATTTGTTGTTTTGGAGGAGTATGTGTGGAAGCGTTTGTACTGTGGATGCTTTTATTTTTGAACATGTACACACTGCTTGCGTTTAGGGTGTCACAATACCTGCGGAATTTTAAGGCCTCGTTTATAAAACGCTCCCAAACTCCATCCTGCATCAAAAGTGAATTTCATTCATTTTCTTTTCGGCTTAGTCCCTTTATTATTCTGGGGTCGCCACAGCAGAATAAACCGCCAACTTATCCAGCATATGTTTTACGTAGCGGATGCCCTTCCAGCTGCAACCCATCACTGGGAAACATCCACACTCATTCACACACCTACGGACAATTTAGCTTACCCAATTCACCTGTAGCGCATGTCTTTGGACTTGTGGGGGAAACCACAGCACCCGGAGGAACACGGGGAGAACATGCAAACTCCACACAGAAATGCCAACTGACCCAGCCGAGGCTCAAACCAGCGACCTTCTTGCTGTGAGGCGATTGTGCTACCCACTGTGCCACCGTGCGGCCCAAAAGTGAATTTCTTTCTAGCTTTTTGTTGTCAAGTACAAGTAATAATAAAAATCCAACACTGAATATGTAAAGATACATTTGAAATCACAATGTCATTTCTATGATATGTATGTTCAAATGAGCGACACTTTAACCTGCTTTCTGGTAATTAATTGATTTATGGATTTTCTGTAGATGGAGCTGATCCGCCTTTTTTGCACATGCCTACTGCGGTTCAAATAATGGGTTGGGCTTCCATTCAAAAGAAAAAAATCACTACAAGTAATGTATTTACTTAGTGAAAACTGAGTGAGAGGTATGTTTGGCTTTGTTTTTGTCGTCTTACAAATGGCATCACACTTGGTATTTTAATGTGACTAGTATCACAGGTGTTTGTGAGCAGGGTCTGGCTACAGACTGGGTGCAAGCTGAGATGCATGCAATGCTTTTAATGCGCACACCTAACCCCGCCCCTCACAGTGACATCACTAGCTCAATTGAGTGCAATGCGTCTCAGCTTGCATATGCAAGACTGCAGTCAGATACTATTGGGAGTTTTGGCAAAAGTTCTCAAGATTCAAGTGTTCTGTTCCTCCAGATATTTTTTCATCTTTGTATTCCCAAGAGTACAATACTGTTCGATATATGTCTGTAATATTGCTGCTGATACGCTCTTTGGAGCTTTGGGGGTAATTTTGTGGTTTGCGTAAAGTAGCTTGTTTATTCTAATAAGTTAATACTTGGAATATTTGATTGATGATCTGTAAGGAAAATAAACCTCATTCTAGTTTTCAAAACACTTCACTGACTGATTTACAGTTTCAAGGAGGTTATTCCCAAAATTAATGCAACGCATATAGGTTCAGACAGAAAACGGTGGACAAGATTCAAGAACTGTGGTTTAGCAAGTCTAATGAATCATTCATTGGAGCATTTCAGAAACTGTACATCTTTAACACACATTTATAAATGAGGCCTCAGGATTTTATATAACATGGATATTGAGGGGACACTGCCCATATTCATAGCGGAATATGTTTTAAGCAGTGAATGTAGTTTTATTTTTTAATTTTAGGTCAGATTTACACCTATTGTGAATTATGGTTAAAATATTGATCAAAACATTAGCTAAAGCTCTTTTGTGACACTAAAATACTCATGTATTCAAAGTACACATGTATTGTAATACACCATTTTAACTGTTAACAGGATGTTAATGAGCCGGTACAAGACATGCGTTTGATTGAAACAGTTGTCCTGTCAAACACTGTTTGGCCATTTGATGAAAATAAAAAGGAATAAAGAAGTATGGGTTGTCATCGGTTTTAGATGCACCTCTTGCCAAACCTTCACATTTCCCCTTAATAACTCATTACAGCATTTGTTTTAACTTAATCCAGAGAGTGAAACACAACCATTAAAAAACAAACCAAACAATGAGGCATTGGAACATTTTGGACACATTGATTTTGAATGGTAATATTTATTTTCCAAACATCTTACTGGCATCTTTGTCAATTTAACAGTAATTGAATATTAAACATGAAGCACCTAGGACTGAATTATTACTCTGAGACAAAAAAACCCATCTCCCATATTTGCGTGAAAATTTTACTTTTATTCCTAGAGACCGATGATCATCATGACAAAACATTCAAAGGAAGGAATCTGCAGTAGATTTAAACTATTCAGCTCAACAGAGCTTAACCTGAGAAAGCTGCTCTTCGTTTCAGCATGTCGCTACTATGAAATTTACTTGACAAAATGACTGTATAGCTTGTGTGGAGGAGATGATCATATAAACAGAAAGAAGGGTAAAATTCCATGGGTGGAGGGTAAGGCCTCGATGTATATCCAAGAGTCTTTCGTTGGCCTATCATTGAGTCTTTAGGTGTGTCAAGTAAACAAAGCTCATAAGTAGACAAGAACTACTGGACCAGGAGCACAAATAGGACGCCGACAGTCTTTTTGCGCTTCACAGAGGAACTTTACTCCAAATTTCAGGGATATTTTGACTTCCTCTATATATTTTGTACATAATCATTTAGTACAAAACCCAAGAGCCAACGGCACACGTTAAGTGTGTGTTACATTAATGCTCCTGACGCAAACTCTTAATTCCCTTTTTCTCTGTCTCGAAACACTTGAAATTACAAGTATGTGGTAAAACAAGCTTGTCTTCTCCAATACGATCAAATGTGTGGCTAAAGGAAGTTCAAAAACTCTTCAAACTGCTGGTCTTAGAGCGTGTCCTCTTCGCTGTCTTCTGAGAGGTCCTCTTTGCGGAGGAGCTGATATGATTGTCAGGAGTCGCTCTCATTTATGATGTGACTGTAACTCGCCATGGGTTCTTTGTGACGACACAGCACTAGAAGAAGCAGCAGAACCAGTAGGAGGAGCAGAACACCACACACAGCCAGCCCGATGATGACCTCTATACACACACACACACGCACAAAATCAGAGATCAAAGTACTTTTTGCCAAGAACCCATTAGTTCATGTGGTTTATCTTGAAAATGAGGGATCTTTCGTAAGAAAATAAGTAACTGATTTCAGTTCAAATATTTATAATATAATAAAAATACTTACAATAGTAATGCGGAAGTCTTAATAGGCCACGCATAAAATATTTTTTTGTTTTTAATATTATGAATGAATTAGACTATGAAGAATGATGAAGATTCTGCTTTTGCGTTAATGCATCCTTTCTGCAAGTCATTTACAAATACTTTAAAAAAGTGAACCCCTGCAAATAATGGCATATGATAACAACAACAACAACAACAACTTTTGATATGTCGAGATCACAAGAAAACAAAAACATTACACATGGCCCCTAAGGACTTCAGTACAGTAAATCTAAAATAACTGTTTCAAGTTGGAAGCAATAAAAAAAAAACCCAAAAAAACTTTTATTAATGTACATACGTTTACCTGAATCTGTGGATTCTTTGCTCAGCTGACACTCTTTATTCCAGTCCAGTGTAATGACTTCACGAGTGATGTTCACAAAGTCCTGCAGGGGGCAGCGCTGAGAACAGCCCGGTAAAGACAGGGCATACGGAGACAAGCGGCTGTCATTGCGATAAAACATCTCCACTGAAAACATCCTGAAAGACATAAACAGAGGAATGTTTTGGTTGACCAAAGATGTCTTTTAGAGCATGAAGCTTTGGAAATGCTCAACATGTTACCCGTTCTCTTCCTGGTAAAGTTCTATCATATGACATGAGGCATAAGGCGGCTGTAGACCATTAAAGACGTTCAGAGCTTCCTGGAGGGCTACAATTGTTGTGTCGTGCTATTGAGAAAAGAGATGAATGAGAGAAGATTATATAAACTTACTTTGCTCTGTTCAGATTTTAGGGGCTTTAGTCTGTTGAGGCCTTGTTTACACCTGCTATTAACCCTTTATTGGGTCAGGAACCATATATGGTAAGTTCGTTGACCTTGATTATAATACAATTTCTTTAAGTCATAAAAGCTCAAAAGTCTTGTAATTACCTGCAGTAACACTCCAGGATTTTTTCCGATGAGTATTGCAATAAGTGCCCAATAAAGATGTGTTTTAGTTGATGCTAAATACAAGTGAACATGTGATAAGAAATGTTTTAAGCTTGTCCACTTTCAGAGCAGATAAAATCTTATTTGGTTGAATGCTTTGCCATTTCAGTGATCATTCAGTGAAGCAGATTATGGTTGTTTGCAAACAAACAGAAAGCACTGCAAACAAAAAGTTGGTTTGAGTGAAAACCCATTGGTGTTAAACAAATATATTGTATTTTACATATATAAATCAATGGACCTGCAACATATATTTGACATTTGTCCATGTTATTCTTAAGCATTTAAGTGCGATTTGAAATTTGCCATGTGAAATTGTATGTTTAGATAAAATACGCCTCACAAAGTTTGCCATAGTTGACAGCAGAAATAAAATCTCCTGCTGTCTCTATTGTTTCTGTTGTCTCCTTTCTCGTTCATATGCAAATTACTTAAGCTTATTTCACAACATTAGATCAAAAGATGAGAAAAGGCCTGTACAAACACTCTTAATGAAACTAGACGGTGCAAGTGAACAAAAGAGATTAACCAGCAGGTGTAAACAGGGATGCGTGTCCCTCTTGTGATCTGACTGGCCAAAATGCATATTAATCCAGGTGTAAACAGGGCCATAGTGACTTACAGCGGAGTAAACCATCATCTTCACTTTGTGTTGAGAGTCTGGAGCTGCAGCAATCGAGAGATTCTTGATGATCTGATCTAACAGCAGGCCTGTGAGTCAAGAGTATAAGAGCAGTTTCAGCATTTAAGTATGTATATGTATTAGTTTACTTCTGTTTTCTAGACTCAATGTAGAATAGAGTTCTTTGTTTCTTTACATTATTACATTGACCTTTTCCCGACAGCAGCCTCTCCTCTATTTCAGCAACACTTCTTTGTACAAATATGCGAAAATCTTACTACTGTTACATTTTAGATGACTATCATTTTTAAGTTATGTCTATGATGGGCACAAAATCCAACCAAATAGTGCTAACAAAAATACTATAAATGTTTAACATTGCAGCACGATGGCTCAGTGGTTAGCACTGTCACCTCACAGCAAGAAGGGTGCTGGTTCGAGTCCCAGCTGGACCAGTTGGCATATCTGTGTGGAGTTTGAATGTTCTCCCCGTGTTTGTGTGGGTTTTCTCCGGGTGCTCCGGTTGTCCCCACAGTTCAAAGACATGCAGTATAGGTGAATTGAATAAACTAAATTGGCTGTAGTGTATGGGTGTGTGTGAATGCGAGAGTGTATGGGTGTTTCCTGGCTGGAAGGGCATCCGCAGCATATAAAACATATGCTGGAATAGCTGGCAGTTCATTCCGCTGTGGCAACCCCTGATAAATAAGGGACTAAGCCGAAGGAAAATGAATGAATGAATGAATGAATGTTTAACTTCATTTTGGTTATTATTTTATGAATTTGTTTTATTATTTTTGGTCAAAAAAAATTATGTATTGAATTTTCCAGAATAGGTTACTTTTTTACTCATCATATTATATTCCAAAGTGACTTTTATATTATAAATATCAGCAAGAAAGCAAAAAAAACAAACAAGCATGCACACATACTTGAATTGGTTTCAGTTTCATTTAAAGATTGTTAAGACTTAATGTTTATAAATAATGTTGTTTATAGTGAATGGCGCAAACATTTTTTGTTTTAGAGCACATTTATTTTATTTAGTGGTACCTCTAGTCAATATTACATCATTGCTGAATAAAAAGCTGAGCCCAGGGACGAACTAAGCTCTCACCTCCCTGTAGTCTGCACTTCTCCTTTCTCTTGTAGACTCCAAACAAAATCTGAAAACCAAAGTTCTTCAACAGCTTCAGCGTCTGCATGACATCTGGAGTCACCCAATCAGGCGCCTTTTTCCCGTGTTGTGCCTGTGAAAGGAGAATACAGAAAGAGTTGGAGAGAGAGGTCATCTGATCTGATGGGTTTTTTGTCTGAACATTTGAATTTAAACATTTCTTAGCATCATAAAAGCACTCTGGGATAAAGTAAATGTAGCTGATTTGGATTGCCAAAAAGGCCATCAATGCAAGTCATTTCCATCAAAGCCTACAGAAAACCGTTTAAAGGGAAAGTTCACCCAAAACTTTTAAAATTTACTCACACTCAGGTTCTATGCTTTTATGAATTTCTTTTTCTAGTTGAACATATAAGCTATTCTAAAGACATTGACATGCATATCCAAAATATAATGGAAGTCAATGGCTGCTTTTCTAGTCAAACACTCTTCAGTATTTCTTATTTTCTGTTTAACAGAAGAAACTCAAACATGTGTGGAACAAGTGGAGAATGAGTAAATGATGCCAGAATTGGGAAAAAAACTAAACAAAACACATTGTTCACACTGTAATGATCTATACTGAAACAATACATTTTACACTTATTGCAAAATCGGCATGGTTCAGAGATAAAAGTAAAGATTCTCATGCACATTAGAACGTGTTGCAACCAAAACAATTAATGACAATTGAAACGATTTTGACTGATTGTACATGAATTGCAGGTGAAACTCACCTCACAGAATAATGTGTCATATACACTCCAAATATTCTCAATGGAGGCCAACTCCAGTCCTGTTTTATTTCTCACCATCTCTATAAAAGCCTGCATGAAATACAATGACAAACATTAAGCACGTTATATATAAAAAAAAAAAACAAATTAAAAAAAAAAAAAATAAATAAAAAGAACCATGAAATAAATATATATTCATAAACAAAAGATGTTTCCCCCAGAAATCTAGGGATTCGGTATATTATATTATAAACAGGATATCTTCTAATTAAAAGGAGGAGTGTTAATCATACTTCAATTAATCTATAAGTCAATTAAAAACATCCAACCTAGCATGTAGAGGTTAAAATTGCAATAATAAAGAAGTGTTTACTCATTATTACAACTACTGGTTCAAGAATTTACAAACTATGATAAATAATCATAAGCCAACTGAATTCTCAGGGTATTACAGTTAGACTCTTTTTGTTTAATACCATAGTACAATCACTGTAAAAACAAATAATAACAATATTTGCTATAGATGGACTCACCTTGTAGGTTTCAGTCATGTTAAGAAAAATGTCTGTTTTTTCAGTCTCATTCATGAGCTGTGTGTAACGTGGACAGTTTTCCAGTGGGAATGAGAGTAGCTGAAAAGAAAAACAAACACATATATCAAAGCCAAAGATGCTGTAGACAGGCAGGTGATGTGGGCATGGAAACAGTTCAAACACCCAGAGGAAGTATTGATGCTGCTTCTGTGCAAATATGACCTCCTCACCAAACAAAGGTCAGGGCCAAGTTACAGTATGCCGCAAAAAAAGAGAAAACAGAGCTTCAGTGTAATGTCTTACCCTCTCTTCGTCATTCGGGATGGTGTGAACAGGTATCGGTTGCCATTTTAAATCTGGGTTAAAGACCTGAGAACCGTTGGGTGGGAACATGCCAGCCAGGTTAGCTTCTGCACTCATCAGAGTCCGGTCAATATCTGTACTTCTGATGTATATCTGCAGCACAAAAACAATAAAGGCAACAGAAATCTAGCAACTCGAAGTTTATTGAACAGAGAATTTTAAAAAGACAGTTACCTCATATCTGTTATAGTCCTCACTCAGGAATCCTGTGTAGCGTTTCTTTAAAAACTGACCCAGTTCAAAGTGCTGCTTCATTCCCTCCTGGAATAAAAGGCCAAGTTACAGTAATAAAAGTTTTATAAAAGCAACAAAGCACTCAAGTAGACACTTTTAACAGCTTTATGTGTTTAAAGTGGTTTTTCTTTGCAGGGCTGAAAAATGTATTAGCAGTTTCCTAACGATAAACGTGGTACAATCTTTCAGCAATTAGAAAATCTTGCAACAACAGCATCATGTTGAAGCTGTGAGGAAGTTTTTTCCTCAATATTTTGATATGTGCATTCAAGTATAATCAAGAGAAAAAGAAAAAAAGACTAACAAA
Organism: Danio choprae; assembly: GCA_903798125.1. NCBI lineage: Eukaryota > Metazoa > Chordata > Actinopteri > Cypriniformes > Danionidae > Danio > Danio choprae. The sequence goes on from CAIGQW010053631.1 coordinate 5,984,937, forward strand.
CAAAACAAATGCAGGCAACGGTTTCATCCAGTTATTTAATTTAGAGAACTTAATAGCCATCCTAACATGAAGCAAATCTTTTCAAAGTTCACAAAAAGGAAACATTTTTTGACGACATTTCCCAAGTGTTGTTTAACAGATAGAAGGTTAACACATTTTTAAACAATAGTTTTAATAACTAATTGCTTTTGTCTTTGCCATAATGACAGTATGTAATATTTTGCAAAATAGTATTCAGTTAAAAGTGCAATTTAAAGGCTTAACTAGGTTAATTAGGTTAACTAGGCAAGTCATTGGACAACAGTGGTTTGATCTGTAGCAAATTGAAATAAAAATTCTTAAGAATACCAATAATATAAATTAACCTTAAATTGTTTTTGATCAATTAAAAAAAAACTGCTTTTATTCCAGCTAAACAAGGAGAAACAAAGAAAGTTTTGTTCTCCCAAAAAAAAAATAATAATAATAATAAAATGTATGTATGTATGTATATATATATATATATATAGTGAAAATTTCCTCGGTCTTAAGAAAACATCACTTGAGAAATATTAACTATGGCTAATAATTATGACTTCAACTCAATGTGGCCTTAACACAGCCTTCACAAATACATCTATCACACACATACATACATACATACATACATACATACATACATACATACATACATACATACATACATACATATATCTGATAAAATGCAAAACATGCTCATCCTATAGGCAAAGCAACCAAATGCACAATAACACAGCCTCTCATGTATTTCTCCATTAACAAAATACTCCTCCAAAAGCATGAAACAGTAAGGAATAATAATTTTTTTAAAAAGTAAGGAATGTGTGTTTGAATGTATATACCTGGGAGAGCTGTCCAAAACCCTGAGGCCAGTCACTCTCCTTGTATGGATCATTTGGATAGGCCTTGATCGGAGATCTGTCACCGTGTCGATAGAGCTGATGGAGAGGAAGTCAAATACTTCATGAGTGTGTATGTGTGTGTGTGTTCAGGATAATGAACTACACTGTGCAACTGTGGCTAGATCAGCAAACTGAGCTGGTCATGTGCTCATACTGACACCCGGATACAAGCCACAGGAGTCTGTAAACACATTCTAATTGGATAAACAGATTCAGTCTATCTCCTTATCTTTATCTCTGGGCTTCACAGAAATCGGCCATGTTTAGAAGTTTTCAGCTCTGAGAGACGGTTACTGCTCTAATCAGTCTCATGAATCGAAAAGCAGGTTTACAGTGAACGCTTTCATTTATAGCCATGTTATTCAATTGTACTTAAAATGACACAAGCTCTGGTTTAAACTTCCTCATTTGCAGGGAATCTGAAACCCTGATTAACCAGAACACACTTTAAATGAAACACCATTAAACACTATCCAAGTTTCAGTATCTAAGATGACTATACTTTGCTGCAGGCAAAACATTCATATCTCGATTAGAATGCTATAACAAGAGTAGAATAAACACATAGAAATATTAAAACAAATAGAAGAGAAATTAATATATATTTAAATATACTCATAATATATGAATAAACTGGTACTTCTACATACTGTGCCTATGACTGAGAGATAATGTTGTGCATAAAACATGATAGATCATTGGAGTAAGTTTCACAAGAAAATACTTAAGAATTTCTACTTCAATATTTCCACATTTAACTCAATTTGTTGATGATTGCTGTTTCTTTGAGAATTGTTCGTTTCTGCGTTTATTGATTTTATATGGTTATTTCAAAATATCCCCTACACAGTTTTTTTCACTGTATGTTATAGCATTTATAAAATGGAACATTTTTTTTTATTTTTAATTTTGAAACGTATAAACTTGGGAATATTTCATTAAATACTTTAAATTGGGCACACAAACCTGGTAGACATTTTTTTCTAATCTACATCCATTACAAATGAATTCGGTACAATTTACCATTAACAATTCATTAATTTGGCTAATCTTCATAATGTGCTTGCAGTTACTTATTTAAGAGACCATTCTCACCTAAAAGCCAAGCAATAATGTTACCCTCACTAAATTTATGAGACCTTAAGCCGACTTAGAAAGCGTTTACAAAGGTGTTTTACTGCTTTGACTAACTTTGCTTTGCTTTGACTAACTAGGAAGTGAAATGAAACAAAAACAACATGCCCCATTATGTAATGATTTGCTTCTCGGATCGCTCAATCTTTACTTTTATGATAAATTATTAAAGATTAAGTAGAAAACTAAATTTTACCGAAATAAAAATGATAGAAAGCAAAACATTCAAGGGTGAAACACGAATTAAAACGAGATTAAATAACAGATAATTACACACACACACACACACACACACACACACACACACACACACACACACACACACACACACACACACACACACACAGGTGAATTGCATAGAAATATGACACCCCTACATAACGAATGAGGCACATAATAAAAGATCTGAATGAGAATTAACGGGTCGTTTTATGAACGTTTTTATAAAAACTGCGGTCTTTCAGGGACCGTTACATATTAACAGTGTTTTTTAAAGGACGGACGTATTATTATACTCACCAAAGTGACAAACTTTAGCGTCCTCTCTCCACTGGAAAGACTGAAAGCAAAGAGAAAAGCAACAATCACAAAACAGGAATCCATACTTGCGGACGAGCAGATGAGGCACAGTACAGTAACCTCATTGAAAGATAGTTGCCTGGCTGTCGTGGCTGACAAACACAAGACGAGCAGCAAGCTTTTCCGGGTAACGGAGGGCTGCCATTGGTCAATGTGTTCAGTAGCTTCAAAAACACGTGCAGTGATTGGCTCTCACGAACGGAGAAGGACTTGAGACAAAACAGCAAACAATAGTTGATTGTTTTCTCTTTGTTTAGGTTGCATGTCTTTCCCGTAATTTAAAAATATTTATCTGAATAAAAGTCCCCTCTTTTGTTATACAATTATTTTTTTAACTGAGTTTATGTACAATCTAAACTCTACTATAAGTGTAACAGAATATGTGAACAAAATGGTATTTGATCATGAGCAAATATAAATATAGGACAATGAAATATGAATGTAAATATCACTTGTATATTTAACAAGATTTCATCTTTACTGACGTATCTGAGTTTTTTTTTTGAGAGATCAACGTGATTGGATGGCGAATGAACGATGTTTTCGGTAATTGATTATGAAGGATCTGTGCTCTACTGGCTTTGTCTGGACTCGTTTTGGCAGGACACACACAGCAACAAATCTAAAGTACACACGACCCACTTTTGGGGGGAAAATAATAACATTACTTAAAATATTCCTAAAAGAAAATTAGAAATATTGCTAAAGTTCCCCCTACCGTACTTGCTTTACTACATATCTACGATTTCATGGAGTAAAATCGGACAAAAATAAGAGGAAAAGGTAGGCCGAACCTGAGACCATGAGAGGTGTTGTTTTAAATTTATTCTAAACAAAAGACTCCTAATGTAAACACTATGTAGTTGTGTGGATTGATACTTTGCCTAGCTTGCTAACTGCTAAATGTTAAAGGTGTAAACTTAATTTCCTCATTCAAAAGTAAATATTGTAATTTAACGTTAACGTTATAACGTAACCTTCACTAGTTGCTTTATTCTGTGACCATGAATTTACTGTAATAAGTGACATTCCTTTTATAACACGTTTAACATATATATCTGTCCTGCTGAAGTCAAACGTGAGCTATCTTCGATCTGACAGTCTACAATAGTGTCACAAAACGTGTAAAGCGTATCCACGTGTTTTTACCCTGTTAGTTTGATGCACAAAAATAGTAAATCGTATTCCTGTCAATAAAAACAGTATATTTATAGTAGTCTTTGTCTTTTTGATAGTTGACCTATGCAGTTTTTTTTTTACCCATGCAATTTATTTGATTTATTTATTTATTTTTATTTACTGCTTAATTTCATTTTTGGCTTAGTAAAACTGCAATGCTAATATAGTTAGCTTGTATTGTAGTTAGACTCGTCATTGTGTAGTGTACTAAGTATTGAGGTCTCTGTTAAGTTAGTTATCTTTTTATCTTTGTTGTGTAAATATCTTTTAATGTTGTTTTCTGTTTCAGTGTTTTAACTAAAGCATACACTTTAAAAGCATGATTTTATTCAGTATTATTTTGTTTGCAGAAAAAAATAAAGAGTAAAATGAAACCTAGAATTGAAAGTAAAATTCATTCATTCATTCATTTTATTTTCGGCTTAGTCCCTTTATTAATCTGGGGTCGCCACAGCAGAATGAACCGCCAACTTATCCAGCATATGTTTTTACACAGCGGATGCCCTTCCAGCTGCAACCCATAACTGGGAAACATCCATACACACCCATTTACACTCATACACTACGGACAATTTTAGCTTACCCAATTCACCTATAGCGCATGTCTTTGGACTTGTGGGGGAAACTGGAGCAGCTGGAGGAAACCCATGCAAACACAGGGAGAACATGCAAACTCCACACAGAAACCAGGCTCGAACCAGCGACCTTCTTGCTGTGAGGGGATTGTGCTACTCACTGGGCCACTGCGCTGCCCATGTTACTTTAGCATAACTTAAAAATTAACTTAAACTACTGTAATTAACTTGACAAAAGTTGACTTAAATAAAAATTGCTTTAAAAGTTTGTGTAAAAACTTTACATTTTGTTTCAGTTTTGTTTAAAATTTCATTTGTCTGTGTGGGTGTTGACTGGCTCATCATTAGATGATGGTAAAGTAGACCCATGCTGAGTCCTTCATTGTCTGGAATGCGTTTTTTCTCACTACTATTTCATGCCCTTTCTATTCATGTGACATCCTGGATACGCTATCATTTGGCAGTGTACTTTTGATTTGATATGCTATAAAAATATTCTGTCACACCCTGTAATCTCCTTTGACACCTGTGCTGATGTGCAGAGATGCTATTTAGAGAATGTTTATGGTGATGTACAATGCTAAAAGATTTGACATTGCATTTATATAACTCCTTCCCAAGAATGCAAATGGAACATTTATAGTGTAATCAAGTTATGATGTACCTATTTGCGCTAAGATTTGTTAACTTCCGAAGCATTATGATAGCACGTTAATCTAATTCTCTCCCATAGAATGATGGCGTGGTAGCAGCAGTGGTAGTCTGTTGTGTGTGGGCCAGTGGACGGCTCTGGGTCTGGTGTGAGAGGGACGAAGTGAGGAAGAGTGTGTGGAGATGAAGGTGGGACAGAGGAACTCAGTATGTATCCTGTCCAGTCGAGAGCGGGGAGCATGGGGTCTTGCATCACACAGGGTCCTACAGCAGCTTGTAGAAGAGAAGACACAGCGAATGAAATGGCAAAGTCAGGTAAATGATCTATTCGTACAATTTCAACATATTCCTTGTGGACTATTTGCTCGAAACTCTCAATGCAATGTGTCAGAAGCAAAATGCAGCCTTGTATCACTATCACAGTTAGTAATTTATTTAGTTTTTATTTCTTTTGACAATGTTAGAAATGTAAGATATTTACTATATAAAGATATATAAACTATACTATATAAAAATAATTTGCTAACTGTTTTTTAATATTGAAATAAAAAAAAAATATATATATAGTCATAACACATTTATTCTTTCATTAATTATTTTGATGGTCTTTTATTTTAATTATTTTGGGGTCTCATTTATAAAACTTTGCATGGAAACCTTCCTAAAAGTGAGCATATGCCCGAATAAAAAAAAAGTATTTATTAATGATTATGACTCGTAATAATTTAAAGTGGTCCAATTAAGTCAATATTTAAAGAGCCCCTATTTTATTTTTCAATTAAATTACCTTCCATGTAGTGTGTAACACAGCTCTAAGTAAATGAAAACATCCAGCTGAGATTTAAATCTGAAAGTGTGCCTTGTTTAAAACTATTGATTTTTTTTTTTTAAATAGTCGACCCAGATCCGTTTATATGATTCGTTCATAGTTCAAATTTTTCGCTAATTAGGTAAAAATAAATGCTGTTAGCCTGTTGTTGGAGATCCCCAAAACCAAATTATGACCTTTTAAAATGCATAATAGGGGCTCTTTAAGTTAAGGTAAATATGTTTACTTGGTTTACTTACAATTGCACACATTTTCCTGTCAAGTTTGTTTTTATAGATCACAACTTTTGCGTGGGAAGGGTCGTATGCGCATTTCCACCTGTTTAGTGTGTATGCTACTTTATAAATCCACACTGCTCGACATCAGAATGACTTGCTTCCACCAAGAACCATAATTTTAACTGTAATTTATTATACAAATAACTGTTCCACAGAACAAAATCACACCAATGCATGATAATCTTTTTATTAAAAGCACATGCTGCAGTAATGATGTGTGACACTGAAGCTTTCACATGATTATGAAAGTGATTCCAATAATATAGTTCCTCTGTGGTTTGGACTTCCCTGATTTTGTAGAATTAAAATGAATATTGAAACTTTATGGTTATAGCTGTAGCCATAATAATAGTCATTATCTTGGTTGTGATCAGACATTATTATTATTATAGTTTGAATGTTACTGAAGTAAAGTATTTTTTTATTTGGTTCCACAGAAAGTGGAGTTACCAGACAGTCCCCGCTCAACCTTTCTGCTAGCTTTCAGTCCAGACAGGTAAGACCACTTTGACTACACTTCCATACTCAGGCTGGCCAAAGGAATCTACAGTATGTAGAGGACTCTTCAGTACTGATTTGATTAAACTGACTGTCTAATTAGGCCTTTCCAGTCAGGCATTTTCATCAAGCTAATAAAAAAATTGTTTTTGTCATTTGTCTTTTTATAGGTCCTTAATGGCCTCCACACATGTGAACCATAACATCTACATCACTGAGGTTAAAACAGGAAAGTGTGTTCATTCACTGGCGGGCCATCGCCGGACACCCTGGTGTCTAACCTTTCACCCTAGCATCCCTGGGCTTGTTGCTTCTGGCTGCTTGGATGGAGAGGTCAGAATCTGGGACCTACATGTAAGACTTGACTTTACTAATATTGAAGGACTGCTTTGTCAATTTGTTCTTAATACTTTTCTGTAGATTTACCACTACAACTTAATTTTGCACCAAAGTAAAGGTCGTTTTTGTGTTCCAGGGTGGCAGTGAGAGCTGGCTTACAGAGAGTAACTCCGCAATCGCATCTCTTGCTTTTCACCCCACGGCTCAGCTGCTGCTCATTGCCACCAACAATGAGGTGCATCTGTGGGACTGGAGTCGGAAAGAGCCCTTCACTGTGGTCAAGACCGCTAGTGAGACCGAGAGAGTCAGGTTTGACGCACTTAATTTCATTCATCTTCAAAAAAAACCAAATGAAAATAATTTTTTTAAAACTTGAGAGATTTCTGTCCCTATATTAATGTCCCCCATTGATGCTTCAAAAAAACATTTTAACTTCTGTTTCTGATGGTCTCTATGAATGTGCGCTGATAAACGTTTCAACAAGAATGAAAGCCTAAATCTTCAGAAGACTTGGATTATCCGCTCAATTCTTATGGACTGCTTTTATGATCTATTTGACCATATTAAAGGTATAATTTAGCCAAAAATAAAAATTGACTCCCCCTCAAGTGGTTCTGAAAAGTGTTCTTTTTTGTTGAACACCAAAGAAGATATACTGAAGAATGTTTGAATCCGGTAACCATTGACATCCTTAGTAGAAAAAAAAAACAAATACGATGTAAATCAACGATTACAGGATTCCAAAATGTTTCAAAATTACTTTTTTGTGTTCAACAGAAGAAAGAAACTCAAACAGGTTTGTGACAAGTGAAGACTGAGTAAACAATGACAGAATTTTCAGTTACAGTTGAACTATCCCTAAGTCTCAATGTTTTGGATAAATAGATTTTTAGTGGATAAACCGAAATCTCTCAGTTGTCGTAAAACATAGTTTAAGTTGTGTTTCAAAAATCAACTAAAGTTTTCATTTTTGTGTGAATGCTTCTGTGTTTTTTGCAGATTGGTGAGATTTGATCCATTGGGTCACTATCTTCTAACGGCCATTGTAAACCCTTCAAACCAACCGGTTAGTCTTTTTGCTGTTGTTTAGGTATACAGCATTGCATTTTTATTGTAAGAGTTTGGGACCGTAAATGTGCTTGTATTCGTTTGTTTCAGAATGATGATGATCCTGAGATTCCAATGGACAGTGTGGAGATGCCTCATCTCCGACAGCGCTCCTTCCTGCAGTCCCAGCCTGCGAGGCGCACACCCATCTTGCACAATTTCTTGCACATCCTCACTTCCCGCAACTCCGTTCCTCAGACTGGAGGCACCCATTCTGCTTCCACTGATGAGTCCTCCAATTCTTCTGGCCCTTACACTCTTTTGTGCGTTCAGCCACTTGGAATGGTGTGTTTTTGTAGCCGTTGCTCTTCAGCACGAGTCCCATCTCCACCTGACGAGGACCCTTCAGACTCGGCATCCCTTGAGGCACAAGCTCACACTTTTTCTTCTGCACGCACAGAGCCACTGCAGATATCACGGTTTTCTGTTGAATCTCGTGCTGCAAATCGCTCCTCTGCGTTTAGCAGTGTGTATGGTGGAGGGAGCAACATGCGGAACCATTCTTCTAGCTCTGGGAGGAGGGGAGTGACTGGAATGGCTCCTGTTCCACATTTCCGACAGCAACCGCCAGGTAGGGAAGGTGGAGGACGTCTCCCTGGAGCAGACTGGACAGGCAGTGGACTTAATGGACAAAGCAGTAGTATGACTTCACACAGAACTGGCGCTTCCTCTGGTAGCCTTCTTTCTGTCCTGCGGCAGCAAGGAATTTCCTCACAATCACCTGTTTACACTTCTGCTAGTGATAGATGGGGCTATCCTCAAAGCAGTGGCAGCACATCAGGAACTAGTTCCAGCAGGCACCGTCCTCCAGAAGAGGAGGGGCACAGCAGCTCCTCTTCCATCCATGGTGTCCTGCGTTGTAACCTTTACCGCTATTTCATGGATTACGAGGGCACGCAGGACACGGTGCAGCCTCTAGAGGGCAGCAGACAGGACCAGCAGACTCAGGAAATGCTCAACAACAACATGGACCCAGAGCAACCAGGACCATCTCATTACCAGTCACCCTATAGTGGCGAAAACCCTCCCCACAGTCACATGAACCGCTGTAGAGTCTGTCACAACCTTTTTACCTACAATCAGGGTGGCCGGCGCTTGGACAGAACAGGTCAGCCTACATCTACTGAGAGAAACACACCATGGCAACCTTCTAGTTCTGCCTTCCAGAGCGTAGCTCCAGTTTCACAATCTAATGACCACCTACTGGAACACAGACCCATAGAGTCCACCCCAAATACCCCAGAGCCTCACGTACCCTTTTCCCAGAGAACTGACACTGGTCAGCATGAGGAGCAGACTGTTGGGCTTGTCTTCAACCAGGAAACTGGCCAACTGGAGCGTGTTTACAGGCAGTCTGCCACCTCTCGCTCTACAAACATATCACAAGGAGCCTTAAACCAGGAAATGCCTGAAGACACACCAGATAACGATTACTTGCGCAGGTGAGACAGTAGTTTTTTTCAGTTGCCTAAAGGGCTTGTTCCATGAAGAATGAAACATTCAAAGGTTTAAAAATTTCTCTATACCACAAAGCATGCTTTTTTGAAGTTTCATAACCAGTCCAAAACATTTATTGAAGCTTGTAGTTTCACAATTTATTGATGTCAGATGATGCTCATGGCTTTTGCCCAATCAGTCACAATTAAGTAAATGTTTGCCAGCATTTTGAAAACACCACAAAAAAGTATGACCTTATTTGCACTACCATTCCAAAGCAACAGTCAAAGCATTAATATATCACTGTTTCCACAACCAAAGCTGCACCACTGCATGTATGGTGCAGCTGTTTTTCTGCATGTATAATATTAAGAAATCTTTATTGAGCACTAAATTTGCCATATTATTACATTTATTTCTAAAGGATCCTGTCAACTGGAGTAATTCAGATTTAAACGCCATTTAAGGTTTCCTTTCAATTCAGTCTACAACGGTTCAGTAAATCAAAGAAAAGACTAAAAGCATGTTGTAAGACATAAAAATTTGTGTACCCATTAGGGCTGCACGATATTAGAAAGATCTGACGTTGCAATATTTTGTTTTGCTGGGATATATATTGCTATAGGAAAATAATTTCACTAGATGATTTAAATAGCTCTATTCGTAAAGATGAATTTAGATTGAATGGGGAGATCATGTCTTTTTCTATACAGTACATCTGCATAAAATTTAAGTCAAACAGTATTCAAATGCAAAAATTGAACAATCAAACAAAATAACATGATCATCATTGTATACATAATTTTATATAATAATATAAAATAATATTTAATAACATTTCTGTCTTTTAATGTTTAATAGATAATCTAATCCTGCATGTGACTATTGCGGATACACACATTTCAATATCGATGCTCAGACAATATATTGTTCAGCCCTGGTACCATTTCAAGACATACAAGACAGTTACATCCCAGGTGTGGTTTTATTTTTTTCCCAGTTGGTCTAAAAACTTGCACACAGGCCCTCAGCCAGATGAATATTTAGAGTCTTGTAGTATTGTTTTTAAGCAAATTATTTTGTGTGAAACTTTGTCAAACCCTGTTGTTCCCTGTTGTAGCACATGAACAGCAACTCATTGCACTGTGAACTGTTTTGTGATCCTGTCATAGTATAATGGAGGCAGTGCAAAATCTTTGTTGGCAGTGCAAACTATACTGAACATAACGGCAAGCTTAACGTCTGCACGCGAGTGTGAAGACACTGGCACAACAGTTAAAAATGGTCTACATGTGAAATGATTTACAGCTCTTCATGAATCGCTTAGGTGTTAATACACTGGCTCTGAGTGGGCTGTCATGTCAAATATAATTTTAACTCCCTTATTCTTCAGCAGTAGCCTCTGTGCAAAGCCTGCATAATAAAGTGCAGTCTGTACTGCGATTCCTCACATAAACTCTTATTAGAGTTAAATGGTCAGGGACCTTGCTTAGGCTTCAAGGAAAAGTGTCTGACACAGAAATCAGTCTGATCTGACCTAGTGCCTGTTTGTGTGCACTCTATTAGCCCTCACAGCAGAGTGTGCCATCCAGACATGGGCCTGGTATTAATGAGGTGCTTATCTGCATCTCAACACTCTCCTGTCCTGACAGCACAGATGAATAAATATTAAGAGTTTATTGAGGTGTCTTTTTGCGTTTTGCTACCTAAATTATAAGTCTCTCCTGAACGGGATACATAGAGACCGACCAATCTGCATGTTGTTGTTTTTATTGTGGAGATTTATGTGATTTTCACGAAAGCGCGTTGTGTTCACCAAGCATGTCATTAGTGAAGTGCATGGCAGACTTCTGAGACTGTGTTTGCATGGAGCTTTCATGCTAGTCAAAATTTTGCCTCTATAGCAAATGGAAGGCTCTGAAGGCAAAAGAATTATAAGTGAAACAATTATATTTTGTTCAAAGCAGCACAAGAAGTGTAATTAGAGATTTGTGTTTTTTTTCTGTTTGTTTTTGTACTATTTTGTAAGTGTTCAATTTTAGGAATATCTGAAAAAAAAGCCCTTTTCTCACATTTGAGCAATATTATCATCATTAATTAATACGTTTTTACATTATATTTCTTATATAAAAAATGAATAGTATAGTATGTGCCTGCAAATATCATGCCAGTATAATGTCTTTATTTTTTTATACTTTTTAGTGAACCAGTTTAACTGGTTCACACATTCAGGTCTTTTCGTTATGAGGTGCTATTGTACAACTTGGTATCCATTTATTTTTAATGCGTTGTAGATGATAAAAAAAATTGTTTGGTGTAAAATCGTGATAACTTAGTACCATATGTTTATTAGGGGTTTAAAGAGATAGTTCACCCAAAACTGAAAATGCTGTCATTATTTACTCACCCACCACTTGTCCTTAAACGGTTTGAGGTTCTTGCTTCTGTTAAACACAAAAGAAGACATTTGGAAAAATGTTGGAAACTTTTCCTACTCTGGAAGTCAATGGCTATTGGTTTCTAACATTCTTCTAAATATATTCTTTTTATGTTCAACAAAAAAGAGAAACTTTTGGAAACCACTTTAGGGTGAGTAAATGGAGTAGTCTACGTTTTATTTTTGGCTGAACTATATCTTTAATGTCCCGGGCCAGATAAGCAAATGACTGATGCTGCATGATGACTATACACTGTTATTAAGGTGAACAATTATTACAAACTATTTTTCAACAGTTTTTTTCTATACTGACATTCAACTATTTAAATTTTGTAGTCATGCAAACCCTTAGTCAATGGCACATGTGGCTTATAAAGTGAGATGTTTGACTTTGAGTTCTGCTGTTAAGTTAACAGACCCACTTTTCTAATTTTCAAACACACTGGCACTTTTGTAAGGAATCTGACCTAAAATATTGGCCAGTCTTTGCAGATTGCTCCCCTTAAGAGTTCTTGAAATACCAGCTACACTCCATAAGGTGGCAGTAGCTCAACACACTGCACATATTTGGTGGTAAATTTCCTCATGTATCTTCTACACTAAATAACCAGTGGGTTTTTATTCTGATTATGTACTCTAAAACACAGTCCTCCTCTTCTCATGTTGCTGAACAGCATGTCCCATGTGCATGGCCATGCTGTGAATCAGTTGTGTTTTAAGGCCAATGCTGTGCAACAGAAAACAGTATCGTACTTCGCTTATGGAGAAGAGCAATAAGAATTAATACTCTGTCATTTGACATTGTCCCATGAGTCCCGCTCCAGTTCAGCATTACTGACTCACAGCTTTGAGCGTGGAGCAAAGTTTCAGCATGAACTCTCATCACTACCTGCTATAATGTCATACCCGAAACAAGAGCTATACTTGTGCACTCTGAGATAAATAGAAAGTTACCTCATTATTGTTCAGATAATACGCTGCTTTATTACAGCATGCAGAAGCATAAAACAAAAGGCTTCAAACTAGTACCATCTGCATACCATCTGTATAAAAATGTATCACTGTACACATTTTGCACTTTCATGGGTGATTATAGACTAAACAAGTTAAAAATACCCTCAGCTTTAATATAACTGCACATTTCAGAACTATTTTGTGTGTTTTTATAGAGCTATGTTTGCTTCAACTCTGTTAAAATGCAGATCTTGATCTTTTTAAGAGTCAAATTGAGCAAATAAAGCGAACTGCGTGAAAAGGAGTCAGAATCGATCCGTTCTGTTTTTGCTGTGAGTCAAAGGGCAGAAGATGGCATTCTAATGAAGCGCCGAGCACACCCACAGCAGATGCATTCACGTGCACACAGACACACACACACACAAACACACACACACACACACACACACACACACACACACACATCACACTGACTCATGCTGAATAAAAATGCCCTGATCGCTGCCCAACTGTCCGTCCAGCTTTGTGCCCTGCCAGTCCGAGAAGGCATGTTTTGGTCTGTGGGACTCGGCCTCCTATCCTAATGGCCTTCAGCAAACTCTCCGTTGTATGAGGAATAGCAAAAACCCAGACTTAACAAATGCCTCAATTTAATGGGTTATTAACCAATTCCTGGCCAAGCCTGGCAGAGCTCACATCATTACTTACACATTATATTCATTTAGCCTTCACATAACAGTCGGTAATGAGCATACTAATGTCCTTGTGCAGTTTAATGAGATTTTTAATGATTGTGATGATGCTTGGTGGGGAGTGTTACTGTAGAAACCAAGTGGTGGAAATTGGAAGAAATGTGTCTTCTTCATTTTTGTTTGACATCCTCTCCTGAGATTCTTAACCTGGACAGTAAGGTCTTTGCAATTTAAAAACAAACAAAGCACTGCAATTCTGTTTTGTAGGAGGCTACTGGAGTCGTCCATGATGTCTCTTTCCAGAAATGGCACCTCTGGGTCACGAGACCACCCCATCTACCCCGACCCGGCCAGGTGAAGCTGTGTTTGTGTGTGTGTGAGCGTTATGTGTGAACAGCATTTCGCCGTCATGCCGCTTGGCCGGTGAGGTCTGGGTAATGAGGAGTGTGTGTGATGCTTCCGGACAGTAGTGTGACATTTCAGACTTACCAACACCCATGTGTTCCCCTAATTCAAACATGCACACACAGCCTGTCAGCATCCTCAGACTTTGTGTGCAAGGCTCATAATAACGTGAGTTCATGGCTAGTGAGTCATTGTTGAGCTCTGGGGAATCAGCTGTGGTTTGGGATCAAGACAGATTGTTAGCGCGGACTCCCGCTGGCTGGTTCGCACAAACACACGGACTGATGCGCACCTCTAACCTGTAAATTACCACAACAGACTCATTTCCCCCAGAGCAGAATGTACCTGGTGTTAGAAGCCATCTGAGTAGAGGGTTAGTCTGACTCCGGCAGGAGTAATTGCTGCTATATGACACTGTTGTTTCCCGCATCCTTCTCTGTTTGCCCGTGTATTGGTCTAAAACACATTCTCAAACACACACTGATAAACAATGTGATGTGTTTAGGCTCTTTCAGACAGATTTGACTGATTCTCAGATCCTCAGGTGTTGTGAAAAAGTTCTGCCAAGTTCCTCTCTTTGCGATTTTGTGCCTGTGTTTGTGAGGATGAATATTCATTATTTTGGTCTGATTTATAGTTACAGAAATTCTCTTTGTGAATGCTTGAGAATATGTGAAACCTCTCTGCCCGAGGTTTATTTAGGAGTTTAGCTCTGTTTGTTTTTGGTGTTCTAGCTCATCTGGTCCATGCTGGTGGCAGATGCTCCTTGCTCAGCTAGTCCAAGACCGAACGAAACTCCAGATGCTCTTTCACTCCGAGTTGTGTGAAAGATTTTAGTTTTAAAGGCTTTATTCAGCAGGTCCCTCTGCCAAAAAGCTAACTAATGAATCTGCATCTGATTTAAATGAGAATAGATGCAGATTTTTTCAAGTCGATACAAAAGTTAGTATTTCTGTTTATCAAAAATGCATCAAGGTTGTTTAAAAACAGCAGTTCATCAGAGGCCCTTACCAATTGGAAAGGCCTGGATGGTTGCAAACATTTACAGTAAATGGCACTAATTCAGTAAACCAATGTTAAACATTCAGGGTCAGATTTACAAATTGCTTGCGTCAGCTTTTTATTTGTCATAAAAAAAAACCCTGCTGTCAGGATTTGCTTAAAAACACAGTGGAAAAATAACGATGAATATTGACATGATTGTTGGGAATGGGCACCGTTTACATGAATCATGATTTAAGTCAGTCATGAATCAAGTCAGTCATGCATTAGTCAAATTACTGGTATTTACACCACTATTTAGTGCCTAAAAAAGCATGTCTTAACCAATTATGTGCTCATGTTTTCTTGTGATACGCTCTCTCGATCTTCATAACCTCTGCTTGTTTGCGACCTAATTTGTGCTAATCTTAGAAGATTGTGTTGGCCCGCAAGGAAATGAGCTGCTATGTTTGTGTTCTTTAACATTTTCATGAACATTTTCACATTTCCCATCTGCACTCCTGTGGGATTGCAGTCTCACACTAATTGTCCCTGTTTAGTAAATCTGTCCTTAAATGTTTAAATGTTGGTCATTAAAGGTTTAAGATGCTAAGAGATATCTCAAAGTATGTTGTTAAAGTTTCAAGGTATATGTTATTCAAATTAATTGGATTTCAACAT
The DNA here is from genome assembly GCA_903798125.1 of Danio choprae. Taxonomy (NCBI): domain Eukaryota; kingdom Metazoa; phylum Chordata; class Actinopteri; order Cypriniformes; family Danionidae; genus Danio; species Danio choprae. Next base: position 6,000,613 of record CAIGQW010053631.1, read on the forward strand.
TGGGAACTACGTTTGTTATTGGTGCTTCTCCAAATAAAAATATTTATTTGATTAATTTGTTTTTGGTATAGAAATGAGTGGCTGACATGTTAGATTTGTTGTCTATAGTATAACATCTAACATCTCTATGGTGTTTATGTGTTTGTTGTAATTGCAGGTTGTCCCCTGCAGCATATTATGCACAGCGTATGATTCAGTATCTGTCTCGACGGGACAGCGTTCGGCAGCACTCCCACCGTCCTCCTAGCAGACCTCGACCTCTCTCCTCTAATCCCAGCAGTCTTTCCCCGAGCCCTGTCCCTAACGCAGAGAACAGCGAAGTTGACTTTGAGGAGTTTGAGTAAGTAAACAATTGTACAGACATACAAAGCCTACGCCAAGTAATTGCTCGTAAAAATCTCTATGGATTTAATTCCCTGTATTGTTGCTAGGCAACCCAACAAACACACAAGGCAGGCTCTGAACGGCAGAAACTTATCACTTTTGCTGTTTATCAGACTTACTGAGCTTGCCAAAGATTCTACCAGAGATGCCCATGGCGTCTCTTCTTATAGTGTTTAGCATTAACATTGAACTCTGCTTGCAGTGCACTTTGACTCATTCCAATGGGACAGTACTGTACTGCTGTGAGCTTGCTGCTTTTTTTCATCTGCTGGGGCCAGTTGCATAAACATAGCCCCCATGTTAAAGGCATGGTTTACCCAAAAATAAAAATTCCGCCATTATTTACTCACCCTTTGCACATTTCTTTTTTCTGTTGAGCCCAAAACATTTCTAATATATTCTGAACAATGTTGGAAACATGTAACCTTTGACTTCCGTAGCATTCTTTTGTTTATTATGATTGTCAATGTCTACCTGTTTCCAACATTCTTTATAATATTTTATTTTTGTGTTCAGAAATAAAGAATCTCATGAAGGTTTGGATTTTTAAGTGACTTTAAAATGGAATGTTCAACCTTGAGGAAAAAAAAGACTTTTAAAGTCCAGTCAGCAGTTTATGCAACTAGCCTCTGGACAACTATGAAATACTTATATTTTTATTTTACAGAAGAATGTTTATCCATCGTGCTTTCTGTTAAATGTAAATGATTTGTTATGTGCCTTTTTAAATGTGTATTGCTTAAAAGCAGGTTTGCTAAGAAAAGTACCCTACAGTTATCAAGCCAAAGGCAGCCACGTTGGAAAACTCCCACAATGCAAAGGCAGATTGGGTACAAATGTGGGGATAAAAGAGATACATTTACAGACATTATTTTAATATTACATTTATATGTATTTTAAGACAACATAATGCCAGTGTTTTAACTTCAGAAGAGTTAATACTTTGTGGAATTTCCCTGATTCTTAATCACAACAAATTCAATTGTTATTAAATTATTATTTTTGTACATTGTGCTTTCAGTTAAATTTACATTTATTTTTATGTGCTGTTTAAAATACGTGTTCTTTAAAAGCAATTATCATCTTCTGGAAAAAAACTTTTTAAAGTCACAAGCCCATTTCAATCTCTTTATCACACTCAGTTATGAAATTCAAATTCCTGTTGTTTTTTTAAGAATGCAAGTGCTCTTTTAATTTGTTTAATGTGTTTTTGGAAACAGCCAAGTAGTCTGTGCTTTAGTCGTTGGTCCATTAATTATCCAAAAATGCCTTTCTTAACTTTTCTCCAACCCCTCCACTAGCTGAATTTCAGTGTTTCTCTCCACTACAAACCACGCAGCTCTTCTCCCTCTCTTTCTCTCTCTCTCTCTCTCTCTTTTTTTTTTCCTTCTTTTTTTGGCACGGATTAGATGCCCTCCTCTGAGCTGATGAATAATTCCACCCGCTGGCTGGAGAGTTCAGCGTTCGCTACAGTCTGGGACCACCGATCCATATTCATCAGAATACTTATGAAACCCATCAGTCTTTCAGTTAGCCTTCATATTAATATTTATGCCTGCCATAATTTTTCTTTCATAAACTTTATCTTTTCATTTCTTTATCAATCATTCCCACTCTTACCTTGTAAGTGTACTGAATCTGATGTTCTATTTCAGCTAAAAAAGTGATTGAAGAGATGCTTGAAACACTTTAGCAACCGATTTAGTATTTTAACTCCACTTCGTGAAATTGCAAAAGATCTGATTTTATGCTAGATGTAATTAAGGTGGTGATTCATATTATTTTTATTACTGACAAGTTGTTTGTGTGTGTGTACAGGGAAAATGGAAGCAGATATAGGACTCCTCGCAATGCACGCATGTCTGCCCCCTCTCTTGGTCGCTTTGTTGGAACCAGGTAGGAACATGTTTAGTCTGTTTACTCCAAAAACACCAGAAATGCATTGTAACTCCAACTGCAAAACAAAGTAAGCTGTTTCCCGGCCTGCCACCATCATGGGCAGCTTCTTTCAGAGAGTTTGTTATGCGTCATACTAATAGCCCTCTGCAGGCAAAGACTTGACTCACAGATGATTTCAAAACTAGTGATGTGAGAAATGAGACAACGGTCTAAAAATAATATAAAAAAATATTCACAGATTCAAAAGTTATGCTTTGTAAGTTTTTTCTTGTTGTTGTTCAACAAGATTGCATTAATTTAAAAGTAGTACTAAAGACTTGTTAAATTTTATTACAATTTAGAATGTGTGTTTTCTTTTTTATGCATTATTAAAAGGTGAAAATGTTTAATGTAAAAATGTAGTATTTCTCTAATGGCAAAGCTGAATTTTCAGTCATACAATCCATCGAGTCATTCTAATATGCTGATTTTGGGCTCCCCAAACATTACTTCTTATTGTGTGGTGTTCAATACTTTTTTTTTTTAAACTGGTAAATTTTTTGCATTTTGTTTTCATTTCGTATTACATTTGTAGACCTCTTTTATGAATAGGTTTAGTAGAACGGCACTTATTTGAAAAAGAAATCTTGAAATTGCAACAATGTAGACTTTATTACTGCCACTTTTGATCTATTCAATGTGTCCATGCTGAATAAAACTATTTATTTAGGGAGGAAAACATTTTCAGCAATGATTGTTTAATCTATACTTTCCAGACTTGAAAGTTTTATTGAGTTTGTCCTAAAGTTTTATGAAATTGTGTTCTCTGTGAAATACGCATGCAATGCTGATATGTGTTCTGTATAGCATTAAAACAATCAAATCTTGAGTTCACATGTCCTGTCATTCTCTCTCAAACTGCCTCTTTTTCACCTCGTCTCTCCCAGGCGCTTCCTCCTGCCGGAGTTTTTGCCGTATGCTGGAATCTTCCATGAGCGAGGGCAGCCGGGCCTGGCAACGCACTCATCCGTCAATAGGGTCCTCGCAGGTATGTTCGCCCTCTAAAGCTGCAGGAGTTTTCTAATATTAGATGGGCTGGGTACTCACTAAAGACTTTGTCAGGGATGAATCTTCCCAAAAATGTTTTTATAATGTCATGTGTCAGGTCAATGACGAGTGCTAATGCGCCCACTCTACCTGCTATTTTGGCGAGGAGGACTCTCAGCTGGGCTTTTTAACAGCAGTTATATTAGATTCGACTTTTTGTCTTTTAAAGGGGTAATTCAACAACAAAAAAAATAAATCTGTCATCATCTGTTTACTCTCATGTTGCCCCAGAGCGATGTATAATTAGCAGCACAAAGTTACTGTAGGACATCTGAAGTCATATTACACCTAAGTTGTATTGAGTACTTATTTGTTTTTTTTGCCTCTTTTTGGGGTCTTTTGTCCTTGTTAGTGGTTTAGTTATACTTTTTTGTATATTTTCTTTTAAGCAAAGTGTAATGTAGTTGTTTACGGATGTAGAAGGTCTACAGGTCTTTTACAGATCTAAGAAGTACATGATAAAGAAAGTTAATTGTCTCCTAAAATAAAGAATCAATTCTGAACTGCTGAAACGAGTAGTCAGGAATTCCAGTTATATTTACTTAACTGATCTATGGAAACCTGTAACACATTTGCATAATGCCAGCCTGTCATTCTCATTGGCTGCTCAAGAACCACATCTTTTTTGACCTGCTCTCATACACTCACAAACGCTGCTATGTGTTATTATCATCATGCTGAGAGAAAGTATTATTGGTTGAGGCAAAACTTTTTTTTTTGTTTATGATGAGACAACTTGTGAGCAAAGTTCTCCACGTAGGGCTTAATTCAAACTTTATTCACACATGCACACAGGAAACACTTGCATACATTAACATTAATTAACAAACACATTAAAACTGCTAATACAATCATTTTTGTTTGCATGTATGAAGTAATGGAAAGTTTATACAAATGATTTGATAAAAAAAAAAATCAATGAAACACTCATGCATGCATAAAGCCTTTGCTTACATCTATGAAAAAATATACACCTATTACACAGCTATATGATCTTAAGTACCACAAACGAAGTAAAAGACTTACTTTAGACATAACTAAATGTATTTTGTTTGGTTTTGACGGGTAGCCTAGCCTTGTTATTAGTTGCTGTTTGACAGACTTTGTAGTGTGCTTGTGCATAGTGTATTCTCTCAGGAAACTAAAGAGCAGAGCTGCATGCAAATTAAATGCCTATTATGAATATGTGCTGTGTCACGTGAGGGTAACTCTACCACTGATTTAATAATTGATGTAAATGTATGTCGCATTGACGTTGTATAGTATATTGACATAGAAGCACAAGAATTGCAATGGATATAATGTGTGCTGTAGGGCGATACTGCGATATTTCTTCAAAAGCAGATTGTGGAGACATTTTAATCTATTAAAAATAGTCCTATTGCACACCCCTACCATAGACTGCTCAGAATAGACTGGGTGATCTGACCAATCAGAGGGGAAAAAAAATCGTAAAGGAAAAGACAAAATCTTTTCGAATTGGGTGATTTTAAAAGTAAATTAAAATTTCTTTTTTTTATTTGAATGCATGTACACCAATTGTAGGACACCTTCAAAGCATAAAATAGCATAACTGGGGCACTTTAATACTGAAAGTTAAGGATTTGTACAATATCTTTTATATAACATTTCACATGCACACTACCTGTGTATATCAACTGTCAACACACTCTTAGGCAACTTTAACAACCATAGCCATGAAATATATATCTCGGCACACCTGTATGCCCTTCTTGCAGGATATTTAGGAAAAAAAAAAAAGTTATGAAACCAGCTGCCAGCTGCATCCGATATGCCGCTGAACATCTTTCCTACATATATTCAACAACTTCCAGAAGTGCAGAAGAACCAAACAGATGTTAGGAATGAATATTAAATTACTAGACGTGTGCTATGGAGGGGAAAAAAATACAACATTTTTTTTCAGGGCTATAGTTACTATTTTTATCAGCCATCTTTTGAGTGTTTGTGTGGGTGGACAACCCCAGATCCCATTGCCCAAATTTCCTCCACCATTTCAACACAAAACAAATGTCCACAAAACGGTTTCTCGCTTGTGCGCACCAGTATTTCTCTCTCTCTCTCTCTATCTCTATCTCTCTTTCTCTCCCACACAGAGAGGCAACTTCAGCCCACACTAATTGCAGTGTGTGATATGAGGTTCAGAAATGCCCCTCTCCAAACCCTCTCCAGCTCACACAGAAAACAGCGCCATGGCTTCACTTTAGAGAGCAGCAATCTTTCAGTCCCTCTTTGCTCTTCTGTTTTTATATATTGTTAAAGGCATAGTTCCCGCAAAAATGAAAATGCTGTGATTATGTATTTGCCCATGTCATTCCAAACTTCAGTCTGCGAAAATATATTTTGAATATTTAATTTGCCTTTTTTTTTTCTCTCTGTTGTCTTTTCTCTTTTTTTCCCTCAGTGAGTGTTTTTGGACCCTAATTATTTTTCAAAAATTTGTGTGAGAAAAAAGATACAAATTTTTGGGTGAAATATCTCATGCAGCTGTCAGTGTTGGAACCGTAATTATGGTCATCTGTCAGCTTTTTCTTAGGCAAGATAAATTATGTGCATAAATTAACTTTGAATTATTGTTAAATCTGTACTTTACCTTGTATTAGTAATTGTCAAGTGCACTGGGGTTGAACAAATCATATTGCATTTTTGAAGTTTTTAAATAGAGAATTATTTTATCCAGCATCCTATAATCACTCTTGGGGATTAAAGTTCAGTAATAGGGTTTGTTTTGTGAGCTCCTATAATATTGTGTTGCTGAGGTTCGTTGTATTGCCATGAGGTGCTATTGGCCCTTATTTTGAGATGAGAGAGGAGGACTCCAGGGCAAATATCCAAACTGGCGGCAATTACCAGCACACATTCCCTCACAGCATTCTCCTTCCCTCACTGCTCACAGACAACCTTGTTCAAGCCCCTCAGCACAATACACACACAAGCAAGCAAACACACACACACACACACACACACACACACACACACACACACACACA
>CAIGQW010053631.1:6014984-6026311 GCA_903798125.1 Danio choprae
AATGTGTGTTTCCAGGGTCCCCACACATCATAAAGAAATGTGTGTTTGCAGGGTCCCCACAAATCATAAAGGAATGTGTGTTTGCAGGGTCCCCACAAATCATAAATGAATGTGTGTGTATTATGCAGATAATATGCATATGAGGTCCCTGTAAGTCACATCCATTCGATTTTTCGGAAGTCCTCATAAACCATGTTCAGATTATTACTTCATAAATGTAATTATTTGAAGGCGTGTATAGGCTAAACAAGCTTAAATTAGTCTCCCTGATTTTTTTCAGACCTCTGAAACCTTTAGAAAGGGTGGTCCCCACAGGTGATGACTGTAAAGTTGGTCCCCATTAAGCATATAAACGCGTGTGTGTGTGTGTGTGTGTACTTTTTATTTTTTATATATATTTTTTTATTTCTATTCAAGAGCATTTTTTTTAATTCATGAAGAACACATTAATGATTAATGAACAGTAATAAGACACACCTGAATCCAAATTCTGCTTCACTTGCTGTCTCGGGAGGTTCCTCCTTCTGATCAAATTTTCTGTATCCCACAATCCTGTTCAATCGGAGTTTCTGACAGTTAAAAAATAATGATGGCTTCTTGAAACTCCATTTGTGTGTTAATATATGTTGTTAGCAAATGTTTTCCACTTTTGAATTTGTATTGTATTAAGCAATTATTCAGTTGGCTATCACCAAGGCTCTTTCTATGTTGTATTTCAGGATTAAATTAACAGTCTCAAAAGTATGTCTGAAATGAGTTTTATGAGGTGCCTTTATGCACTGATAGGGCAGCGAGGCAACAAGTCATTTTTTTACAGTATTTATTTTTGTTTTTTTAAATTTTCAAACTTTGAGTAAGAGATCTCTTTCAAAAAACATTCCAACATAACTTCAATCAGCAGAGCATATGACGGATCCTCAAGTAAGAGTAGTCAATTATCTGAAACTTTAATAAAAACACGATTGGTTGCCTCAAGTAAATACTGTATCAGCTGTTGAAAAGTCTTATACATTAAAGAATTTTCAAAGGTAAACTTTTTAGTGACAATAGGGTATCTGTGTGTATGTTTATTAGATATTGTTTGATTGCAGATAGAAAGTGTGATCAAGTCAGAGCCGGAGGGCCTCAGGATGGAGTGTGTAATGAATGAAGGTGTAGTGATGGAGAACAGTGGCCCTCTCTAAATCAGCCTGGCTCTGATCCATTCAGTCCTGCTCCACCCAGTGCTGCAGGCCTGACGAATCCCTCAGGCTGTTATTGTCCAAAAGAAACCCACTTTATATGGACTTTTCAGAGCATGAAAAACGGCAGCACAGGCGCGATTATTTTTAATGGAACGGTGCTTTCACCTCTCTCTCTCTTTCTCTCTCTCTCTCTCTCTCTCTCTCTCTCTCTCTCTCTCTCTCTCCCTCTCTCTCTCTGTGCTGAAGAGGTTGAGTATATATGAGGCATATGACTGAATTCTGCTGCATGGACAGATTGGTAATTTATGTTTTGGTATGTGAAGTAAATCTGAAGCATTTTGGAAAGCCCTGATATAATTTGTTCCATCACGAAGAGCCACATTTTTCTCGGTAGTCGTCCTCAATTCAGTTGTTGTACAGGACACTTATGATGACCTCGTTAAGCACATGCACCACATGCCATACAAAGAGTCCCTCGGGTAATCGCTTCTTAAAACACTCAGTGGAGCCGCTCTTAAAACACAGCTGAGTCTATGGAGAGTTCAGGTGAGGTTTCTCTCTTTCTCTTCCTCTCCTTCTCTCTCATTTCTTGTCTTTGTCTTTCTGGGCAAATGACCCTTTTTCTGAGAGGTGCAGCATCTGTAATGCCCTGCAGCTGCTCTTTATTCTTTGGCTTTGGCAGAACATCAGACTTGGAGGTCAAGCGTCACATATTCTCTGCATAAGGGTTTTCTGATTGTGAGATCCGGTTGAGATGGAACAGAACTATGTAAGGAATACTTACAGAGTACTGTGTGCAGTATGCAATATACTGTATGCAAACTGCACTTTTTTATGTGAAATAAATTTGTTGAAAAATGTGCATTACTGTTCTGTAATGCATTTTTTCATAGAACAGTTTGTAAGATTTGCTGTCACATGACTTGTTATTATAAAGTAGTGGCCTAAAGAGCTCTCCAGATGTGACCTTGTACAATATTTGCTTATATTGACCCTACAAGTGAAGTTAGGCCTTCAAAATATGAGGAACATGCTAGATTTGACATGTTATATGGGAAGAGGAAAAGACATAACTCAGTTTTGGTATTTAATTGACAAACTTGTTTGCAAAAAAATTGAATATGTTGGTTTTACTATGCCAAAAATGCATTAGCTGCCGTTTCCCTCAATTAGCATGATGAATATTATCTGAACAAAATATTGTGCCACAAAATAAGAACAGCTTGGAAACTGTTTTTTTTTTTTATTAAGCTGCATTTTCTTAACAACAGTTGTTTAATTTTTAGGCAAAATCAGCCATATTTTAATTCTGGAAGGATAAATTAAATAATCAAAAGTATCTGTACATTTTTTTTTTGCTTGATCAAAACAATAGCCTGTTAACAGTACAGATGTTTTCTACATAAATAATAATTCAAACTAATTGAGCATCAAATGATTTCTGAAGAATTTTGTGACATTACTCCAGTTATGTGAATACTCTAAGAGTTGAATAATGCAGCAGATCCCTCACAGGAATACATTTTTACATATAATAACTGAAAACGGAACAGTATTGTTTTTTTTTTTGTTTTTTTTTTGCTGTTTTCAAATCAAATAAATACAGCTTAATACAACTTAAAAATGTAGAAAAGCCTTTTTTGAATGTTATTGTATCTTTTATATTATTGCTATTATTTAATATTATCATAGTATTACTTTGCTTTTAAAATGTTTGAACTAATATTCAATACTGAATGAAACCTGTTTCCTATATTCTCTCTGGAAAATCACATCATCAAACAGAGACGCCTTAAACAAATTTGATGGATCCATTTAGAGTCAAAGAGAAAACGGATGTCAGTAAAAGCTTTGGTGAGGCGCATATCTGAGGATTTGCCAGATTGAAGCGTCAACATGTTTGATTAACTGATCTGCAAGGGAAAAAAAGAGAGAGAGTTCATTTTCAAATGACATTTGCATTTCAATCCTTTGATAACATCGTCCTTTGAGTGCAACAGCCTCTGGGTAAAGCGAAAGAGGATGCAGCTTGTCAGATATGTTTTTCACGCAATCAGAATCTCTCCAAGATGACACAGCATTATAACACACTGGGCTGCTGAACCGTATCCAGACGATATTGTAGTGGTAATGCCAGCTGGAATGGTGGCTGGTTAACAGTTGTAACAGCTTTGGTGCTCAGTGTGAAAAGGTACAGACCTGACCTCCGCTGTGCTAACTGCCTGTGCCTGTGAGTGCCGAGACTGTAATTGGTGTTGAGCAGAAGTTTAATCAGCCGGCAGGGCGAGAAGCGTTGATCCTGCCAAGACTCTGAGACCTGTTAAACTAATCATCCAAACTTTCAAATTATCTCTGCCTCGTGGAACACACAACCATTTGACCGCCTGACATTGTACTTTTGAGGGTCACAATATATAAAGCCTATCCTAGTTTTAAGAGAAAGTGACATGAATTTTTGAGCTTTTTAGCAGAGACTTCATGTTGTTGACGTTATGTATGATTGTGTGTTATTTGTGTTATGTTTATGGCGGGCTCTAATTTCTGAACTACACCTAACAGAGCAACCAACCTTGAAATACACCCTATCACTTCGCTCTTTACAACTGTCCATAAATTTGGCTTGTAAAAGACTTGCATGTTTTTCTTTGGCCACCAGAGAGCTATACTATTATGGATTATAAAAGCCTTATGCTTTTTTATTTGTTTGTCTCAGTTTCAGTTTTTTGATAATGTTCTCTCTCCGGAAGCTACATTTCGGGGTAATATAGTCACTTTGTCATAAGATTAGTGGCAAAATGTCTTCCAGTGGGACTATGATAAAATATGGTTATAGCAGCCATATTGTTTTTTTAAGTCACAAATATATGTAAAAAAAAAACAAAAAAAAACCTTTCTCTTGACAGCTCAAAACTATAAACAATCTTAATGTGCACTGTAAAAATATCCGTATTTTGAGATTCACAAGTGTTTTCCATTTATTTACAGTTGTGAATTGATCTCTGTTGTCGACGTTTGATGTTGAAAATTCAACTCTGCAATTTTACAAAGTAATTTTTTTTAATTGACATTTTAGTCCTTTGAAATTATATAATGTTTAATAAATAATATAGAGAGAAATAAGTCTGTAAAATTACAGAAAATACTGGCAGTTTTTTTATACATCGTTTTTGTACCATAATATACAACACCAACCCAAAAAATATATCACTTCAAACTATTAAAAATGTTAATAAAAGTCACTTTTTTGAACTTTTCAAGGTTAAAAGTTGTTGGAAGAAAGATCAAGGTCCCATAATGCAATTTAAAAGCATAAATAAACGGGAAAATAAAAACATGAATCACAAAATTCGTAAAACTATGGATGTTTTTTTATAGTGTGATATGAAAAAAATAATAGCAGTATGGCGTTTTAAAGTCCTATATATATATTATAGACTATTCATTCAACAAACGTGTTAAGCCAACTTTTGAACTCTGTGTTTTGAAATAACACTGCATTGTTGGCACTTTTATTCTGTAATCTGTAAAAATGTAAATGAATGTAAAAATGTAAATTAATTTATTCCCCAGTGTCTCTGCAGCTTCTGTACATCTTATAAAATCCTCCTCGGCTCTCTGCACCCTACAAAAGTTAAATATTTTTGCGCAATTTGTTGTGTGTCTATGAGGAAAATGATAGCCGTGAAAAAGGTTTAGCACTCTGTGACAGATGATAAATGCTTAATCCCACATACTTGCCATTTTTTCTTGTTTTGATGAAATTGTCACTTAAGTATGGCTAATTCTTGTAAACTCAGTCTGTTCCTCATCTGTTCCACCGCACTCCAGCAAAACCGTGTCTAAAATAAAACCATTATAAAATGATTAATTATCTTCTTTGTTTTCAGACAATGGCATGGTGTCGCTTTGATGTGTTTTACGTGTCAGTCATTTTAATGACTTTTTAGTGCGGTTTCTTTTGTGATTTTCACTCTTGTTAACCTGCACTTCTGAAATGAAAAAAATCTCCCCTGAAGATTCAGTATTAATGGATACAGTGACCCCTTTTATTTATTTTTTTTCACCTGTCCGTCATTCATCACTCATGTCAAGTTTGAAAGGTTCCTTTTCAGATCCTTCATTTGTCATATAAGCTCTCTGTCTGCTAAATAACACTGCTGCTAGTTGACAATGAAAATATTAGTTGTTATTTTTGCATCATATTCGTGTTTCACTCTATTACGATAAAGACTTTTAAATACTTTTAAATTAATCACATTAATGTTACACATTAAATGCAGCACATTTAATTTTTAAGTGCATGTCTGGAGTAGAAAACAAAATGCTTTCATTTTACTGAGTAAGATTTGTTCAAATTTAGTTTTTTGTATCAACGAGAAATGTCCACTCAGAAACAAGCAAGGTGACAAAGTAATTTGGCTTAGAAGAAAATTTCAATTAACACAATTACCATTGAATAATTTATTGTGTAACCTACATACCCACAAACTGCCAGTGAGAGAAATTGCATTTTAAAATAAATGTAAATATATATATTTTTTTATATCAATATTTTTTCATACATATTTTAATAATATTATAATGTTTTCAGTGTGTATTAGTCAAGTAATTGCAGAAAACACAATAGAATATCTTTTTTAATCGCAATAGTTTATCATATATATTTTCATATTTTAATAATATTTCATAATTTACAACTGTAATAGTAATAAGCAATGCTTCTTGAGCAGCAAACCAATTCTGCTTTGCCATCACAGGAAGAATGTACATTTTAAACTAAATGTAAGTGTGTGTTAATTACAATATTTTTATAATATATATTTTAATATGATAATAATATTTAATAACATAATCATATTTTCAGTGCGTTTTGGTCAAGTAATTCCAGACTTGGAAGGCGCAATAGAATAACATTTACTGATGCCAAACCTTTAGATTCTTTCTTTTCTTACCCAACACTATCAGCTGTGTTGTATTTCAGTTTAGATTTAGTGTAAAGTCCATAGCATTCTGGTTCCCAAAGGGTCTTTTCTAGTGAGAGAATCTCTCCAGCTCATTAGTTCATGGCTGTTAGAGCATCTCCTGAAAGCCGGTCTGAACGCCAGCTCACCACACCTGGGTGTCTGTGGAGCGTAATGGGCAGACGGCAGAGTGCAGGGCGAAGCTGCGTAATAGATATTTATGTCTGCATTACGTCTCCTTGAGTTCAGGTCATAACAGGCAAATCTAATCTGTTAGCCAGGCCCAGGATCGACCCTCTACTGCCAAATGGACCTCTAAGTGTACTATTTGGCCAAAGCCTTCCCTCTTCGCTCTTGTAATTATGGTGACAGGGGCTGAGCACTGAAGAGGACAGCCTTGACATTTCCTTGTTTACCTCTGAGAAGAGTTATGTTGCAGGCAGGGACCTGTATTAAATTTAGTGGGGAGTGTGTTCTCTGATTTGCAAAGTGCAATATAGTTTATGTAAGCATCTTCACCGAACAAGTTATTTCAGATAGACTAAAGTCCTGAGGCAAAACAAAGCTTAACTATTATTGTCTAGATCAGATGCAAAGAGGATTTACTGATATATTTTATAGTGGAGATATGAAAGACCTTTGCCTGAATTTATTTTTAGCTGCTATCCTTTAACTGAACAAGAATATACACAGTGGGTTTGACCAGTATAAGTAGGGTTCATGTTATTCATTTTCAGTGTTCAGGTCTTGGGTTGCACACAGAGATGCCCTGTTAAACCACAACAAAACACGGCAGATCTTTTAGTCAAATGCAGTTTGAGTGTCCTTGTTATAATCTATTGTTGCAGTCAGATGTACAGCATAATACTGTACAATCGCTTCGGGGTAAGATTTATAGCATTTTACCATTATTTTATTTGATCTAAAATGCAGTAGCAGTGTTTTAATGTATTTAAAATTTTTATTAATACCTGAAATTAATATCAGCCAGTCATCAGCATTAAACAGTCCTTCAGTAATCCTTCCAATATACTGGTTTGGTGCTTTAAGAAGTATGTATTCTTATTAAACAGTTGTGCTGTGCAGTACGTTTATGAAAGTTACAAAAAAAAAAATTCAGTATTCTTTTTACATCATAAATGTTTTTACTGTCACTTTTTTATCAATTTAATTTGCTGCATGATATTAAAAAAAATCGACTTATATTGAGATATGGTTTGGCACAATTGTTACTTTGCATAGGTAGGCTGTCATTTAAGTGTAAATGTTAACAGAAATCTGTGTCACAAGTTTAAGAGTTAAAACATGGAATTTACACACCTGATGTCTGCAGCTCATGCTTCTGTGGTTTTCCCAATAGTCTGATGGGCTACTGTTTGAAAAAGAAGAAGATAAGACAGAAATATCAGTATTGTTCTTTTTATAGATCTTGAAGGCCACCTTCCCACTTTTTTAGCCAAATCACTAGATTAATCTGACTCATTGAATTAAACATTACTTTTTTTTAATTAAAAAAGCCTTCAGAGAAAAAAAAAAGAAGGTAATTTTCAATTGAGATTAGTTTTCTCACAAAATCACTCCACAATGAGTAATTTTCTCCAGGTATAGATTTTCAAGAAAATTAGTCTCATAAAAAAAAAAAAACCAACTGTAATTTTCATATAATTTTTGTGCAGTTCTAATATAAATCTTTTAAACTGCTATATCTATTTATTTCTTCTTGTCTTTGAAGGTGCTGTAATTGGAGATGGTCAATCTGCAGTGGCCAGCAACATCGCTAACACAACTTATCGTTTGCAGTGGTGGGACTTCACCAAATTTGACTTGCCTGAAATCAGTAACGGTGAGTGGTATTAAAGCGATTCCTGACAAAATGTCAATATTTTCAGTTAGAGAGAATGATTCTTTAACAGTTCTGAATAGTCTACAAAGAATACATTTTACACAAGAGTACTCCACACAAGAAAAAAATCATGAGCAGCTTCCAAAACCAGTGGTTCTCAAACTGGTACGCGGGCTTCTGTCTAGTGGTATGCAGAGTAATCGCTGAATAATAAAAGGAAAAAAAGTATCACACTTTTAACCCTTTGATGCGTACGATAACACCAATGTAACCAGCACCGGCTGTTCCCTGGAGCATACGATCACATTGCTGTGCTTAGAATGTTTAGTGCATCTCCAGAGCCAGAGGATGAAGCGCGCGGTGCTTGAGGAGCAGATATGCGCTAGAGTGGCTTTTGCAGGTAGCACTTGTTTTGCAGACCAGTGCTGTTGTGTTGGCATTTCAGTTACTGCAAACTCAGGAATTTCCCCATGCTGCGATGCCTTTCGATCTCAGATTTAGGCTAATTAATTTGGATGTTATTTTAAATCTCGCAGGACTTTGCCATGCTTGAAGTTTGGAGCTAGAATATAATTAAAGTTAGTCACCATGTGCAGGTAATGCAAACTCCATGGTTCGCTTAAGATGTAATCTCAATTGCACCCGAATCAACGTAGGCTATTGCCGCACGTATGAATTGATGAATCACGTAGCCTATGAATTGGTCAAGCACCGTATTGATACGTTTAATCCATACCTGTCAACCCTCCCTTCCCATTTTTAGGCTATCCCGTAATTTGTAATTCCAAATCATATATTTAAAATACAAGTTAATGTTAAGTTTTCAAAGACATACAAATATGTCATAGTTGTGTACATGCAACATATTTCAAAATTTATCAAAAAGAGTTTATATATGAATATGATGACATATATAGTCTAAATGTATGAGGTTCAAGCAACATTTCCAGGTTTTGATGAATAGGCTACTACTGTATGTTAATGCTTTACATTCAAGTACAGCACTTTTCTTTTTACTTTTTAAGAACAGTAATGAAAATTTTACTTTTAAACGTTGTTGTTTTATTTGATATTTTTTTAACCAGTAAGCACAGTACAGTGTTAATGTTCAAACTAATTATAATGTTTAAAGTGGCTGACCATAAATATTCTAAATAATAGGAATTAATCTGCCACGTTTTCGAACTGTGCAGAGCTGTAGCTGCTTAATTAGGCCTACTACGCTACTGTATTTCAATACTGGTCATTATGGTGGTACTTGGAGAGACAGCTTTTTTCTGAGATGGTACTTGGTGAAAAAAGTTTGAGAACCACTGTTCTAAACCATATCAATCTCTAGGGAAAAATCATATCTAAGATGCTTATTTTTGCAGACAATATCCAATGGGGCTGTGACTCCCTGAATTGGGTTGTGATTGAATCATAATATTAACGTCCCAGTTTTTATGGGTGTTTTGTGGGATTTTCCAGAAAGGCGCATGTGTTCTTTTTCTGGGATTTAATATTTGCCATGTGGCCATCCACCCGAACAGACAGTCAAAATGCTTCAGTAGACCACAGTGTTAAAGGGAATCACAGTGAGCGGAAAGGCTGCACTGTGATAGAGAAAGGTAAGAGTGAGCACTCCACTGAGCACAAGAGTGCAGCTGATGGAGGGCAGATGCTATGGACAGGGGAGGAAATTGGTCACATATTAGAGTTATTTTGTTCCCCGCCTCTCTCTTTCTTTCTTTCTCACGGCGAGGGTTACTGGAAGCTCTTGGCGATTACCCAGGGCTGATTACAAGATTGCAGAGTGATTCTTGTTATCTGGGCTTGATCTCACACCTGGCAGCACTTAGGCACTAACATCTGTTCAGCCTGTAAGAATCTTCAAGATCTTCCAAAACAGAGGTTATCATCCTTTAGGGCATGTACACATAGTCAGATATATAGTTTATCCCGCTTATTCCATGGTCGTTTGCCAAGTTGTACGCAAGTTGAAACTAGTATTGCTTTTTGCTGCGCAATATTTTAACAAATGGGTAAAAATGACAGTCATTTTCATCAGTCTCAACACTTTAGATGTGCCTACTTTGAATCAGACACAGGCAGAGACCCGATGTGTGATATATGACATGGGCATATCTAATCTTTCATCAAGGATTCATATACATTATAACAGACTTTTCAGCTAGTCAGAATCAAGAAATTTAACAGACCAAGAAATAAAAGGAAATAAATGTTAATAAATTAACAGTTATTAGTTGGTTATCCTCTTGTTGTTCAAATCCCCTGAGACCTTTGTTCTTCTTTAAAACATAAATGAAGAGATTTTAGATGAAATCCAAGAGCTCCCTGACCCTCCATAGATGGCAAGGGAGAAAAATGAGATGATGGGAGATGATCAAATGCAGAAAAGGAACCAAAAACATTTTCAAAACATTCCATGTGACTTCAGCGACAATGTATTTTTGGTTCCTTTTCTGGACTAGAGTAATTGAGTAATTGGTAACAGAGTTTTCTTTTTTTGGTGAACTAATCCTGAAAGGTAGAAAAAAAAGTAAATCCTTGTATAATTGAATTTGACCTTCACGTATCTCTTAACCCAGATGTGCCAGACTTGCTGACAATCTGTTGATGGATGTGGATTGATGTTGTGTCAATTTTAAATACTCATCTCACAGACAGGGCAATGAAAACTGAGGTGGTTTTAAGTAACATTGGTTTATAGTATAAAAATGCAACATAAAAACGAGACAGAACGTTACAATGCATATCACACATGCATAAGTATGTTCCAATGCCAGTCGGGTCTGGTTGAATCCAATGGCTTTTTGAGGACAATAAAGATTTTGTTAGGTTTTTGTTAAAGCTTTTCAAACACATGCAATTGTTTTGGAAAATCTCATTTCCATACTTGGCTTGCAGAATCCAGGCTTTGCCCCAAATACCCTGGAAAAAAAGTCTCTGGCATGAAACATCTCACAAAATATATCTTGTTGTGGCTTATTGTTAAGTACCCCAAATAAAGGTGGATGATTGGAAATGTTAGCCATACAATACTGTTTGCAAAACTAGGAATTGATTCCAATTGTTTTTGCTTTTATCTTGTTATTTTGTCTCTGTTCAGTGCAGTCATGAGTGTCCTGAGCAGAGCCGATAAATGCTAATAACTTTAAGAGGATTCAGAGCCAGTGAATGAAGTTAGAAATCCAGGCCAGCTTCTCTGGTCAAGCTCCATGTTAGGGATGCACAATATTAATGAAACGTTTGATAAGCACTGGCATCCAACTGATTTGAAAAATTATGCTGATATGCCTTGCTGATACGATGATTGTGTTTTATATATGAATATAA
>CAIGQW010053631.1:6029211-6038176 GCA_903798125.1 Danio choprae
TTCCAATTAAATTAAACAAGCCTCCATTTAACACCATCTGATTCATTCCATATTTTCCAGTACATGCTTTAGTTGTCTCATCGTGTCAGAGAGCTAGTAATAAGAGAGATGTGTCTCATACCTGTCCACCTGAGTCCTTCCTTCCCACCTGCCTTCCTTCCTCAACCAGCACACAATTAAAGCTCTGCACCCTATCAGTTGACAGAGCAGAGACAGCCACGTCCAAGGGCCGATAATGACATTGTTCAACAGCAGGAGGCACGACAGCCGAATCATTGGCCTGCACGTTGACTGATATCTCGGAGCAGTCAACCTACTCAGTAGCCCTGGACAGCTACCAGCCATCCATAGCCTATGAATCCCCTGAGAAGACAGCAGTTTTCTCATGAGATTTCTGGCAACTCTGGAACAAAACAAGAACTGCTCCGTTTCACAAAGCCAACCTAGAACTCATTAGATGCTACAGAGGTGGAGGAATATGTTGGGGGTTTTACAAATCTGTTCTTCGGCAAAGACAACCAAGCTTGGTGGGCCTTTAGCTGAGCAAGCTCATTATCTTACTTGAACTTGAATTCTCTTATTAACAAGCCTTTCCTCTGAAGTCTCCCTTCTGGCCAGCTCAGCCAAAGAGCAGAAGTATTAATGAGCTAAGATGTTTCCATGCTCTCTGATGCATTTACTTCATCATAATATATGGCTTCAAGAAGCAGAAATTAACAAGTTCAAAATGTGGAAATGCTCTACGTTGAAGTTAGCCATTATTTTAATAGGGGCAAGAAATGTAGCTGGTGGTGATACAAAGAACCGAGGTACATGTATAAGTGCATGTTTGATGGCAAGCAAACTCTACTAACTGGCAGGATATTCGCGTAATCTAACATCTGTTCCAAAGTGAGTGGATATCAGTTTCACTGGTGTCAGTTGGTAAGATGTGTAGTTTGTGGCATAAATTCTTGAAATTGTTTCTTACATCAGCATTGTATGGACATCAGTGTTATGTTTTCATGCCCATAAATAAAATGCTGAACAAATGAACTGATTGGTTGCTGTACATGTCATTCAGATTGCATGCCATGAGTCTGAATGTTTGAGTTTGTGAGACTAAATCCAAAGTAGGGAAGAGCAAGACAAATGTTTGTTTCTCGAGGTCAGTTTACCTGTATGTCAATTTAATCCCAAAGTATGTGGCTAATTCTTACAATGTCTCTGTGGCAAATATCTTTGCTTAAAACTACACTAGCTAGATAGTCACAGAGGTCCCACAGGTACTTTTTCTTTCAACGTTGCATGGTTTTCAAGGTTTTTAAGCTTATCTGTGAGAAAAACAGATGGTGTCAGATTTTTTTTGTGTGGTTTATAGTAGAGCTGTTTGATGGAGGAAATTCATAATCAAAATTTTTTTATTATTTTATTTATCAAAATCATCATTGT
Source organism: Danio choprae (assembly GCA_903798125.1). Classification (NCBI taxonomy): domain Eukaryota; kingdom Metazoa; phylum Chordata; class Actinopteri; order Cypriniformes; family Danionidae; genus Danio; species Danio choprae. The sequence continues at coordinate 6,030,643 of CAIGQW010053631.1, forward strand.
ATAAGTCGATTATCAGTGGGCCATATGACCAAAATGTATTTGATACACTGAACAACACTTCTCTTTTGTGCTTTTAAAAGAAATAATAAAAGAATGAATGAATGAATCAAACACATTTCAATAATTGAAGCACGTCCCATGCTACAAAAGTCACGTTACATGATTTGTTTTCCACGTGAAACTAAGCTTTGCTTTGAAATGAACATCAGACTGCTGGAAAGGGGGAGGGATATGATGCAATAATAGTTTTATCTAGATTAGTATTTTGTCATGATCTTTGGAGGCCAAAATCGATTTGATGAATTGCATAGCCCTTATATAGTACTATTTTGAACTAAAAGTTTGGGATTGGCAATAATTTTTAATGTTGATGTAATAAAAGGTCTGTGATCACCAATGTGGACGCTGTCTTTACATTGTTTTAATTATACATTGCTAAGCAACACAAACAAATTGCTAAATTGGGTCTGTAAGTAACTGTTGTTTAAATAATATAATTTTTAGGTTAATTTTCATCTGTCATTATTTGTCTTCAGTGCCACATGATCCTTCAAAAATCATTTTAATATGCAGATTTGGTATTACGTAATAATTTCTTATTGTCAGTGTTGGATAAAAAATAGTGCTGCTTTGATGATAGTGTTTCACGCATCAATATAAAATATCTGATTTTCAGAACCAATTAAGGAGGACAACAAGGCTTTTCAGAGAAATGATTGTAATGGTGGAGAGTTGTTTTGGGATTTTCAGTTACCAGCAGAGACAGTGGACAAATCTAGCTCATAAAGCTGCTGAGGGCTCTGGGAGCTCATATTGAGAAACTATTAACATTATCCTTCCCAAGTCAATAATGTCAGGAATCTGCTGGGGATCATAAATCAGAGTAATTGTAACTCCAACTAAATATAAGCCATCACAACTGATTTAGCATTTAACACCATCCAGCTCATTAAATGTGTAATTAGGAATAGAATAGTTGTCAGAATTTGTTGGTTTGTTGGTGGCCTTTAGCAGAGGGCAAACCATAATGTTATGTTAAAAAAAAAAAAAAAAAGCACTGTGTATTTTTTTTGTTCAAAACAGAGGACCAAAGTTAGAATGTTTCCAAAGCCCTATGATTTCGCAGTTCCTGAAATCAAAGAGCTGCCTTTTGAGTTGCCTTAACTTAAAAATCAATGGATTGCTAAGGGCTTTTTTTCTGGGATAGCAGCACATATAGTATTAGTTTTTTTTTAATTAAGTGGGCTATGAGTCAAATTAAATTAAATGCTCCGCTCTAGTTCTTTTTTTATCACAGTCTTTTCTTGTTAGAGCAAAGAAGGTGTAGCAAGTCGTCATTCTGTGAATAAGATATGTATGATTTTTGCCCCCTTCCAAGCTTCCCTCTCTATATTTTAATTTCTTATTATGTTTGTGCAGGTTTGGGTCCACGTGCTTCTCATAAATGCAAGCTCAGTGGGTTTTAGTGCAGCAAGAGGATTTTTGTGACATTGGAAAGTAAAATCCCATACGAAATTCTGACAGTCACTGCAGGGCAGATGTGTTTTATATATCTGTGAATTCTCAGAGCTGGAGGACTTTTCCAATGGTTGTAGAGCTCCAGCTTTGAGATTGCAATAGATACTGTACACACACATACCAGATCTATTGATGTAAAAACTGCACCACGAGTTTATGAATATAAATTTTTCTGATTTCATGTAAAACTTTATGAAAAAGCGATAAAATAGGGCACATTTGTATATTATAGTATGCCCATATAGTGTGCAAAATACTTGCAGAAGCAATTTCATGCAATTATTTCCCCAATTATTTGTATGACTACATTTAATGAAAATGAGCACAACCTCTTTACTGTCTTATCTGTTATAGCCAGTATCAAATTAATTCACCAACATTACAAAACTGGAAAGAGCTTTAATATTATTTAGTCTAACTCCAGTCATGTTCATCTAAAAGGAGAAGAGCAAATGCATCTACAATGGCTTGAAGGCCAGTAAATTATGACATACATTTTATTTGTAGGTGAACTACAGTAGTCTACATTTAAAGGAGATCAAAAAGGCAGTTTTTCCCAAGACAAGAATGGTTGTTGTTGAAGTGTTTTAGGACAACTTTGATAAAAGGTTTTGATCCACTTCAGATGTTGACTAATGTATACCCCAATGTGAAAGGTTCACCCAAAAATGAAAATTCATCATTCATCAAAATGGCATAATTTGCTGGAAACCTTTAACTATTGACTTCCATAGTATTTGTTTTTGACTGGATGTCAATGTTTACTATTTTTCAGCTTTCTTTAAAATATCTTACTTTGTGTTCATCAGAAGAAAGAAACTCATTCAAGGTCTGGAACCACTTGAGTGGGAGTAAATAGTGAGTAAATTTTCATTTCTGGGTAAACTATCCATTTAACAAAGTTTTGATTTTGCCCCTTACCATTTGTTGTCCGCACTTCAGTAGCCATAATAAAATATGCAGCATGTCCATGAACAATTCAGTGTGATTTAATCCTGTTAATATTTAACTAACAGAAATGTTCAAATCAATGATTCATGAACTATCAACACCCTTCTGTATTACTACAGGAGGATTTTCCCTATAACAAATGTACTAAAAGTCACATTGAGCAAAAACATCAGCTAAAAGATTATTAAGTTTTGGGAGGTGTCTTTTATATTAATTGATCTTGATCTGCCATCAGGTGTCTGTGGTTTTGAGTCTTTTATGAGCATTTTATTGCAATGGTATTTCTCCTCTCTTATCTCAAGGGCGTGTGTGTGTGTGTGGGGATGAGGGATGATTATGTTTTTATGAATGTTTGTGCACTCTCTGTTTATTGACCTTGAATCTGGTTTTCTGCATGACTGTTTTTCAGAGATGTGTTAATCCACGGCTTCTTTCCGTCTGCTCTTCATCCCTATCCTTCATTTTTGCTTATTAATCTCCGAATAACGAGGCACATTTCTCAAACTCCTCTACAAAAAAAGCATGTCCAGGAAATCCCTGTCACTGCTATTTAGACTTTGTACTGTAGTTTCAGACAGAGTGGTTCTGCAGATGACGGAGTGTGTAATGGCAGTGGGTAATTCACGACTGACTCAGTCTGGGCCCCAATGGCTCAGGCGATGGAATGAATCCAGTATAAATATTCCTGTAAAAGCATGATTTATTCTGGTTGTCCAGATGCTCTCAGTCCACACAGCAGCTGGAGTCCTGAGCACCGTTTATCATTCAGCATCAGCCACAGACCCAATCGAAACTCTAAAGAACCACCCGTGCACCCATGCTTCCATAAAAATAGATGATTAAAACACACTTTAGCTTGTGTAGCAATGGTCTGGGCTTTCCTCAGAGTGCCACCGGAATAGCCGTCACTTTATCCCGGCAAATCCATTACTCAGGTCCAGCAGGGAGCTCTGTCTGGTGAGGCCCTGAGCCACTTATTCATCTTCAGCAGTGTGGGCAATGTTACACAACCTGCCATTCTGACCCTGTCCTGCTACAAGACAAGAGCTTTAATTTCGTTTGGCTTCATAGTTAGAGGCAAGAGAAGATTGCGTGTGATTTATTCACTTATTTGTGTGCTTTATCACTGTTGAATGGAAATAAAAGTAATAAAGTGAATTTAGCTATTCATGGAAGCACCAACTGAAGATCAAGATGCATTATTTTGGTTATACTTTAGATTGCGTGACATATATTCATTATTGATTGTTAACTAATACAATATTGGCTGTTTATTAATATTTATACAGCACATGTACTATATTGATTCTCTGTGAGCGTAATCTACAGTAGTCAATAATTGGTTCATTGTCTTTCATCAAAGTCGTCCTAAAAATATCGAACTACACCTGTTTTGTCTTGGGACAATTTTTAATAACTTTTTTGTTCCACTTCAAATGTTGACTACTGTAGATCCCATAGAACTTATTATCAACGACTATTAACCCTTTAAGGTGCACTCCTTGAAAATAATTTTTTTTGGCCCACATCTTGGATAGAATAATATACTGACACATCCCTAAAAAATAGTAATAAGCAATTAAAATAATAATAAAAACCTATGGATAAAAGTTCAACCAGGTGGTTATGATGCCTGTTAAAATTCTGTGTGTACACTAAAGTGTTTCCATTATTTTTATTTATTAATTGGGTAAACATTATTTTGTGAGATTATTAATATTAATTAACAGCATGCACTTATGGTTAGGCTTAGAATTAGTTTTTTTTTTTTTTTTTTTTTTGAGTATTTGCTTGTAATTATGCACTTTCTTGTTACTATAATAATTGCATGTAGCATATTGAGTTAGTTTAGACAGACTCTCCCTCAGTCTATGCTGTGTAAAAAACAAAATGTTTTAAAAATCTATGAAATCAATCATATTTTTTATTTGCGGAGGTGTAAAGAAAATATTTAAAAAATATTTTGCCCCTCTGCACATATCAGAAAAAAATGGAGATGATTAAAATTTTTTCAATGTTTTTTTGGATTGATTTCTTTCAAGAACACACTTCAATGTGAAATGCAGCTTCCACATTCAGAACTAAAATTGGTCACCTTTTTCATTACTGTTATTGCTCTTTTTTTTCATGAACCAATCTCCCTCTGCTTTCTCCCTGCTCTAGTTGGCCTGCAGTAAATGAGTGGGCATGAGTGACGGTGGGTGGATGGACAAGTTTTCGTGTGTGTGTGTCAGAGAGTGAAATGCAGGTCCAGTTGAGCAGCAGCCTCATCATTGCACTAAATTATTGGCCTGTTTAATTAACACACTCCTCCTTAAATCTCCGCTCCTGTCCTCTCAGACTCTCTTGACCTCACTCACCGAACACATGCACACGGATACACAAACACACACTGGGTGGTTAAAACAAATCCATCTTTATAAATGTGCATAATGGATCAGTCACCTGCCAAAACTCACCTGCCCTTGTTTAGCTTGTGTGCCCTTACATTTTTTTCCCAGCACTGTTCGCGCACACACTCACACGCCAGCAAAATGACAAACACTTCAATCACACGCACCCATTCGAAATTACAAATAGCCCTAATTACACCTCCCACACACTCGCACCTGATGCTTTATTCAGAGACCTCTGCACAATCACACACGTTGATGCATGAGATCAGAGCAGCGCATTATTGTTCCCTTATTGCTTCCAAAAAGTCACTTCATCTAAACCATTGTCGTGAATCAACCGTCTCAGCTCACTTACATTTGTGTTTCCCCCATGTTTACACGGTCTCCGTCTTTTGAATATTACTGCCATTCTGTGTGTTGAGAGATGACTTCATCTGGATGCAGATTGCCATGGAAACAATAAAGGATTATAAAATGTGTGTAACCGAAAATGAAAACAGGAATCAGAATGAATCTTGGAGTTGACATGTGGTTTCGAGAGCAGAAGCTGGATCATTTTCTCTCTGCACACTGCCGCTTGGTTGAATAGTAGTACTATGTATTTTATTTGAGGTTTATAAGGTCTCTCTCTCTATCTATCTCTCGCTCTCTCCTGCCAGTCTGCGCTTTTATTCATTAGTGTGGGCTGAACAGATGTGACTGTCTGTTAGTCGCTAAATCACTTTTATTGCACCTCAACTTATGGCAATTCTGCAGCTTCTGCTAATTTAGCAAAAAGATTGTTACACAGAGTAATGCTTGTGTGCAAATAGAGATTTGGATGTGAAATGGAAATCTGGCAGATGCAGAGGCTGACACTGCAGTTGGTTTTTGGCAAATTTTATGAGCGTGCCTGTTTAATGTCCTTGCTCTAAAAAGTGGAGCTGGATGTTCAGTTTAAATAAAGCAGATTAAAACTAATTCAAAATATGACATTTTATGACACATTATGTGCTGTCTAATGCATTTTTCTGTTAGAGTCTGTATTTTGTTAAGCCTTTGTATAAACAGAGTATCTGTATAGACTTGATGCTTTTAAGGTTTATAGGTGTTTATGTGCATAAAAATGAACAATGAAGTGTATTATAATAACATTGCGTAGTCCTTACTGTATAAATTAGAGAATAATTAACTACAACAGTTGTTTCAGGGCTGTATTTCTCTGTCCTTTTTGCTTGGGTTTACATGAAACACAAACAGCAGCTGGTAATTTGGGAGGCTGTCAGTTTGAAAGGATAGTTCATGCAAAAAAAGAAATTATATTATTAATTACTCTCTCTCATGTTGTCATACGTCAGTGTATGGTGCTCATGAACGCGTGCCCTATACTGACACTGAGGAGAAGCAAGTGCTGAATAAAGTCATTGTTTAGTCGTTACTAGCCTTAATATGTGTTCTGAAGATGAACGAAGGTATTTGGGTGTTTGGAATGACACAAGGATGAGAAATTTTAGGCAAAATTTTCATTTTAGGATGTCATTTTTGGGACATTCAAGACCATGCACAAATTCGATATAATGACACATCTGATTTGTTTTTTTCCACTGCTTTATACATTTACTTTAGACATAACCAACTTTTTTTTGTTTTAGGGAAAAGACTGGGATATTGGTGTTGTTTTGAATGTATTTTCCCATTGAAGAGCAGGAGGAAGCAAAAGAGAAGAGTACTGACTTGTTTTACATCTTGTTGGGCTTGAATGGTTTATAGTTGCTTGAATGTTTAAACTAGCAAAACTTACAAACATGTACAGATTATCAAATTTAATGATGATGGAAAAGTGGTCTGATAGGAACCGTAACAAATCCACCAACACCTAATCCACCATTTTAGCTTAAAAAAAAAAGAATGTTTGCACATAATTTAACATTTTTTATGGTGTATTTGTGTGGCTGTGTTAATTGCTGTTAAATAATAATTATTGGTTGTTATTAGTAGGCAAAGTTTACCTTTAGGGTACAACACTAACTTGTTCCTGCTTTCATTTTCAGCATCGGTGAACGTTCTGGTCCCCAACTGTAAGATCTACAACGATGCGAGCTGTGATATCTCAGCGGATGGGCAGCTGCTGGCCGTATTCATTCCCAGCAGTCAGAGGGGTTTCCCTGATGAGGGCATTTTGGCTGTTTACTCCCTCGCCCCGCACAACCTGGGAGAGATGCTCTACTCCAAGAGATTTGGTGGGTGACCCTGAGACATAAACAGCTTGACCTCATAAGGGTTGTTAGTTTGGTTGGTAAAACATGACTTTTCTTCCTGCACTGATGAGGATGTAATATACTGATTGAGTCATCAGAGCTAAAATTATTTCAAACTTGTGCTTAATTAAATTGAAAAGCAAAGGGACACGGCTGTTCGCATTGTGCTCTCACTTCCCTTCTAATTGGCTGAACAGACAGCAGTGATGGAGCACTTTTAAAGACAGCTTTAATTAGATAGTCTCCGTTTAAAAGCCAAATGAAGGCAGTGCTGGGACCAGGCTGCTAATGGAAACCAATGATGAGGAAGTATGAGACCTGCTTGTTTTAGATTAAAGTGATTTGAAACCTCAGTCTCTCTCTCTCTCTCTCTCTCTCTCTCTCTCTCTCGCTCTCGCTCTCGCTCTCGCTCTCGCTCTCGCTCTCGCTCTC
>CAIGQW010053631.1:6062038-6105054 GCA_903798125.1 Danio choprae
ATATATATATATATATATATATATATATAATGTTTGCAATCAACTGTCTCCTTAAAAGCAAGTGTCAGAATGCAACCTTCCTATGAAGGAGATAGATGCAAATGCTTTTAACTCTGCTGTGTGTAATTGCATTATATTAATAATAACACTGTGAGTTCTTACTTATCAGCAAGTCAGTCAGTTTTGATAATTAACATTAATGTCAAATCTTTATGTGCATCAGGTTTAAAGACAGATTTCTTTGCTCCTGAGTGAGTTGTAAAAAGCAGACAGTTAATTGTTAATTAAAAGCTTCTTAGAACATGATGAACACATCAACCGGATGAACATTCCACAAATCTCCACAAAACATTAATTATAAATACAAATGCACACATGCTTAGTAACAGCACAAGCTTAATAACAACAATTACTGTAATTATATTCCATTAATCCTTTAATACAGTACATTCAATACATGTAATACATGTAGTAACACAACACAATACAATTCATATGTATATTTCCCAATCCTGCCACAATACCATGGTGCAGTTGCTGGTACCACAGGAAATCCATGGTAAATCCGTGGAATAGTCTTAAATGGATCATTCATGGCACAGTGTTTTTCCTGTTTGTCATTGCCATTGAGAATGTCAGCGCTGTTTCATGGCTTTAAACTAAATCACTGAGACGTTTGTGTTTTTGCTCAATTCCAATGCTTCTCCTTGAGTGATCGATTGGATACCGATCCGCATGTAAACAAACCGAAATTCGTGCTGCATTGCTGTTGGGCCCGAACAGATAAGCGGTCCATGGGGCACAAACAATCAGTGCCGTGTAGTTCCTCTTTGAAGCATGAACATCATATTGAACAAGTGTTATCATTTTATTAAGGGAAAGCTGTGATATTATGTGTTAGTGTTTTATCACTCAGCCCTAGTTTGAATCAAAACCAGACTGACATTTGGACAGCACCAAATGTTCCCAGTCAAAGTGCTGTTAAATTGTACATTAGCACGTTGCATCACAGCCCAAGTCACTTGCATTCAGACACGATTCAGAAAACGAATGCAGGAAAAGTAACAATATCAGTGCAGAATTTCAACCATTGCAAAAGAAACCAGATGCTTGAAAGGCTTGTTGATGCTGATGCAAACTTCTGAAACACTCACAATAACTATACTTGATCCAAAGCGCCCAACACTACGCGAGGATCAAAGTAAGCACAAACAGTTGATGAATAATTTAGAGTCAATTGTGGCGTTTTAATTGCATTGCACCTTCCTGTTATATATTAGGCCCATACGGCATGTGTCCAGGCTGTAAACCTGCTCGGCAACAGCTGTTTTGAAGCCATTTGATTTGTGTAAATCTCCTCTAACGCTGCCCAGACATAAATCTCCCACCAGCACCAAACGTTCTGCTGTCAACACACCTCGCAACTCCTCGTGTTTTGTAAGCTCTCAATTTCACTTTTTCTCCTAAAGGCCAGCCAGCCTTATTACTTTGTTCTTTCCTACTAAAGTTTATTGATCCCAGAAAGCAAGTCGGACTGTTTACCCTGCGCTTTGGTATTTCTTGAAGAACTCAATAGTTCTCTTCTCTCCCTTTCTCTCTCAGGTCAGGCTGAATATGTTTCTCGTATCCGAAGGTTAATGGCTGAGGGAGGCATGACTGCGGTTGTCCAGCGTGAGCAGAGCACCACAATGGCATCCATGGGCAGCTTTGGCAACAATATCATCGTCAGCCACCGCATCCACCGAGGCTCCCAGACAGGAGCGGACGCACAAAATCGCACTCATTTGAGCCCAATCCCGGGTCCCTCTTCTGGTGCTCCAGAGTCTTTAGCTGCAGCTTCGTACTCACGCGTCCTCACCAACACATTAGGGTTTCGTGGCGACACAGCTCAGGGCACCTCAACAGACATAGACCTCACAGAACAGGAGAGACTGCACACGTCCTTCTTTACACAGGAGTTTTCTCCTCTTTTCTCATCTGCTGTAGATGCAAATGGCCCTTCCTCCTCTATGGGAGCAGACAGCATCCTGGAGGGAGAGGACTTTCAAGACTTTGCGTCCCTTGCTCCATCTTTACTCTCGTCCTCACCATCTCTTTCACCAGTGAATAACAGTAACTACAGCAACAGCGATAGTAGTTATCTTGGAGATGAGTACGGCCGGTGAAAGGCCTGCGGTTTTGAGAGGACTCCAAATTTGAAACCAACCAAGAAGAGAGAAGGCAATATTTGAATTCACCCCTCGTGTTCCTCTCCTCTCCTCAATGTTCATATTTCACATCTACTTTGACACAGATTAGTGAATAATGATAGACGCAAAAAATAAAGTAGGATTTTCCTGGCCAAAAACATTCCACTTTTGCTGAATTTCCCAATGATCGTGTCTGTTGTCCATCATGAAGTGTGCATATAGAGGCACATGCAGAATGACGTGTGTGTGTTTGTGCATTTACAGAGAGATGATCATCACTTTGCAGTTTCTGTTAAATCTGTTTCAACAGTAGGTTCTGTTCTTCTACATCCCAACATTTGAGATGCCATTGGAGTCCGCTGCCCTGACCACAGATGTAAAATTATATCAGTCTTGTAGATGAAGTTACAAAAGCATGTCACACTCTGAACAGTTTGGTAAGTTGCTGTTGATCAGTTCAGAATGGTGTGTAAGGTCACTGGTAAAAAAAGATAGGTCAAATGGTTATTGGTACATTGTAGTTTAAGTAGGTTTTGTGAAGTTGAAAGCCCACCTTGATTTATTTTGTATTTTTAATTTATTTTTTCTTTGTTATTAGTCTTTGTTCAAAGGTTTTAGATTTTCTACAGTTCACTCTGTTCAATTACCTGGATAGTGCACCCAAAGTAAAAATTCTGCTGTCATTTTTATGTTTTAAATCTAATGTCTTTCCAAACCTTTTCGTTACAGTGGAAGTCAATGGTCACTGAAGTATGTCACAATGTAGTTAGCGGTCATATCTATGCTTGGTTTTTATAAACATTCTTCAGAAAGTCACGAGAGTCAGTAATTGAGGGTCAGTTTGTGTTGACTATCCCTATCTGACTATCACCCAAAACATGAAACATCATTTACTCACCCTCCACTTGTTCCAATCCTGTTTAAATATCTTTTTTCTGCTACACACAAAAGAAGAGATTTTGAAGGATGTTTAAAACCAGTAGCCATTGACTTTCATAGAATTTTTGAATGAATGTCAGTGGCTTTCCGTTTTCAACATTTTTTAACATGGTTGAAACCAACCGAGGGTGAGCAAATGATGAGTAAATTTTCCTTTTTTGCTGAACTGTTACTTTAAGATGTTGTGCCCATCTGCATCCCCATCCTTCCATGTGGTAGAGTCAGTTGTCTTTGCACTTACTGTTACCATGGAAACCCCTCAATTATCTTGCTTTGCCCCAAATACAAACCAGAAAGGCTGCTCATTGAAAAGGTCTTCCCTTCCCCGTTTACAGTAAAGTGCTTCTTGACGCAGTGTGATAAACCTCACACACACAGAGCCTCAACGGGTAAGCGGTGAAGTCTTGACAGACGTGTGTGTGCGTGTGTCTATGAGAGAGAAACGCTATCCTAGTTCTGTCAGCTACTGTAGATTTTCAAAACCTGCTGAAAGTTAAGCAGACACCTGACAACATTTGTGTTGCATCCTTCTCTTTCATTTCTCTGGTTCTGCGCTCCCAGAAAACAGTTTTGAGGTGTGTTGTGTTCAGAGAGCCTGTTCGTTGAACCTTGACAATTGTTGGGATGCCTTTTGAATTTCAGATTTTAAAGCGCATTTTTTGACTTGGGCTTATCCACAAACCACTAAATAACCACATAATGTCTGAGCTGCTTAAGTGTTCCTTTGTTGATTCGTGACCTTAGGAATGGGGATTTTCAGTGTCGAATGCTGGCCAGTGCTCTGGTACACACTACTGCACAGGGATGGCGGATGTTGGAATGAATGTTTATGCAAAGTTTTTCTTATTCACAGGCTAATGCATTATGTTCTGCATTAATATGGAGACACTCTCTCTGCTTCTTTTGGCAAACCAATTTATCTTGAAAATGAATGTCTGGCAGTGTCTCTGCTTTGGTACCCGCTGCTTTGGTAAACAGTGTAACCTCGCAGCTCACTGGCCTCAAAAATATCAACATCTTAGAGCTCTTTCTGTAAGAACAAACTCTCTTAATTTCTATTTTCCTGCGAGACGGAGAAAAATTACAGCAGTTATGATGGATTATGTACTTAACATGTAACTTTTTTTGTCCTGTTGTTTTTTTCTGTTCGTTTTATCCATGTTATTAAATCATTTTCTTTTAAAATTTATATGTTAAAGCTACATACTTGGAGTAACAATCCTGTATGTGATTTAAGTGGAATAAAATGACACAAAAACCATGATGTGTTACTGTTTGTGTTTGGACAGTGAAGAGGATAAATATGCACATTTAGTAATTTTATTTTTTATTTTAGTGTGAAGTAGGAGATGCTCTTGATTTGTTTTGTTTTTTTGGAAATGTCCAGATGTAATTATATTCACTGTACTTCGTTTTTTACATACGTCTTTTCAGTCAGACACTTGGCTACATGCTAGCATTGTTGCTCCCGAGCAGACCTCAGATCAGTGCAGACTGCTGTGGGATTTTGCCTCTCGGGTGAGTATATTATACTTGGATGATTCCAGAACTGTGAGTGAGGCGAGGCAGAGATAGTGTGCTGTGATGGATAGCTTAACACTGACTCTAAGAGACCATTTGAATGCAAAGTCCTGTGATAATGATCTGTCGCTTCATGCTAATATTCTTAAACCTGCGGAGCTTCTTAAGGGTTGTGCTATAGGAATATGAAGGTACAATGATTTATTTCAAGATCATTAATTGTTTATCTGCCACAGGTGGAAATGGTTTGGAGAGATATGGTGAATAGGAATGAGATTTCCGTTAGCTGATGCAAAAGCCACATATATCATGAAAGCAGTTTCAGGAAGAATGGTTCTTTGAGGGGTTTTTTTTTTTCCTGTCCTAAATGGGATATGGGAATTTTTTTTTTAAAAATTATGAATAAATAACATTCTCTATTTTTAGGACAGGTGCTGTAATTACAGCCTCTCTCTGGTGCTCATAAATAGGTGATACCAGATGACCTAACTGTTACAAATATCAATTTCATGGTGTAAAATTCACACACACACACACACACACACACACACACAAACACTTCATCTTGCAAGCATGTGTGAAAGCAACAGCCAAGCTAATGTGAGGTTGTACAAGCAACATGCAGTGAGCAATGTGAGAACATTTGGTGCTTTAGGCTTCAACTGAAACTGTGCAGTGGCTAATTGCTGTTATGGATTTAAGACAGCAGAGGGCTCATTAAAAGAGAAAGACTCCTGAGAGGAAGGAGGGAGGAGAGAGAGGGCCATGTTCATACACCATTCTGCTGCATGCATACATAACAAGAGGTCAAGGTTTAGGGGGCCGTTAGCCCCTGCTGTTGGACAGTGTTACTACACGTCTAGTCCCCAAATGTACATTTTTCATAGATTGAAAGTGATTAATGGCCACTTTATTAGGTACATTTTTCTAGTGCTTGTGAGTTTGACCTATTTTTGCCTCCAGAACAGCCCTAATTCACTGGTGCATTAATTCAAAATGGTTCTGGAAACATTTGTAACAGATTTTGGCCCATATTCACATGATCGCCTCACACAGTTTTTGCTGTTTTTTCTGGCTCAGTGCCAGCCATTATTGGAAAGCATATTTGAATGTAGCAGCTCATCACCAGCCTAGACTGATCACACTGGTGTTATTGTACACATCAAAGGGTTACAGTAAACAAAGTTGTTCTCCTGTTTTTTTTTGTTGTTTTTTTACAATGATATGACAGCTTGGCGACATGTTGGCTCAGTGGTTAGCACTGTCACCTCACAGCAAGAAGGTCGCTGGGTCAGTTGGCATTTCTATGTGGAGTTTGCATGTTCTCCCTGTGTTTGTGTGGGTTTCCTCCGGGTGCTCTGGTTTGCCCTACAGTCCAAAGACATGCGGTGAATTGAATAAACTAAATTGGCCGTAATGTATGTGTGTGAATGAGTGTATGTGTGTGTATGGATGTTTCCCAGTACTGGGTTGCAGCTGCAAAGGCATCCGCTGTGGAAAACATATGCTGGATAAGTTGGCGGTTCATTCTGCTGTAGCAACCCCTGATGAATAAAGGGACTAAGCCGAAGGAAAAGGAATGAATAAATCACAGCTTGTAGTTTATCGCTAAGTTTGTGTAATGTTGACTCCGTAGACCCGGCCACGACACGACTCTCTCTTTCACCCATAGAGCAAAGCTATTGCTATTAAAATAGCGTCCTTCAGATATTGTAGACCTGCTTGACTGGAATACTTCACTCCTCTAATCAGTGTCATCCTGACAAATATCTGGAGTTTTTATGCAGGCCTGAGAAATCCATTCCTGTCATGTGAAACGACACCAATCCCAATTCCTTCAGCCTGATCTGTGACAGGACGTCCCTGATGGCCTGGGTGCCGCAGCAGCAATCGCTGTTTATATTGAGAAAGACATTATAGACTTTTCCCCGAAGACCCAGAGAAATTCCACCTGTCTAGCGGGAAATTTGTTCGCCATTAGCCCAGTCTGCATTATTCTCAACTTTGCTGACTCTCTGCTTTTCTTGTGCATCTCTGTGCAGGGCTCATATATCAGTATTGATACTGTGAAAGGTCTGCGTTTGCATTGAGAAAATCATAACTTACTGCACGTTAACCTGCAAGAGACAGAGTTTCAGACCTGGCGTGATCGGAGTCCACCTTTTAAAGCTGATTTCAATCATTTGTGTAGAAACAAAACACAGATACTGACATGATTACAATCCCTGCTGCACATTATCATCACCTACACCAACTACACTTTCACTCTTCAGAAACACTGTTGCATAAAGTGCTCTGAACAGAGGCTGCAAAAGAGCTGCGCTGCTGCGTAAATGGGCACTGTATGTGTATGTGTTTGTATGTGTGTGTGTGGTGGCATTTTTGTGAACGCGCACAGTTTGGCTTTGTGAGAGAGTAGATTTAATGATGGGTGTTTTCTGAGAGATGCTGTTATGCAAAGCCCCCCTTAATTGTATAATGTGGCAGATAAACAGAGTGGGCTGAGGTTAATGGGAATGACTACAGCAAAACATGCTGCTAATGATCCGGCCCATTTACTATTGCTAAAACCCCTCGGCACAGCATGTAGCCATTATATATGTAATTACATCGCTATTACAAGTTTCTCTAACAGATATGGCAGGGGTTACATTTATCTGTTTGTTTCTCTCTGAAGTGTGTGCGTGCGTGCGTGTGTATGTATGTATGTATGTATGTATGTGTGTGTGTGTTTGTTTGTTTCTGAAGACTAGTCATCATTTTCCTCTGCTCTCAGTTATAATTAGCTGTTCATCCCCAGCTAATAAGGACACTGAGACTGTACAGGAAGTATCCATACAGTGTTTACTAATACTTTATGGACTATTAAACAATTTTGGCATTTGCCATATTACTTAATAGGACACATAACCTTAACATTGAGTGTAATCTGCACTCATAATCAAAATAGACTCTACTATGCTGATTACCCGCATATAATACACAGTGAAGTATTTTCATTTTAATGAACTTTCAGATTTGTATTATATACATGAACAATTTTACAAATAAAGCTAACACTTTATTTTAAAATGTTCTTGTTAAACATTCTATGTACTTACTAAAGTGATTACAATTAATTTATTATGCATATTACATGCAACTAAACCTTGCATTGTAAACCTGACCATATAGTAAGTACATGCAAGTAATTAATTAATATTACTTAATATTACACCTTAAAAGTGTAACCCAATTAAATAATTGTTTTACATTAATATTCATATTTTAGCTGTATTGGTGTAAAGCTTTGATCAAATAAAAGCATCCTTGTTGGTATACTTTCTTCCAACTGATGTCCTATGTCGACTAAATCTGTAATAATAACATAGACATTTATGATTAATCATAACAGACCTTTTAAAGAGTATCTGTCCTATCATACAGAGTGGATGTTTTTCACTTTTTGATTCACTTATAAATATATTTTTTTATGGCTGACAATAATAATATTTCCAAATACTGCATTTTTAAAATAGTATTTATGGAAAGTTAAGCTAGCGTAATGCAATGATGAATCTCCTTTTTTGATTTAATAAATGCCACTGAAATCTTATCCAGACTAAATCTGTAATCATAAAGTATTTTGACTGTTTACTGCCCAATAGCATACAAGGTTGATCATCCATATTATTCTTATTTATTATTCTTATTTATAACTTTTAATGGTAAAAATAAGCAGAAATATCAAGTACAAAAAGTCATTATTTTCATAGTACTTTGGTAGCACTTGGGCAGTAAATATAAAACTTTCATTGTTAAAAAAAACTATAAAATATAACTTATTTTGTGTCTGTGTAGCATTGAGTTGCAGAAATATAAGTAATATTGAATATAAACAGAAGCAAGCATCCGTATTTATACAGAGATGCGGTTTTAATGAAGCAGCAATCAGGTTCTGTGAGTTGCATAAACATCGTTTTTCAGAAAGGACAAGGGAAGCTGAACTTGCTTTTTTAGCACAATTATAGTGATTAAGTTTGTAGAATCACTAAAGTAGCCAACCTCAGAATTGCAGCATTTAAAAAAAACCATCTTGACTAATAAAGGATTAATAATCAATAATCATTGCAGATCAGCCTATCAAATTTACATGTATGCAAATGCCTCTGCTCTCTGGAATACTTAACTCTGATTGGTCAGTTGAGGTCGTACACTTTGATTATGATCTCTTAATTGACCATTTCCCCAGCATTACATTTGCTAAACAGCTCTGCTAATTTCATGGCTCTCCTGTGACTCCATCGTCGCTTATTTTGCATAATAATAGCTTTTTAACTAAACCAAATTCTTAAGGACTGTTTATTTAGCATCACAGAATTACCCACTTCAGGCTGATTCAAGACTCTTGCAACACTGTTTTCCCATCTTGGTTCAGTTATTTCTTCTTAGTACTTAGGGATGCGCAGTTAAAAATGTAGTTACTAATAAATTAAATAATCAAGCATTTTATAAAAATAAAACACATTCACTGACAGCACTGTAATAATATTAATTATAATAATTGTAATTATAATAATAGCAACAACAATAATGCTCAGTATTTAATTGTATTTTTACTCTGTAACAGTGACACTGTAAAATAAAATGAAACCAAAAATAATTTTCTGTCATGTTTTTGAACAGAAGCGGGGCAAATTGACGTTGTATTGTTGTTTAAAGGAACAGTTCAATTGTTGTTGCTAAGAATCCATTGAAGTCACTAAGAACCTAGTTTGTGATGCCAAGAACCCTTCACATCAGTGAAGAACCGTGGGTTCTCTGAGCGGTAATGAATCCAGCCAGGGCCATTTGTCATCCAGAGCACCTTTTTTTTTTATAGGGTATATTTGCATAAATGTATCTTCTCCTACAGTACACCGGAATGCTTTGTGCTCAACTGAAGAGCATGAAAGGGGTCACAATTTCAGCTTTATGGCTTTTAAAAACAATTTTGCTTGTTTTTTTTTTTCCTGCCAGGAGGTGATTGCTATAAAAAGCTCAGCTGAAATGATGTTTTGCATGTCCTTCTCGATTAGACACTTAACTGTGCTCTTGTCCTTCGGAAAAAAAAAAGGATTTTCATCATTGCATTACATTAGCTTAACTTTCCATTTCGATACAACGGCTTTGTTTTTTATTAGTTTAATTATTTATCTCTCTTTCGCAACTCCCATCTAATCACTGGTTCTGGTAGCTCTCTGTCTTTCGCTGGTGAGTAATGATCCTAATGCAAACACACACCTCTTAAACAGAGAGAACACACTGCACTTAGTGCCACTGAGAGTGTTGCATAATAACTTAAATGGGTGGAAATATAAAAAGTGGAGAGGAGCAGGAGATGTACTGTAGGTGATGCTGATTTTTCTCTACAGTATTCATAGGAGAACACAAGTGTTTGTATGCATGAATGCAGTGTTACTGTTTAGTATCCCAAAAGCAGACAGGATTGCTCATTCTCATTTAAATGAACTGCATTTATATCCACGGTGAAACTAATTGGAGGTTTACGTTCCCTTATATTGCAACCCAGGCATACAGACAGAGTCCTAGACTCTTAAATATATATTTAAGCCATGGCAAGTCTCGCAATGATTCCGTAATTTCAACCAGGGTTTATTGGCATGGGTATAAAATATACATGAGCTTTATTGTTGGTGGATGAAATCTGCTCTGCTATGCTATGCTGTAGAGTAAGAATATAATATTTAGTTCAGCTTAGTCTATACAATGAAAAAAAGCTGCTTTAAAGGAAGTAAAACCAGATCTCTACAGGTGGTGCTGTGGAGAAGTAATAATAAGCTTTCTTGATCGTCCAGTATATCGGACATGATTGGCTGGTACTACTGCATGTGAATGGACCAATAGGTGATTTATTTGAGATTAATTCCTCAAATAAATAATAACTATAATAACTATGTTAGTCAGGAAGAAACAAAATGCACAAAACTTTGCCATATAAGAACCTTTTTTTGGTTTCCCAAAGAACCTTTTAGTAGAAAGTGTTTCAAAGAAGCACTTCAATTCATAGATTTCAATAATCTAAAGATTCTTTTTCCTCTATGAAGAACCTTTTGTGAAATGAAAAATTGCCCCAGATGTTTAAGGTTCTTTATGGAACCATCAAAATCAATAAATGACTATTATTTTTTAAGTGTAAACAAGCACCATATATTGCTTCCCTTGTCGCAGACAGCACAGCCATGTCAAACTAGTGACACCCAGGTAACAATCATGTTTGATCTAATTAACCTGTTACAGCCAGCATCCAACCTCCAGCCTTAACTGCATTGCAGACAGCCTTACTGTAGGCAAGAGCCCTTCATTAAAGGGATGTTCTCACCATTTGCTCAGCCTCAAGTTTTCCAGACATGTATGAGTTTCTTTTTCTGTTGAACATAAAACTGAAATCAGACTTGAGACTGATAATCAGACTTCTAATGGGAAAAACTGTTTAGTCATCATAATTTATTATCTTGTGTGTGTGCGTGCGTGTGTGTGCGCGTGCGACCAAAGTGATTGAAATTACTGCAGACAGACTCGTGATATTATGAAAGAAGAAGCATGGTTTGCAGGAGATACAGGAGACATCACAGTTATCTGATAAGCAGTGTGACTGAAAGACATCATTGTTGAGTTCCTAATGGTTGACAGCACGTGTGTTTGATGCATGTACGCCATAAAATGGGCAATAGCTGCTCATGGGATATCAGTTATCAAGGGGTAACTGTTGGTCTGATTAACTCAATCCATGTAAACTTCACATAAGTCGCATCATGCAGACATTCACTCACTCAGGTGCAAGAATAAAGACTGCATGCTCTACTGGCTTTCAAAAGGAGAAAGGGAATAAGTGATGAGAGAGAGGGAGATGAGGGGGGCTTGGGAATGAAACAATGATGAGAGATTCAGGAAAGAGAATGAATCTTTGCATTCATACTCCTCTGCTCTCAAACACACATTTGCAAGGAATACATATGCTCCTGCATATGCTCTCGTAAAGACACGACTTCACTAGTTGAAAATATACTTAAGGAAAATTACTATTTTATGCATGTTCTTGGTGTCATTATAAATTGAATGGGCACAACTGTCCAAGCATGCAAGAATTACACACATTTGCATGGGATGCATGAGCTCCTACATATGTGTTCAAGATATCACTTTCCTAGTTGAGAATAAATTTTTAAGGAAATTACGTTTTTTTTTATCCATGCTCTTAGTGGCATAAAGTCAATCTTTAAAAAATGTAGATCTTTTGCATTGTATTTGTATTGTATAAAGCTGTAGTTACTATACACTCCATAAATATTTAGGTCTACCAAATAAGATTTATGTTTTCTGATTGCATATACAATTTCCATCCCTTTGTATTACGTACTTTAACATAATTGAACTAATAAACTTTGTGATTGAAATTTTTTTAGTTAAACATAAATGTAACAAATTAGAACAAAAATTATGTTATAATATCAATAAATCCAATTTGTTTCAAATTCTTATTCATTTAAAACACGATGTATTTAAGCTCTTGAGTATGGAGTTGCATTAATTTTGGTCCTGAATATTAAGTAAACCAATTTCTTTGAATTCAACTAATTGGGTCTGGCTTTTTCTACAGCTAGATATATTTATACCATATTCCTATTTTTAACTGGTTAAATCTAATAGTATTTGATTTGAACAGATTTAGATTGATTCTAAAGACATCTGACAACATACATTTAAAAAAAAGCTGTGAAATAAAATAAAATAAATAGGTTACAAACAGTTAATGATAAACTTCATTGTGATTCAGGAAGAGCATGGCAACAATTCACATGCAGGGAAAGCAAAAACTGTTAAAAGGTGTACCTTCAATATAAGTCACTGAGGGTAAAAGCATCTACCAAATGCATAAATGCAAATGTTAATGATTATATAACTTTTATTATGTGATTTAATTTAGCCAGCAGCTAGCTCTCTACAACTCTCACATGGTCGCCCACTGAAGCTAAGCAGGGCTGCGCCCGGTTAGTACCTGGATAGGAGACCACATGGGAAAACTAGGTTGCTGCCGAAAGTGGTGTTAGTGAGACTAGCAGGGGGCGCTCAACCTGCGATTTGTGTGGGATTTAACACCCCAGTGTAGTGAAGGGGACTCTATACTGCTCAGTGAGTCCCGTCTTTCGGATGAGACATTAAACTGAGGTCCTGACTCTCTGTGGTCATTAAAAATCCCACTGGCCTCTGTCCATCATGGCCTCCTAACCATCCCCATGTCATAATTGGCTTCATCACTCTGTCTCCTCTCCACCAATCAGCTGGTGTGCGGTCTGGCGCAATATGGCTGCCATCGCATCATCCAGGTGGATGCTGCACACTGGTGGTGGATGAGGAGATTCCCCCAATGTGTAAAAAGCACTTTGAGTGTCCAGAAAAGTGCTATATAAATGTAAGGAATTATTATTATAATTAATTATTTGAATTTGGCAGTGTTGTTAACGTCACCTTGCTGAAAATAAAGTAAATTTAATTAAAATAAAATACTAAAAAATCTGACCAGTTGAAAAATACCTCCAGTAAACCTCAACCTCAGGCTGGGAAACCAGAAAGCAAACAATGAATGGCTTTGGCTCTTTTTTTTTTCTTTTTTTTTCTCTTAGCAGAAGAAACAGATCAGGCCACAAATAAGCTTTTAGCTCTGTCTGCACAGCTTGTTCTTGTGTTTGTTTAATGAAGTTAACTTTAATTCCACTTGAATTTAATTACATTTGATTCATTATAGTCAAAGCCACGAAGCAGCCATTGCAGAAGCGTGTGCATTTTCACTGTGAAGTCTACGATATCAGAAGGGAATATTTCTCTCATGCAAACAGACCACAGGGCAGGGAATAAGATCTGAGAGAGCCGTTAATGAGGTGAGGCAGACCAGCACTCCTGTGTGGACACGAGGAGACGTCTCTACTAAACCACTGTGTGTGGATATTAACAGTAATACGCTCTGCTCTCTCATTAGTCCAGTATGAACACTGAGCTTGATGATCCGACTACAGCAGGAGAGCGAGAGACAGGCCCATATCACACAACTTAATAAGCAGAATTGCAAATATCAAAGTACAAATGCTTTAAAACTATAAAAACTTTACTAAAACTAACAGGCCGACTAGTGAGACCTTCTAGTTATTTAACAGCTCCTTATTTTGTCTCACCCTGTCATTTGTCTGTTTAGAGAAATGTCATCATCTAGACTAGAGAACAACACTTTAATAAATAACTACTGACTCACGCTGCTGTTCTCCATGTGAGAAACCAGCTCCAGTGTGGAAAAGACATTCATAAGCTCTGCAACAAGTCAAATGATAGGCTCATTAATCTCGTACAACACAGATAACAAATTCTGTTTCACTTCACTTGCTCACCTGCTGATTTCAAATGAGATGTATTGATGAGATGTAGCATTGCTGCTGAGATCAGTTCAGTCTCACTATGTTAACTTTAAAACTGCTGAATCTGGATTACATGAGAGAATCCTGTTGAGTTAGTTTAGCTCGTACTATATAGTATATCATAAATATTCATTGTACCTGGTGTGTGTGTGTGTGTGTGTGTGTGCGTGTGCGTGTGTGCGTGTGTGTGTGTGTGTGTTTTTAACGTACCTACTATAGAATTACTGAAGCTGTAGGCCTGGGGTAAAATCTGTCTCGATAAAACAACTGGCAAAGTTCACCAATAAAACTGATTTGCAATAGCTAACTGAACCGCTGACAAAGCAAATGACTTTTTACTCAGTTTTCTTTCTGGCTTGGTCTATTGATGTTTATCAAGGTTATAAAAGCTCTATAAAGTACCCCTATAAATTAACTTTATGTGGTTGATCTAAGGCGAAAGAGTCACTATCAGCGAAAATATATGCCATGAGTGGCACTTTAATTCAGAGAGAGGTATATTATGCCTGAGGCTGAGGGAATATTGGTTTGGAGAAACAGATTAGATTTAATATACACCCCTCTCCCTTTCTCTCTCTCTCTCTCTTATTGGTCTAAATCAGATTAATTAAGAAGCTGCTTTGAAGTGACAGAAGAACTACTGTATTTGTGACCCTTTGTACTGCACCTCTTTACAGGGGATTGGGGCTTTTATTATCTAAATAAAAAATGAATGAATGAATAAACCTGAATCAAATCATATTCAAATTGCACACCATGGACCATTTTCTTATAGTCTAACTAGTTTCATAAGAATGGCATACATTTGCAATGGGCCATACACAGATATTTTGAGGGGCAGGTGATCAAGTGAAAAAATCAGTCTAATTATAGTTTTGTTTAAAAAACAAAGTTATGTACGGTTTCACAGCTTTTAATTACACTGATTAACATTATACACTGTAGAGAGAGCTCAAACACGCTGAAAGGTAAGAAAAAAAGTTTTGTGTTAGATTTATCATCCTGGTTGTACGGTTCCTTGTTAATTGTATGTTTTTAGCCCTTACAATCTGACAAATTGCACAATTAACTTTTAAATTTGAATGGCATGTTATTTATGCATTAATTTAATGTTAATTGTGCAATTCGTCAGAATATTAAGGCTAACATATACAAACAACAAGGAATATATAAACAAGAAGCAGCCGTATTCGTCATTTTTGGAGTTTTCATTTTGATCTGTGCTGCTTGCAACCTTGCGTGCTGTGAGAATGTGCATGCAGGTGTATTAAACTACATAAATACTTTTACTTTTATACATAACATTCTTTAAATCACCAACTTTATCGGGTTCGAGTCATGCAAAGACAACCCCCATAGATCTATTCAGCAGAAAACAGACTGTAGGTAAAATTGCATTAAACCATATTTGACCACATTCAGCATATATTGAACTTGCATTTTTGAGTTGCAGCTTTGAAACAGCTTATCATTTCAGAAATCAACTGTATACTGCTTATTGTTTGTGTTTTAAACATAAACAATAAGCCTTAAACATTAGTTTTGCATCAATCTATTTTATTTTATTATGTTTTTGAGTTTACATCAGATAAAGGTGCTTTAATAGAAGTCACAGACAATTTTGTGACATGTAAAGCACTCTTTCATCTCTTGGAAGCTCCAACAACTCTACTCTAGAGTGAATGTTTCTGTTTTACACACATTATTGTGGTGTCCGCAAACAGTGAAAAAACTCTTAAAGAAAATCAGTGGACAAAAGGCTATAAATTGATCAGACCCTTCCATCTTCCAAATTCAGTGCATCTCTATTTAACTTATTATTTAGTCAAATATACTTTCTTAAATAAATGCTTTTTGCTTTATTACATGACAGTGAAACAATTAGTATGCTACTTTCTTTGCCTTAAACACTGACTGAAGGATTAAAAGAGATGCAAGGTGTTCACCCGTATTTATCTCGTGCTGTACAGTAAAGTAGCTTGTAAATGAAGAAGGAATGCAATACATTTACATGATCCAGCAACCGCAGCACAGAAAAATTGTGCTCCCATATGTTTACCATGTCAGCTAATACCACAAACTGACTTCTTTAATGTGTGAACTTGCCAGTTCGCTGATTCATTAGCTCTGCTTTGCAGACTTGTTTTCCCTTTAATAGTGTTTGAGGCGGAAGTCACAGTTGTGCTCAAACTAAAAAGGCTCAATTACAAAGGTCTATAATATTAATATCTCATTTGCAGTTATCTGATATTTATTAAAACAATTGCACTTTTGTGGGCAATTTGTATCTTAAATTTTGGTGGCATGTTTGACCGTGCATGATGCAGTTTTACATAAGTGTCACATGTTTGTTGTTTAGCTTAAAGAGATAATATCCAAAAATGATCATTCATTTACTTATCACCCACTTGTTCCAAACCTGTATGACTTTCTTTTTACTGTTGAACACAGACACACACGCGCACGCGCACGCGCACGCGCACTTTTCTTATATTCTTATGTCCTAGTGTGGACTCACTTAAGCACAATGATGTTTCTCTTATGTAAACCATATTTTCTATCCCCCTAACCAAACCCTAACCCTTAAACCAAGCATCACAGGGAACATTCTGCATTTTTACATTCTCAAAATACTTCATTCTGTATGATTTAGAGGCATTTACATATGGTGAGCTCTATTTAGGTCTACATGAGTCTGTGTGCATTCAGGTTTAAAGGTGTGAAGTTCTTTGAAATGTGCACTTTTGTTTGATGCGTGACAAGTTCAACTGAAACATGAAGACAGGGTGTGATATAGAGTAGATTCTCCTTGACCGTTTTCTTTTTATCACAGCTCTGCTATTGAGACGCAAATAAAAAGCATCTTAATGTGGGCGGGACACTAGCAGGTGTTTGGTGTGTTTCTCCATCATCATCTGTTCATTAAATATTCCCACTTTTGTAGTAGTGTGATTCCATAAATTATTATGTCAACACCGTTGATACAACGTTGAAGAGGCAGTAACTGGAATCAGATGTTCTATAGTTGCCATATGGAAACTTATCTTTTCAAACTACACTATTCTGAGCAGATGTTTTTTTTCTTTTCTTTTGGTTTTATTTTTGCGTAGACTGTAAATTGGAAACATTTTCCGTCACCCCAGGGAAGAGTTGTTGAAGCTCCCAAGAGATGAAAGCTTTATAAAAGACAGGGGCCTCGATCAGTGTACCATCAGACAGATTTCTGACAGGAGGAAAATGTCAGAAGTGTTTCTAGAATGGTGTACATGAGAGGTTACCGTAGTGGAAACCACCACTCTCCAAAGCAATTAAATAATTTACCCACAGCTCTACTAAAACAATGGACCATGAAAAGGTGAAGCAACGGCTGAATGAAGTGCAAAGCATTATATTTAAAGAGAACAAGGCACTCTTTAGAATTAAGAAAGAAAAAAAAAACTCATCCCAGCTGTCAATAATTTTGCAAAGAAAGCGGAAAAAAATCAGTTTTACGCTGAAACATTTGAGCACCTGAGAATCAATAACAAACCATTGTGGATGAAGTGAATGTCAGAATGACCTTAGTTTCTCACAAGGGGGTGAAAATGCACCTGCTCCAGGTGCCGTGTAATGATAATATGTATATACCTGCATCTAGGCATAGCTGCATAATAAGTACATGGGAATGACAATTTGGGAAAGACGGGTGATACATTTATTCAGCGCCACCCTGAAGAGGCATGAGGTTTGTTTAAATCATAGGTCTCAAATTCAATTCCTCGAGGGCCGCAGCTCTGCACAGTTTTCCTCCAACCCTGATCAAACACAGCTGATCCAACTAATGAAGGTGTTCATGACTCTTTCCAACACCTCGATTAGTTGGATCAGCTGTGTATGATTAGGGTTGGAGCAAAGCTGTGCAGAGCTGTGGCCCTCCAGGAATTTAATTTGAGACCTATGGTTTAAATGTATATTTTGTTAGTTTAATGTGTTGTGAAGTTTACACATGTAAACTGTGGAATATAAATGTATTCGATGCACGTTTATCCCTTGTATTATATACAGTATCTTAACGTTTACTGGGATTGTTCTGGAGTGAAAGACCACCAATAAATTTCAAAAACACATCTATTCATGCAGAGGTTGATATGTGTTCTCAGATACGTTAAAGCCACAAAATACATCTGTACATATACCTCTGTCAGTTGGGTATAAATATAATTTAGCCAATATTTTATTCACAACTGGGTAGCAGTAATGGAGGAGCAAACTTAGTTGAACATCTTCAGTTGAATGACAAGGCATCTAGTTAGTTTGTTCAAATATTTTTGAAAACATAAGTATGATTATTTTGCATTTATGTATTTCAGATTACATCACGCTGTGTGAGCATCAGAGACTTGAGCGGAGAGGAGAGCTCATTAATATTCTCAGCCCTTCCAAATAAGGTAAAAGCAGATCTTTCACTCTAGGGCCAATATCCATGGATATAAATGGGCCTGTAAAACCATTTTTGGATCCTTTGCACTTACCTAAGCCTTCTATGTAGATGTCAAAGAACAATCTAAACATAATATATCAATGCATTCTATGGACCTTTAAACTAAACTCTCATGACTGTCTCAATTCAATTCAAGTTTACAATGTAGATTTTGTCAAAGCAGCTTAACATGTTCTAGTAAAGTCCAGATTTCAGAGTTTAGTTCAGTTCAGTGTGGTTTAAGTTTCACTGCTGAAAGTTCAAACACTGAAGAGCAAATCCACCGAAGAGCAGCTCCACAAGTCCCGATCCGAGCAAGCCAGTGGCAACAACGGTGAGGAAAAAAGTTCACCAATTGACGAAGTGAAGGGAAAAAAACCTAGAGAGAAACCAGGCTCTGTTGGGGACAATCATTATTCTTCTGGCCAAACTTCCTGTGTGGAGCTGCAGTCTAGGTGCCAGAGGCTGGAGAAGCTGGACGTCCATCATGGAAGCTGCATGTGTGGTAGGGTAGCTGCATGGGAGGTCAGGCTGGCCCACAGGTTCAAGCGTAGACTTGTTTGTCACAGTGGCCTTTCAGGAATCAGTCTCTTGCACTCCATTCCTCCATGACCACCATCAGCTTGGGATATGGCCTGGTCTAGGATACCTTTGGATCATCTCTTTACAGGTCTAGGATCGCATCAATGGTGCTGCATAGTCTGTAGGGGCCTCGGGATGAGTATCCCCAGGTGGAAATAGAAAATAATGAAAATAATTAGCATAGCTGCTGTTCATAGTGTATTTAAAAGAGATGCAAAAAATGGATTGTTATAGATGAACACCCCACAAGTAAAGTGAAATGTGAAAACAATAGAATGTC
The DNA here is from genome assembly GCA_903798125.1 of Danio choprae. NCBI lineage: Eukaryota > Metazoa > Chordata > Actinopteri > Cypriniformes > Danionidae > Danio > Danio choprae. The sequence goes on from CAIGQW010053631.1 coordinate 6,081,455, forward strand.
TATTCATGCCATTTTTTTTCTTTGTTTGCTCTGAGCCTTATAACTAATCACATGCATTTCTGTTGACCTTGTGAAGGCACAAGCCAATCAGATTTGTTAGACAAGCGACCGCTGAAAACACAGAGTTCTGTTTTTTTTTTTTTGTTGTTTTTTTTGCATAATGATGCATTTGAAAGTTAATGACCTAATGTACCTTATTAAACATTCACACCGCTATTGCAGATTAAATACCATGTGGATCATGACCCAACATGTTTTTACAAAAAGTGTGCTGTATTAACATCATGGACTGACCTATTTTCTGTTTGCCATGTTATGAAGTGCCCTTTCTCCAAACATTTTAATTATAGAGAGACATAAATAATCCTAAATCAAATATCAAGAGCAATAATTGACAAGAATGATTTTTTTAACATAATATTGTAGCCCTACCCTGTAATTAGTTAATTTTTACTCTGTTGTGTAATTTAAGTACACTTATAAAACGCTTTTTGAATATTATTACTATTTTATTATTATTACTATTTTATAGCGCTACAAATGAGAAGCTGAAATTTTTGTAATAAGACGAAAGACTATTACAAGATTATTTTAGTCCAGTGCTCACAGTTTGTATGGATACTTTTTTGGAGTTTTCCAATACTATGTACTTTATGGTTTGCAAATAGACTGTTTTTAATAGATGAGGCCAAAAAAAACTACAGTATATTGAAGATGTAAACTGCAAGCTGTTGTGTGCGTTCAGTGCATTTGTCAAGGGTACATTTTATAAAGCCATGCAAAGGTTACATTTAGTTATTTTAAAAAAAAGCTTCAGAGAAAGGATGTGAAAAATGCTGACTATTTTATGGCCACAAAAAAAACACTTGCATTACAGTAGCTATAATACTTTATCAAGAAATAATAAAATGTATTATAGTATTATAGAACATGATATCCATGAGACCTTGTCTTGAGAGCGTGAGAGTGATAATTTCCAGCTACTGTACACAGTTATCCATCCTTATCCATGAATGCCAGCTGTAAAGAAATATGTCAAATAAACAATTCAGTTTAATAACAAAACATAACTGGCTAAGTAAAGCTATTGTGTTGCTTTTTGCAACTGCATTTTAACATAATCAGCTAAATAGTTTTTACATAAATTATTTGTTTGTAATCTACAGCTCTTTAAGAGTAAAAAAAATTAACTTAAATTAATGACTTATATCCAAGTATAGTAATAAATATTAAATACATTTTAACATATAAATACCTTTACACTAGTGCATTCACAACCATGTGATTTATCCAAAAAAAGTACTTTGTCTTAAAGGGATAGTTCACCCAAACAGTAAAAACATTCTTGTTGTGCCTGTTTGAATTTCTTCAAAAAACATTGAAATTTTGGGTCCATGGCCTGGAAACTCCCCAGATCGTAATCCCATTGAGAACTTGTGGTCAATCCTCAAGAGGCGGGTGGACAAACAAAAACCCACTAATTCTGACAAACACTGAAAAGTGGTTATGAAAGAATGGGTTGCTTTCAGTCAGGATTTGGCCCAGAAGTTGATTGAGAGCATGCCCAGTCGAATTGCAGAGGTCCTGAAAAAGAAGGGTCAACACTGCAAATACTGACTCTTTGCATAAATGCCATGTAATTGTCGATAAAAGTCTTTGAAACGTATGAAGTGCTTGTAATTATATTTCAGTACATCACAGAAACAACTGAAACAAAGATCTAAAAACAGTTTAGCAGCAAACTTTGTAAAAACTAATATTTGTGTCATTCTCAACTTTTGGCCACGACTGTACATTTGCATGAAGAAATCTTTCCCTTTAACGAAAAAGTTTGAAATTAAAGTTTTGAGAGTGATTGGAAAGTTTTCCAGTTCTAGACAGTGTTATCTGGCTTCCTTTTTCTGTCTTGGAGTCAAACTTTATTTTCATTAGCCGCAGAGAGATTTGAATAACATAGCTTGAAGGTGCTGAACAAACATCTAATTAATGTGACCTCTGACCCCTGTTTGCCAGGGTTATTTAATGTCAGTGAAGAGATTAATTTGTATGAAGAGAGGCAGCAGTGATGTTGCTGGTAGATGCAGACAGACTCTGTCAGTGCTGACACAATCACTTACAGCTCACACTTATTTGTCATTCCAGAGAGAAGAAACTCTCTCTGAAAAGATCTCTTTGGCATTGGAAGGAACTCAATATTGATTTCGGATTAAATGACCAGTTATGTTAATTAGTGAAGCAGATGCTTCTCGTTTACATCTAACCCAGAAGGCTGCTTGTAAAAAAACAAACAGCATTCACAAAGTTGTGGAAAGCTATGGAACATTTAAAATAGTTTTCATGGTCCTTTTTTTCCTTAAATCTCCAGACATAATCAGAACAAACATCACATGGTTCGGCAGCTCTCAGATCTAATCGCAAGCTTGTTTGATGTGTCACCAAGAATCAACATGGGAATGAACTGAACTAATGAACCCATAATGCCTGTGTGAAACTGACTGTGGACACAGACACACACACACACACAAACTGTGTAACACTCTCAGTTCCCCATAGAGATCATCCTCAGATGCTCTTGTGGACCTCAAAATCCCCATTCTTGTGTATTTATGGTGCTCATCTGACTGAATTATTTAGATAATTGCCAGGTATAGCATTTTGTGTCTCTTAAACCAACATTTTTCTACTCTAAGAAGTCCACAGAGAAATAACAGACTGTAGAATATTTAGTAATAAATTAATTTCTAAACATACTCTGTGTTTATAGTCTTCTAAGCCAGTGAGGAATGGCCTCATAAAGAAGCTGTCTAGGTGTGCTGATCAATGAGAGCAATTTCAGATGCACAATTTTTTTTCTACCCCAAATTACAAACTCTCATTGTTCCCATCAACACTGCTGGCGGGATACCAACATCTTCAGAATTGATATCTGTAATAATGCTGTTTTCTGGATTCACTCAGGATTCTGTTGTCTTGTGTACTGCATATGCTTTGGGATTTATTTTGACCTTCTGCATGAAAAATAGGTCTAATCCGGGATTTTAGCATCTCAGGCTTTGGGGGGCTCAGACCCGTAATGAATGTGATTTGTTTCGCTCTTGTAGTCTTGTATAACAAATAATAATAATAATTTTTAAATCAACTGAAAAGTAGTATCCTATTGTCAGCATTTGTGTAGTACCTATTAGGAATCTTCACATTGTGCTTAACCATGGGTTATCTTTATTTTAAACAGATTTTAACCCAGGATTAAAAGAAACCCTGGTGTTAGAATTGAATTTAACCCAGGGTAATGAAACCTGTACCAGATTAGGTTTATTATGGCAACGGACAGCCAATCAGAAATTGAGCAGTGAGTCTTATGTTATGAAAGTAACAGGAAACGTGCATCATGTAAACAGCAGTCAGTGAGGGGAAAAAAGTAAGGAAATATTGATGTAAAGTGTGTAAACTGTAGTCATCAGGACATACGGTAACATACTTTGCTCCTTGTTTATATGAATTTGTACTCTTGTCTTTGTTTTCCTGCTTTTGCACATCTTGTGAGTCTTAAATTAGCTGAAGACCTTTTTTTTTATAACTGACAAGACTGTCCGGTGACTGTTCAAGACTGAACAGTGAAATGTGGCCTATTCAAATTAGGTTCTAGCTCATTAAATAAAGGGAACCATGTTTGAATTTTGCCAAACCCTTTTGTAACATGTTGAATATTCAGAATTGAGTCAGCTCTTTAAAGATGAAACTATTAAAGCACACTCACCCTGTGGTCGCAGTCCTGATAAACGCTTTTTAAATGGTTCTGTTCATTTCAAGTTAGTAGTATTCTTAGGGGGCCAGTGTGTTCATTATGTATTGATTCAGTCAGCTGAGGTTTTGCATTCATCCACTAATAGACCCTTATCTTCAAAGCGGTTCTGACCTGCAGAGGATTTAAGAGCCGATCGTTCAGTCATCCACATCTGGCAAGCAATTTGCTGTGCATATCGACAGACTCTCTTAAAGATTTTCTAGACCCCCTTTAAGGAACTAGAAAACATAGTTATTCATGTTTTATGTGTGGTCATATGTGGGTGGTGTCTGTTTAATTGATAGAACTCTCTCTCTCTCTCTCATTCATTTTCATTTCGGCTTAGTCCCTTTATTAATCTGGGGTCGCCACAGCGGAATGAACCGCCAACTTATCCAGCATATGTTTTACGCAGCGGATGCCCTTCCAGCTGCAACCCATCTCTGGGAAACATCCATACACACCCATGCACTACAGACAATTTAGCTTACCCAATTCACCTATAGCGCATGTCTTTGGACTTGTGGGGGAAACCGGAGCACCCGGAGGAAACCCACGCCAACACAGGGAGAACATGCAAACTCCACACAGAAAGGCCAACTGACCCAGCCGAGGCTCGAACCAGCGATCAGCGACCTTCTTGCTGTGAGGCGAACGTGCTACCCACTGCGCCACTGTGAGGCCCTCTCTCTCTCTCTCTCTTTAAGTATATACTGTATATATATATATATATGTGCATGTGTGGAATAGAGAAAGTATGTGTGTGACCTTTCCTGCAGGACAGGTTCTCCTGAATGTCATTGATTTTAGTGGCATAATAATCACACTGCTTTGAGCAACTGTCAGAACTGGGAGGAGAGAGAGGCAGGAGGAAAACGAATAGAGGTGAGCGAGAGGAGGAGAACCTAAAAGAATGACATTTAGCTGTGAGGGAGACAAGGACCCACTGGCATTTATTCTGACAGAGTGTTGGCTTCTGTCTTCTGGCTCAGCTGGTTCATGTTGCCCTGTAGATTACACTGCAGTGCCAGTATCAACAGAAAACTACCCCGTATCCTCAACAGACAGCAGGGAGAAGATCATTTGGCCAAGTTACATGAATGATGGGATGTACAGAGCTTATCGCACTAGGTATTGCCCCGATGGATTGCCTGTTGCATCTTGGGTGGCAACGGGATAGTGTTTAAGATTTAAGGAGTTTACTCAGCCCAAAATTCCAGTTGTTATTGTGGTTCAGGAGGTCCCTTGATTATTTTTCTACACAGAGTTACAGTACCCCGGATCAAAACAGCCCAAAAGTAACAATATCCCCTGTGCCAAGTCTCCTGCAGCATAATGACCACTTGGAGTAAATAAGAGAAGCATGAAAACACCACAACATAAAGTCCAGCATCCCATCGTCTTGGGACCTGATGCTTGCACATTTTGCCTTTCTTGCCTCTGGCATTTTTCTTCCAAAACTGTCCGTCTTGAGTTCATCCTATCCCAAACATTCGCCTCGGGTCCATCTTTCTCTCTGAGTGTGTTTACTGTTCTCTTCAGCAGTGCATAAGTCTAAATCTGATTACTGTCCATGAGACTCAGCTCTATTTACAGAGGTATAAATTCTGCTCATCTGTGAAGCAGCTATTGATTTGTGGGCCGTCACTCTGTCCCGTTTTCTACCGCTAATCTTCCTCATTTCCCATGAAGTCTCCTGCTTAAGCAGTCTGGAGACATTGGGATTTCATTTGTAGTCATGTAGAGGGAGGATGCTGCAGTGTGGTACAATACACAGCAGGACAGACATTATGAAGTATGAAATGCTGTGCAGGGAGTAATGAAAGATGATAGCAAATTCCCTCAAATCACAGCGATGCCAATCACTCTGTCTGCCATTTCCTGAAAAAGTCGTTCTTTTTGAAAAGTTTCCTTTTTTGCCATTCTTAGACAAGGTCTAACACGAGTCTATAGTAAGTTTAAAGAGCCTGGTCTGATATTTAATGTAAGCTATTTTTTGTCATAAAAATGTGAAATGTAATTGTTGTCAGAAACTTCTCTGCTTTAAGAACATCATTCTAAATCCTGAGGTTCTAATCCTGTTTTAAAGATCAACTTCAGTTTGCAGCCTATTACCAATACATTTTCAAGAATGCATTTATTTCAGCATTTCATATTGTATTTTGATGGTTGCCTTTAGGCAAGCTATTGATTTTAACTCACTTTGCAACTAAATGTTAATTAGCCATCATCAAGTAAACCATCTTAGTAACTCCTAACACTTTGATCAAAAGTCATTTTATTGACTATTTATATTCTTAATACTAATTATTATTTATTCTTGATATTTCTATATAATTGTACTAACACTAACCATTCACTAATATTCTACTAATATTATAATGATTGATACTTGACATACTAAGTTATAACCTCAATTAAATGGTTGTAGAATATTTAGAATATTCTGAAGATTTAAAGGGGGCCATCACAAGATTTTAATTTGGTCCAATTTACTTAACCATTTATTGTTTAAAATGGGTTAGTTCACCCAAAAATAAAAATTCTTGCATCACTTACCCACATGTTTTATTTTTTCTGCTGAACACAAAGAAGATACTTTGAGGTATGTTAAAAACAATTTTAGTTACTTCAATGGCTACTGTTTATCGGTTACTGTTAACATTCTTCAAATTACTTTGTTTTGTGTTTTGGAGTACAAAAAAGGTTTTAGGAACCACTTCAGTAAATTTTGGGTTGAACTTTCCCTTTATGATCTGATAAATGCCAGCTAAAGTATTAATGATTTTGTAATAGATTAATGCATATTGCAAGGAACTGTAAAGAAAAACGGTTGTTGTTTTTTTCTTTTAGGACTGGTACAGTAAATCTTACAGCAACACAATGACTAGGACTACTGGAACCTCTTGAATTATATTAGGATGGTAAACAATGACCTACAGTATGTTGTAAATCACATTAGAAAAGGGTAAGACTATTACAGCCATTAACAAGGGCTGGGAAAAACTAAATCAAATGGAGACTCTAAAAGAAACAGTGCTCTCTTCAGACTATGCAGGAAATGTAACCTTTGGTCATTATCCATAGTAATCTCACTATTTGCTATCTGCGTCTTTCTCTGTGGTAAAGCATGTGTTCAGCTAAGGGTAGATCAGACACAGTTGACCTCTTGTTGCAATCAAAAGGCCATTTGAGCTCCTGGTGTAACTCTGGCATTAACTCAGTCTGATGGAGCATAGCTGTTCCTGTCTAAGACTTCAGCCGCTACAGAGAGACTGCTCACAAATCTCTCTGAAGATCACGCAATCCTCCCGTGTGAAGCCAACCTCCTAATGAGCTTAATTTTATTTGGGAAAATGAGGAGGACTGAAGCACTGTTGGAAAACATGAATCCAGGCGGAGGTGAGATTGCCGCTATAAATAGTGTTGTTTGTGAGAGGAAGTCAGGCTGCATTTAGCCCTTGTCAATCAAATGTCTTTTCTCTCACGCAGACATACGTATGTCTTCTGTGCCACTGAACAGTCAGATGATTTCTACATCTATACACACCTCTGTGATTGGCTTTTCACTTACATTCATTCATCTGCCAGTCACGTTACACCACACCTCATCCTGAACAATAAACAAGAGACTATAATAGTATTTACAGTGGTTGGATTTACTGATTTCTTTTTTTTTCACGTTTTTCACACTTTAATGTTTCAGATCATCAAATACATTTAAATATATTACTCTAAGATAACACAAGTAAACACATCATGCATTGTTTAAATGAAGGTTAAAATAAAATCCAAAACTACATAGCCCTGTGTGAAAAAGTCTTTGCCCCTAAACCTAACACTGGTCAGACCCATGTTAAAACGTAATATAATTCTGGTTTATCACACCTGAGTTCAATTTCTCTAGCCACACCCTAGCTTGCCTTCTACCACACCTGTTTGTAATTTTTTTAAAATCACTTAAATAGGACCTGCCTGACCAAGTGAAGTAGACCAAAAGATTCTCAAAACTAGACATCATGCCAAGATACAAATACATTTAAAAACAAATGAAAAAATAATAATGATCTACCAGTCTAAAATATGGTTATAAAGCCATTTCTAAAGCTTTGAGACTGCAGTGAACCACAGTGAGAGCCATTATCTAAATGGCAAAAATATGAAACAGTGTAGAACCTTCCCAAGAGTGACCACCCACCAAAATTACTCCACGAGCGGAGTAGTGTGGTAGTGTGAATGTCTGGGGCTGTTTTACTGTTTCAGTACTTGGAAGACTTGCTGTAATAAATGGAACCATGCATTATGCTGTGTACCAAAATATCCTGAAGGAGAATGTCCGGCCATCTGTTAGTGACCACAAGCTGAAACGAACTTGGGATCTGCAGCAGGGCAATGTCTAAGGCACACCAGCAAATCCACTTCTGAATTGGCTGAAGAAAAACAAATTAAAGACTTTGGAGTGGCCTAGTCAAAGTCCTGACCTGAATCCAATTGTGATGCTGTAGCATGAAAGGTAATTCATGCTTGAAAACCCTCCAATGTGTCTGAATTACATCAATTCAGCAAAGATGAGTGGGCCAAAATTCCTTCCCTCACAGCACTGTAACATACACATTGCAAGATTCTGAAAACACATGATTGCAGTTGTTACTGCTAAGGGTGACCTAACCAGTTATGTTTAGGGGCAAACGTTTCTTTGTAGTTTTGGATTCAGTTTGCCCTTAATAATAAAAACCTTCATTTATAAATGAAATTATGTGTTTACTTGCGTTATCTTTGACTTATATTTAAATTTGTTTGATTATCTGAAACATTAAAGTGTGACAAACATGCAAAAAAAAAAAAAGAAAGAAAGAAAGAATGGGGCGAATACTTTTTTTACACCACTATATACTGTAGAGTTGCAAAATGTCTACCGTTCAACACAATTCGTTTTGGGTGATAAATATTTGGTTTAGATCTGTTAACTGAGTTACTTTGCTACTCCTGTAACCATTAGAGTAGTAGTCAGTTTGCCTAAAAATCAGTCAACAGTTTATTTTGATGTTCCCCTAATAGACATTCATTGACTAGTACCTTTGCAAGAACATGTCATCTTAATCTACTAAACCTCAAAATACTCTCTATTTACATGCTAATGATAGTTAGCTGACATGTAATTTCAACCAGTAATCATGGTTCTTTCAGTGTGTCTCAAATTAAAGGTAACTGAAACGGACCAAGATCTAGTGTGAAGTGAGATTGTGTCAATTTCAACAAACCCACATCTGGTGAAATGACAAAGAATTACATCAGCCTATAGTTCAGGACAAGAACACATGTGAAAAACAGACAAATACTGGATAAGAAGCCACATCTATGTCAGACAGTAAACAACGTTTATAGCTGACAGAAACACAGTTTGTCAGCCAAGTGGTGAAGCACTGTAGTGTTTGCATCATACCTGTTATAAGTTACAGGTGCTCAGCTAGATCTGTTTCTCTGTCCACACCTGCACAAAGACATGCTCGTGACTGCTCCCCTGAGATGTGCATGCTGGGTAATACTGGCATTCCCCGAAGGCAAGTTATGTCCAATTAGATCAGCTATGCTGGAGGAAATCTAATTTAACATAACCACATCAGAGAAAGAAAGAGTGGAAACGCAGGGCAGACACAGAAGGCCCGAGTACAAGTCAATGTGTTTGTGTAGGCAATTCCCTTAACACACACCTGCTCGTGTCTATATAAGTTTGACTGGACATTTTAATGGCTGTTTGAAAACAGTTATGAAGCTATTAGCTGGTGCTGCAGACAGTAGAAATATTTCAGCTCTGGCTGATGCAACCCAATTTCATACAAATACTAATCGTTCCTGCAGCTCTGTGTAGACACAGGTGCGCTCTGTTATTCCTGTTCTCTAAAACATCCTCCTCAAAGTCACTAATGGTGTCCTGTTGTATTTAGCCCTGCTGCGGTTCGTGCTGTGTCTTTTTGCTGGCCATGTGCAATAGTTGAACTCTGCTGCTTTTTCGGAGATTGGAAGAAAATGTTGTATCTCTTCCTCCTACCTGAAACAGTCACTTTCAGCCTTGAGCAAACACATTACATAAAAACCCATAAACAAGTAAACAGAACCCCAACAAAATAGTTCAAACTCTTACAGAAATAGAATGCCTCCGTATTTTCCTAGTGTTTAATTTACATAGCCGGGATTTCATTTGTATAAATGTGCACAATCCTTTTATCCTTGCACAGGTAGTTCATCCAGAAAGAAAATGCTGTTAATTTGCTCACCCTCGGGCCATCCACAGTAGAAGGTTTTTGTTTTTTTTTTCTTCAGGACAGCATTTTAGCTAAAGAAGATTTTTTAGCTAAAATCATGATCCTAGTGATTTATAAAATGTAAGTCAACGGCTATCATCACTTTGACAGTAAAATGACATACAGAGAGTAAAGGAAAAAAACACCCTTGGTTCCTGACAATGTACAGTACACTGAGGTCTTGTGAAGTGGTCTCTGCAAGAAACTGAACAACATTTACAACAATATTACTTTTAATTCAGGGCTTGCCTTTTAGATATAGCAGAATTTGGGTGTTGGCATTCAGCTTGAGTGTTCAAACAAAACTTTACAAGGATGTTGTTAAAGATAATCTAAATATTTCTAGAGGAATAGAGCTGACCGTTGCTAAATTGAGGTTTAGCTTGTTTCAATATCATAACAATAATGTTATGATAACATCGATTCACTGATAGGACCAGTATGTTGGTCATTAAAATGTTTTTATTATTATTATTTTAACGAAAGTAGAATGGCAGATTTTACAAGATCATATATATGTAAACATGTATGCATTATTTCATAAGCAATGATTGATCCTTTTCTCGGTGAGAAGTGTGTTTAAGACCGTTATCGCATCTGTTCACTCATCCGTAAGTTGTTCCAAACCTACAAGACTTTCTTTCTTGGAATAAAAGAAAAGAAAATCAGAGGTTGAGAAAATTATCCCTGTAATGTAATAATAATCACATATTAGTGGTGAATCTTTGAGGTGAGGTATTTTTAACTCTTGAATGAATTGTGGTGATTAACAATCCCCGTGCAGCTTTTTGCTATAAATATAAACAACAAAATAAACAAACCTTACTTTGTAAAAACCTTCAGTGTGTTTGTTTTAAGAGGGCTGGTTATTCAATGCTATAATTTCCTGCCAAATTTGGAGACTATGAGCTGCAGAAGGGACTTGCTGTATTCCCAAAAGACTTTTAAATGAAACCATCCTAAGTGAAAACATATTAAAATTCCGTTTTAAAATTAGGTGGTGAATTAACATGTACTGGAGTATAGGGATTTGTTGTGTAGCTGTTCGCTGATGAGGATATAGGAGGTGAGTGGGTTATTTTACAGCCGTTCTCACTGTTAATGTCCTCTCTGTGCTGCTGCTTGACGCCACTGTGGTGAATCCTTTCTCCCTACGGATTACTGATTCCACGAACAACACGCATTATCTTAATAACAGACTAATCATCCAAGTCACTTAGCATATCATGTTTTTATCTGCTTTAATTGTTGCCTGTACCTGCTCAGCTAATGGTAACAGATTGGCCGCTCGGTGGGAAAAGCTGCTGGGAGTTTAGTGAAGCTCTGCGCTGAAAGATGTGCTTTTGTTCTGTGATTGTAACAAAGCTTCCTCTTTCCACTTCTTCTGCCTTTAAGAGGAACACACACACCTCCTCACACACACTCATCCTCTGAGGCTTGAGTCCAATGAGGAAATATGCTTCCATAAAGGTGTCCTACATGTGTGACTTGCCATGTGAAATTACTATAGAAAGCAATATACAGTACACTTTGTGAAAAGTCTAAAATGTCTTAAAATAAACTGTAGCAAATCTGCCTTTTGTAAGGAATCACCATGTTGACTTACACCCGTAGGTCAAAGGACGATCATGCATCTGAGATTAAATATGATTAGTGTCTTCCTCTCTTATTCCTTTTCTCTTTACCTGCTTGGATATTATGCATCATTAAATTAACTAAGTCTTATCGTGCCTGGCTTCAGAAGGATTTCAAGGCCTTTTAACAGTGGTGATGAGAAATGCAGCCACATCTATCACTTCACTGTCTCTGCTTCTGGCACATCACATGACCTAATTGCATCATTTCCTGCATCAATCAGAGCTAAAGCCACTGGCTGGCTGTGAGCATTCATTTTTAAGATGAATATTTGCACAAAAGTGGTCTTAGGAAACACAGAATTTCTGCACTTTCATAAACAAAAGTAGTTGTTGTGTCCAAAGCGCATAGTGTCTGTGAGTATGATTATTACAGTCCTTTAGATTTACAGAGACCTTTATTTCAGTATGTTGATGTACTTCCATCTGAAATGGAATATTGTGCAGGGTACAGGGTTTCTTTTTGTGCATAAACTAATTAAGCAAACTAATTAATAGAGCTGCATAGTTAATAATATTGTGGCTGAAGCCATCACTCCAGAAGCAAATGGTCAGACTTTGATTGAAGTGATTTAGCATTCACTGATTCATTGTTCAAATAAAAAGAAAAAATGTATTGTTCAATTAAAATTGAAAGTCAACAGCACCTTAAGAAATACATGTGATCTTAGAGTAATACATGTTGTCCATTTCACTTAATAAACAACTTGGCTTGCCTTAAGATTCTCTCTCTTTAACAATAATGATAACTTTATTGTACTCATGTTACTCATGCCATCGTAAGCTTCTAGCATTACACTTGTACTGAGTCTTACACTTTTGCCTTCAGAACTAAATTTCTAAGTCTACAAGGCGTTAAAAACATTTCTCAGCAATTTTGGTCCACATTGCATGACAGTATCATGCCTTGCTGCAGATTTCCCAAAGGTGCTCTATTGGATTGAGATCTGATGACTGTTGAGACCATTTGAGTTCAGTGAACCCATTGTGATTTTAAAGAGTTTGAGAGGATTTGAGCTTTGTGACAAGGCAAGTTATTCTGCAGGAAGTAGCCATCACAAGATGTGTTGACCGTGCTTATAAAGGGAAGGACATGATCAGCGACAATACTAAGGTCAGATTTAGTGTTTAAATAAGGTTGACTTCGTACCAAGGGGCCCAAAGTATACCAAGAAAAAAGACCCCAAACCATTACAACACCAGCAGCTTATAAAAAGGCAGGGCTAATGCATTATCTTATGCCATATTCTGATCCTACCATTAACATTTCACAGAACTAATCAAGACCCATCAGACCAGGCAACCTTTTTCTAATCTTTTGTTGTCCAATTTGCAGAGCTCATGTGAATTGTAGATTCAGTTTACTGTTCTTAGCTGACAGGAGGTGGCAGTGGTGAGCTGTTCTCCTGCTGCTGCTGTAGCTCATCTGTTTCAAGGTTTGCTGTGTTGTGTTCAGTGATAATCTTCTGCAGACTTTCGTTGCAACAAGTTGTTATTTAAGTCACCGTTGCTAGATCATTTCTTATTACATGTTCAGAATTTGAGCATTCTGTTAACTTGTACCACATTCGATATCTGAAATTACTGCTATATAGCAAAATGTTAGATTTTTGGTATGTTATTTTTTCATGTGTTAAATCTGCGTGAAGATTGTAAAACTGTAGCATCATTAAATGGTAACAAACAAACCAATTAGTTAATCAGTCACGAGACTCATGATAACATGAAGAGCTGTCTCTTCTAAACTATTTGTGTCATTTGGATGTCTTGTTGCATAACCGACACATGCAAATTTAACTAAATGTAATTTGGGAAAAGCAAAATGGATAAGACAAGTCGAACTGATTGCCTGCATATTTGTAAAGTTAGTTACAGCTCGCGCTTTCTTTATTCCACATTTTACGCTTGTATACTTTAATTAACAGCGCTGCTCATCGGCGGCGGAGCGAGCGCGGACTGAAAGAACGTTCCGCCTGCATCTGATTTGGTTGATTTCGTTCCGGGTTGTCAGTGGCTGTCAGGTCTCTGCTCCGTGCTGCTATTGAAATGATTTTCTGTTCGCGATCTCTCTGTTTTGGCTGGCATCAATCTCATTTTGCCTGCTTTGAGACAGCTGCCAGATTAATCTAGGAGTCTGTGCGCAAACCCATGCCGAAAGAGGCTGATGAAGGTGAGAATATGCGAATTGTCATTCATAAACCTTCTATACGAGCTCTCAAATATGCCCCATTCACCCTTTACGTGATTGTTTTCTGCTTTTTGACATAACACACACTAAGTTAGGCTACTGTCACAGAGCACACAGCCTCCAGTGGATCTGAGCGCGTGCGCTTGTCATTCATTGCTGTGGTGCCAATTCACGCACTAGCGACAGACAGCAACCATTCAGCTGTTTTGGAAATCTCTTGAGAGGATGTTTTAGGAAGTGAAGAAAACACCCCATCCCTTCTCATCCACACACACTCTCTTTAATAATGCGTGGTTTGTTTATCTTTAGCAACTTTGCTGTTGTTCTGGGAAAACGCGACACTATAAAAAGCACAAAGCGTGTTTGGATTTCCAGCAGATAAAGTGATATTTTTGGAGAGACACTTGGAGGCTCGTGCTGTTGAGCGCTGTCCACGAGCGGTGGTGCTGAACCTGTGTGCAGCGCTCAAGAGCCTCGCATATGTTGAGAGACTGACTCTTCATACGCAATATCACGCATGTAAAGACACAAGCCACATAGGAGGAGCGCGTGCACGGCTGGGGGAAGCTTAGCCTTCTTCTAACCGCGTACATAATTTCTGTATATGATCACAGATGCGGTGGGATTTAAACTGCTGCCCTGGGATAATGGGTGTACGGGTCGGTTTCCCTCCCCAAATCTAAAACTTAATTACTAGTGTGCAGGGATAAATTGACGTTAGATCAGTGGCTACATAGAACCTTTACGTATTTTGATGTGTGCGTGCACAGAAAATAATGTAATCTGTGGGTTTAACACTTATGTTATTTAAAGTAGACTATATTTATTTTTAAAGTAGCCTGTTTCCAAACTCATGTGTGCCACTTGGTTTAATATTGGTTTAAAGACTTGGTACGATCAGATTTTTTGTTGGGCTAAACGTGTCTAAAATGCATGTTTTGAACACCTTTTTGAACGTTTTGAGCAACATTTGTATAACAGGACTTTCAAATGTATAAACCGGTTTTAAGATACTCTCCCTATAACTTCATAGTGTAACCAGGTGTAAACAATAACTGTCACATGCTTGTTCGTGCATGTTAATACATGGATACCAAACTTTTTTAGCAGCCAAACACATTTGGCATTAAACATTTAACTACTTGAGGTCACTCTGGGGAACTTAATATTCAAACAATTTAACAACATAATTGCATATTTGTGGTTCTCTGATGTCACTAACAGGTCACACTGGCATGCAGGTAAACATAACATATATAAACATTCATTCATTCATTTTCATTTCGGCTTAGTCCCTTGATTAATCTGGGGTCGCCACAGCGGAATGAACCACCAACTTATCCAGCATATGTTTTACGCAGCGGATGCCCTTCCAGCTGCAACCCATCACTGGGAAACATCCATACACACTCATTCACACACATACACTACGGACAATTTAGCTTACCCAATTCACCTATAGCGCATGTCTTTGGAATTGTGGGGGAAACCGGAGCACCCGGAGGAAACCCACGCCAACACGGGGAGAACATGCAAACTCCACACAGAAATGCCAACTGACCCAGTCGAGGCTTGAACCAGCGACCTTCTTGCTGTGAGGCGATTGTGCTACCCACTGCGCCACTGTGCTGCCCCATATATAAACAATCTGGTCTCTATTTTATTAATATGATTTAATTAATTAGCAAGAAGGTCACTGTTTCGAGTCCCAGCTGGACCAGGAGGCTTTTCTGTGTGGAGTTTGCATGTTCTCCCCGTGTTTGCGTGGGTTTTCCCAACAGTCCAAAGACATGCAATAAGGTGAATCGGAGAAACTAAATTGGCCATCGAGTGTATGGGAGAGTGTGTGGGTGTTTCCCAGCACTGAGGGTTGTACTCTCAGTGCTGGGTTGCGACTGGAAGGGCATCCACTTTGTAAAACGTGCCAGAGTAACTGGTGGTTCATTTTAGTGTGGCCATCCCTGATAAAGCATGGAATAAGCCGAAGGATAGTGAGTGAGTGAATGAGCTTAATAGCAACGTACAAAGTGACTGCATTTCTTAGATTGAACCCCGTTTAGGGAAAAACTGGCGTACTGAAATGTTTCTATTTAACTAAAATATTTCTAAATGTTTCTATCTAAATGTATCTATTTAAAATCTATTTTTGTTGAAAAAAAGAAAGAAAGAAAAAAAGAGTAGCATAGATTACGTTACAAACTGCAGTTTTCATAATGTAATATCTGTACTAACGGACTACATTTGTATTGTACGACATAAATCGTCTATTTTAGATAATCTGTCTATTATTGCTAACTTGTAAGTGTATTTTGTAGCATAATATTGTCCCGTTGACCTTTTAAATTGAACCTGTGTTCAAGATTTCACTAAACGCAATAATTCAACGTGGTTTTACCCAGTAGCTGCCCTATGATAAGCCACACTCTGTAATGAGATCTGTTAGAATAAATGCATTTGTCTTGAAGGATGTTTTAGACATCGGGAGAAGAGACAGCGCCGACACCGGAGCATCTCACAGGACAGTACCGGCTATAGGTTGATTCAGTCGAACCTGCGGACTCTCAGGTGATTGGCTGGAGGTGGATGACATCATTGAAAGTCCGCTGTCTCAGCCGCGCGCTAAACTCCTGGAAAGAGATCAGAGCCGCTCGCGCAGATGGGAGCCACATCTGGCGGATTGTAAACCGACTAGTTCTAGACAAAATCAGTCGCTCGAGGTGCGCTTAGGTGAGCAGCAGTCGCGATGGTCAGAGTCTCAATCAGCTTCTCACCGCTGGCCAGAGCCGCGCGCGTCAAGAGCGCCTGATGTGAAAAACAAAGTGATCCGGCGCAACATGAGGACAGCCTTTCTAATAATCTTGAGGAAAAACTTGACGGAGTGATAGAGGAAGGCTGGATTCTTTTTTTCTTCTGGCTGGCTGAGCATTTTTAAAACCATGCAACATGAATGTAACTAACAGCACTGGAGCAGAGGGACTCGCGCCCTGGAACTTCAACGGTAAGTTGCGAGTGAAGGCGTCGAGCTTAATGTGACACACAAAGAGTTAGAAAGAGTTCCTTATCACTACAGGGAATAACGATGGATGTGTCCAGTGTGTGGGTATTAATTCTGTGACTATATCCAAAGTGACTCACATTTGTGACTGTAGCCAAATTGCCCTGTATATGTTTTTCAAAATTAATGTGTTTTTGGTTTCTGTTATTGTCTAAGTAGGTTAAAATGTAAACAAACAAGATGAGCATTAATGGTACTTAGGCACACCTGCAGAAGGGGCTAAACCGGTTTACCCCAGTCAGTGTGCGCTGAAAGTGAATATTAAAATAAATATAATTTAATTATTACCGTTAAATGTGTTTGTTTGTTTTTTTAACTCAGTTATGAACAGGTCTGTGAAAACATTCTTGTCATATTGTGTTTATTTGTTTTTTAATACCTTATTCAATTGTTTGTTCTTATGATTAGCTTGAAACCAACATTGTATTACACCCTATGTGAGTGTTTCTTCCATTTAGGTTTTGTTTGTGTACAGAAGGGAAAGTTTTTGCAGAAAAAAAAATAACTTGTTTATAGGTTTTTGTCAGTGTACAGTGCAAGTGTGACTGATAAGTGATTCTTTGTCGATTTCTGCTAGAATGCCCTGTGGTATTGGCACAGGAGTGGATTTGACAAGGGCTGATTGATGTTTAGGGGAGATTACTGTTGATGTTTACATATAGATTAGTGTACGTTTTAGGCAAAAAGCCATTTCTGGCCAATTCACCACTGGCTTATCTGTCTCTGCCACTCTGTTAAATGATCTATCAGGACCTGATTCTCAAGCTCTTTCTGTTGCTTGTGATTTACAGAGTAGCAAAAGCCCAAAGTGACACCCAACCACGCCATATATTTAGCTTTTTCTTTTGTTAATTTTTATGCACAATTTCTGAAAAAAAAGTCTTTAAGAATTCTCTCCTTCGCTCCCTCTCTCTTACACATAATCTACTGTATATTTGACCGTGCAACAACTTTATATCTGTTCCACCTGTTCAGTGGAATGTGAGTGTTTAGATAGATGAAATAGATGAAAAAGGGGGAGAAGTAAACCCTGCTCTTGCTGATAAGTATCAGTCATGCTTCTCTCTCAAAGAGCTGTCAAGAAATCCCATATGCTGTACAGAATGCGCATGTGCATTTTATTTAAATACTCTGTGCATTGAATCCAGTTCTCAAAATGTTGCCTTTTCCGCTCATAATAAGCAGAGTGCATATCACCACAGAGCAGGCACACATTCCCCCCTCAGAAGCTTGCACAGACTCCTCTATCCAAACTGGCTTTAAAGCAGAAAACGCATACAGGCATTTTGAGGGCGCTGAACATGGGAGAAAGAAACAAAAAGACTGAGTGTTGGTCACAGTTCTCTCAGAGAGCATTTTCAGATAATACAAATCTCTCAGTTCTGTTATCTTCGACAGACTCAATCACGTCTCACTGCTGGGCATGACGGTGCCTCTTTGATTCTGTGACCATGATTCTCACTGTGTGAACTGGTAAAGTACTAGAAGAATCCTCCAGAGTCAAAGTCTGATCTCTCTCTCTCTCTCTCTCTCTCTCTCTCTCTCTCCGTCTCTGTCTCTCTCTGTCTCTGTGTTTCTCTCTCGCTCTCTTTGTCTCTTTGGCTGGGTGTTAACCCAGTTTCACAGAGGAAAGTGTGTCGCTATGCTGCTGTTTACCCTGTTACAGAAACACTCTGAGAAAAGAATGAAATGCCTGGAGACACAGCCAGATCTCAGTGGCTTCTCAACAGGGGGAGAGAACAGCTATAACAGCTGAAGCAGCAGGACTGTCTTTTAGCTCTAAACAAAGCCCTGAGCACTCTGCCACCGGCCACCAACAATTGCATCACCTGTGACACCTTTAGACTAAATATTTCATCAGATGTAGCACATTTTGGTTGTGGGCACAGTGTATCATTACAGTGCAGAACACTTGAGTGGAGCATTGTAACAGTCTCTCATGGGACATTAAAACAGATTCTGATCCCAAATGGCACTCTCTATTGTCAAAAAGCACCTAATTGGGCTCAGATTATTGACCCCAGATTGTTATCAGACCTCAGATTATAAAAATGTGTACATTAGGACTGACAATAATGAGTTTTTAATTATTCATTAAGTATAGCGTGGGGACAAGGGATTTTGAATATGCAAAATAAGTTAACGTGCTTTAAAAGTACCATTGTTTTTAAACAACTGCTGGTAATATCCATGAAAATAACAAACTACACTGTTAATAATTATATAAGACAGTCATGACAATGTTTTTGGTAATTTAACTTATTAAAACAAGCTCATCATCTTAAACTTTTTTTTGTTGATGTCGGTTTAAAGTAACCCGAGTTGAAATGACTTTGATCCGACTGTAGTTTGTGGTGTATATGTGTTCCATAATCTAAAGTGTTAACAATTATTTTAATGATATATCACTACGATAAGGATTTCTACAAATCATGCTTTTTGGTTTAATTAAATCAAACTTAATTCTTTAACCTTAAACTTAAATCTTTGTTTTCTCTGATTGGTTTTAGGGATTTTGGGATGGGCTGTGTCTGTGTCATACAAGTGCTTGCATTGCGGCGGTTGAGTGTTGTTGTTATATATGTGACTGTTATTGGCATTTGGGCTCCAGGCTTTTCATTCGTGAGTATTAATTTCTCTTGGGAACTGGAGTACCATTGAGGTTTAGTGTATCTTTAAGCCCCTTAGGTGAAAAGCAAAGCTGAACTGTGCACTTATCAGTAATGAATAGCACCTAATGCCATAGGAAGTTCCAAGACACTGACATAGACAAATGTGTTTTCACCTACTAGAAAGAATAAAGCTGATAACTGTCTGAGCTGTCATCTGGTCTTTTTAAATAATTGCTTTTTTCATGCCGATCACAATGGCGCCGTTAACAGGGAGCCAGCACCTGTATCACCGTCTCTTAGACTGCATGACAATCAGAAGCATCTGGAATATTTCACTAGCTGTGAAAAGAACTAAAATTAAAATGTGTTTTTGGTATTATGACTACGCCACATCACTTGTCACAAAGCTAATCTGATGTTTTACTCATTTATGTGTTGATCTGCTTAGTCAATGTTACTAAACTGCAGCACAGCAGGGTGTAGTGTCTGATTCTGATCCAGTATTCTGAGAATAAGCTCAGATTATAACTGTGTGCATATGTGTGCGTGCATGTGTGTGTGTGGGAGAGAACGAGAGAGTCATTAACTTGCCAGTGGCCAGTATGGGGGATCTTATAACAAGCACAAAGCAGAATCAAAGGAGGAGTCTGATGAACAGACCACAAAGCTTCCCACACACACTCCCACTGTGATGTCTGTCCGAATCTGCAGAGACTTGCGTGCCGTCTGTGTGTTTGTCTGTGTGTCCTGGTTACCTCTAACTTTAACTTGTGTTGTGGGGCCCAATGTAAATTGGAAAAAACGTCCTGGAAAGACAGGCCCATATATGACTAAAATACCAATTAAAAACTTTTTGATGCCTATATGGAACCTTTCAGCTTGTTAATCGTATGTTGACACATTGTTATAGAGGTTTAAGTTAATTAACTGATACTCATATGAGATTTTTTTTTCTCCTTCAGTCGTACTGGTGGGGAAAAGTATATTTGGTAGCAGATGGCTTTATGTTTGGAGCTGCCAGCTGGTAACTGGAGGCTTTCTGCTTTGAGTCCCAATAGAGTCTCTAAATGAGCAGCATCCATGTGTTTGTTGGTGTGCATGCATTTGTTTGTGCAGACAAGCGTGTGTGACTACATCCATAGTCAAATCCTCTGCAGCTGACTTGACTCCCTTCCTGTTCTTTGTCATTCAATTAAATTTAAAAGTACAAGAGTTTAGCCTTTATGAACATGTACGACTCTGCAAGTGTGTGTGAAGCAGAGAAGTGTTTGAGAAACAGCTGCTGCTTTCTGTATCCCAGAGCTTTAGCACAGGAGACACACAGCTGAGAGAATGACAGCTTATATAAAAGTCTCGGTTTGTAACTTGCTTGGGAGACTCTGGAAACATCTTTCGCTGTATTTTTGACAATGTGTCGCCGCCTCACTGTACAAAGAGCCACAATGCTCTAGCATCAGTGCAGAAAGAGTCTCCAATGAACAATAACAGGCTTTTTGAAGGTACTGACACAGACATTGCTAACGTGTAACTGAGTGTCTGGTGATTCTGTTTGTTGTGTTTCCTTCATGTTTTCTTGCTCTTAAAGGAACTCTCCACTTTTTTGTAAATAGGCCCATTTTACAACTCCCTAGAGTTAAACAGTGCCATTTTTAATCCATTCAGCAGACCTCCAAGTCTGGCTGGAGCACTTTTAGCTTAGCATAAATCATTAAACCAGATTAGACCATTAGCATCTCACTCAGAATTTAAAAAAAAAAAGAGTTTCAATAATTTTCCTATTTAAAGCTTGACTCCTTTGTACTTTCACCGTGTCCTAAGAGTGATGAAAAGTTGCTGTTTTCTAGGCCGTATTGCTTGGACACATACTCCCATTCTGGCATAATAATAAAAAAAACTTCTGCTGTACTATGGCTGCAACAGGAGCAATGATATTACATATAGCGTCGTTACCTAGCTATCTAGCTGGGGACTTATTACAAAAAATCTAAAAAATATATTTTATTTTGAGCAAGATTCTAATAGTCTAATCCATTTCAATGATTTATACTAAGCTAAGCTAAACGTGCCCCTGCCAGAACCAGAGATCAGCTGAATGGATTCAAATATGGTAAAACTCGGCTGTTCAACTCTAGGGAAGTTGTGGAGTGTTCATTTAATAATAATGCATTCTAAATAAGATCGTAATGCACCCAAAGGCCACTTTACACTTGCTCATTAATGCAAATACCAGCTCAGTGTTAATGAAAGCATTTAGTCATAGACATAGTAAAGATATGGGAATGGGGAAGAAAGGTGATTTAAGAGATTTTGGAATGGTTGTTGGTGCCAGAGGGATCTGCTGGGATTTTCATGCACAGCCATCTTTAGGGTTAATAAAGAATTGTCTGAAAAAAGAGAAAATATTCATTGAGAGGCAGTTCTGTGGGCGTCACGTCAATATATGCCTTGTTGATGCCAGAGGTCAGCTGAGAATGGCCAGACTGGTTCAAGCTAACAGTAACTCAAATAACCAGCCGAGGTCAAATTTTACATAATGGCCTTCTATGACTCATACTCAATACATAATAATGGATTTAATGGCTTGTGATGGTATCATTGACGCAGTTATGTTAGTTTAAAATATATTAATAATGATTTTCGAGTCGAACGCTAAGAAATACAGCAGTGTGAGTGTTTGAGAAAGAGCGCGAGAGGGCCATCAATAAGGAGTTAATGTGCAGAATGTGTCCGGAGAGAGAAATGAGTGGAGGTGAAGGTAGATGAATTATTATGATTATATAAGCAATGGAGCTCTCCCTCAGCTTAATGGGGTGCGTTAGAAATGAGCACTATTAATAACGTCCTAACACATCAGTGACATATCACTGCTCCCACAATGACCTCTCTGGGGTCATTCTGTAGGCACAGATTACTGCCCTCTTGGCAACCATAGACTGGTATTGTTTTTCGAAGCTTTGTCAAGCAGGTCCCGTATCGACTCAGTTAGGACATTGAGCTGAGGAAGACAAAATGAGGCAGAGGAATACATCTGTGCGCCGTTGGCATCGGGCTGTGATCAGGCATGGAGCTGCGAGCCAGCTGAGATCAGACCCCTCGTATCTCACTGCTGCAGGCTGAGCTCTGATCACCCTCTCTGCATCTGCACATTGCCAACCGCACAGACACAGCTGTTGAGAACTTCACCACCAGATCCCATCACTAACATACATGACACTCACACTTCAGTAATTGCGCATGTAATAATTTTGGAGCTGTGTTCAGGATGCATCGTGCGTTTGTGCTACTAAATCATAATAAAGAAGGGTGTAGTTTTCTGTATGACTGTTGGTGAGCAGGGTGCGAATTATACATTGACGAACGGGGTTCAACTTTTTCAGCAATGTTAGTTTGTGTAATACATGCTTTAGTTAATTAAATTCATATATTTCATTTGTTTAAATCTCATTTATAATTCAAACTTATTTAAGCTTTTATTGTTTTGGGGGATATTAAGTGTATTCTGACCTCTGATTGGCTATTTCAGCAGACGTGTGATGCTCAAAGATTTTTGATATAAAACACACAGTGACAATTTGCATTCCTGCATCAATAAAAGTAAATGACCATGAAAGATTGCACTATTGCTTTACTGTTTAACCTCCATGTGCGAGAAGGTGTCTGTTAAAAGACAAACTATGCATCTAATTTCACTTTAAATTTTAGGCTTTATGTAGATACAAACACTTATTTTTCTAGAAAAGTGACTTGTAAACACCTACAATGGCTATTTGTGCACTGTTTCAGACTGCTGAATGAATATTTTCACACCTAGACTGCTTGGTGCAATTAAACATTCATTAAACAATGGTATGAACCGTTATAGGGGTGCTCAAATATATATTTATATGATCTATTAATTATTGATATTATTATTTAAGATCAGAGCAAACTATTTCTCACTATTTAAAGGGCTGACCCCCCCCCCCCCCCCCCCCCCATACATTTGTTTTGATGTCTTTCAGAGGGATGGATTAAACATTAATTAG
>CAIGQW010053631.1:6110054-6126905 GCA_903798125.1 Danio choprae
ACATTTGTTAAAATATTTAGTTAACATGCCGCAAATTATATTTCAACTCATTTCATTGTCATGTACATTTTTTTAATAAAGATGCCATGTTTCTACAGTTAGCATGTTTACTTTGGGCCTTAGCATGTTTACTTTGGGTGCCTTAAAATACTTAAACCTTTTCAAAGAAAGTCTGTTCTCCAAAGGGACAGTTCACCCAAAAATTAAAATGTTCTCATATTTATTCACACCCAAGTGGTTCTAAACTTTTATGAATTTCTTTCTTCTCTAGAACACAAGATATTCTGAAGAATGTTGGGGGAAAAAAGCAGCCATTAACATCCATAGTAGGAACAAGAAGTCAATGGCTGTTTTGTCCCCAACATTCTTCAGAATATCTTGTTTTACAGCAGAATAAAGAAACATACACAGGCTTGGAATAAGTTGAGAATGAAGCAATGATGACTGAATTGTGAAGGTGAACAATCTCTTTAATTTACTTTGAAACAGTTCAATCATGAAGAAATGTAACTGTTTTACATATTGTCAGAAAACTGACTAATTTATATTAGTTTGTTTATATGAAAACACACTTTTTAAAAGGAGGCATACCCCTAAACCCAACCTTCATTGGAGGATGAGCAAATTGTTCTAAAATGTATGAATGAGATCATAGAAATTAGCCACAAACTAGTCGTAAAACATGTATTTTTCTTTAGCAATTGTAATTTTAATGACTGGTGCAGTGATGCAATGATTGACTCTTACTTAGAAGATGTATTGCCATATTACATGCTGCAATTTCTCAAATTCAAAGTAATTCAAGAAGATAATTTTTGTATGTGCTCTCAGATGAAAATGACTTAACCGAAACCAGAGAACTCCAAACTAAATCAAACTAAACTGCCAATAAAGAAATATATAGCTAAGTTTAGCTGTCAGATATTATATTTTAGAGTCTGCCTGGCAATTTGGTCTTGAAATAAAAGGCTTGAACCAGAGCAAACTCTGAGCTGGGACTCCTCCTATAATGGCACTGTGTGGAAGAAGAATGACAGGAACAGAGAAAAAGATGTCAAGACAGAGGAATGCTGTTAGAAGTGGTGCTGGGACAATGCAGTGACTGCTGCTTGTGTACGCTCTTAATGATGATTGACATTACTGAACGATTAGACTTCTCCCAAACCTACATTTGGAACTTCATTTGGTCACAAAATATAAACAAATATCATCCAGCCCTTTATATAAAGTTGCATACAGTATAAGTATCCAAAATTCCCTGCATCAAAACAGCATACTCCAGAAAGATTGTAAAATATATTATCAGCCAACTCAAATCTGCTAAGTAAGACATGGATAAGAATTTATGATAACATTTTAGTTCAAGTTTCCAATTCTCACTATTATCTAGTGCACACCAAGAGTACACATTTTGGATGTCCCCCTTATCTGACCCATTAACTTCAAGTTTTGGAGTCTCTTCTTATGTTCTGATGAGTTGACTCAGGTGTTGAAAATTTTGATGTGCCTTCAGGAACATGGTTGGGAAACACTGATCTAGTGGCATATTACCTCCCTGTTATTAGGATATTGGCTATTTATTAGTACTTATAAAGCACATAACCTACCTAATTCCTAAACTACTGAATTCCAATTACTTTAATAATTATTAATAAGCAGCAAATTAGGTGTTTATTGAGGCTATAGTCTATATTGAGGCTATAAGTCACAGTTAATGGTTTGTTGACAGTGAACGAAATTATATTTCATTACATTAACATCATGTTTTTTTTTATTATAAAACTGCGTATTTAAAAACTATTGACTTAAATTTGACCTAAAATGTATAAAAAAATATATATAAATAAAAAATATAAATAAAACTATTGTTAAAATGCACTAACCCTCGCTCTGGCAACATAACCCACATCTACAGCTGTTCTTCTTCTATTCTCTGAGTTTATGGTGTCAAAGGTTTGTGTACATAGTTAAATTGTACAAGAAAGCTGAAAAAACAGTCCTGGAGAGCTTTCTCCCACGGTGATATCAGATGAATATTCGTGATTCATATTTAATGAGGCTTGGCACTTATCTTTCCGCTCTGCTCGAATCCAGAGTTGAGTAATTGCTGATTCATATTTGATAAGGGGTAAAGAATCCTCTCCCCGCACTGAATCACCTGCACCCCAGGGGGAAATACAGAACCAGACCCGGCCTGCTGTATTTCAACCTTCTCATCTCTCAAGTACCAAGAGGCATAGAGTTAAAGTAGTGTGATCTGTGTCGGCAGGAGAGAATGGGTGTCTGTTTGTCAGAAGCTTTCAAACGGAATAAGAGATGTGTTGTCTGGCCGTCCGGAGCGTGGCAGCGCTTTGATGCCTGCTGATGATCAGTCAGGTGGATTTAGGAGAGAATAAAGATAAAGAGAGAGGCTGGTTGGGGTCCTTCCTCTAGTGGGAAATGGATTTCAAATCCAATAGTTAGACAAGGTTTTTATGTCTTTACTCGTCGAGAGCAGTTTAAAAGCATTGGATTAAAAAGCATTGCATTATATAGCAAGTCTTTAGCCATTTTCTGTCAGAGTGATGGGCTGCAGTGTCTCTGGTTATCCAGAAGATGGCAACCTTCAAAAGATATGGCTGACACAACTCCTCCGGGAGTTAAACTGGGCAGTAATGAACAGTGTGTTTGAAATGCTTAAAGATATTTGCATTTATTCTGACGCACTTTAATGCATTATGAGCATTTAGCAGACTTGAGTGGCTTCAAACAGGATTTTAATTGCCTATTGGATTAATACTTTATCAGTATGACAACAGCTTCTCACAAGTATACAAGAGGGTTATGGGTAATTCATGACCTGAAACAAAAAGAACATTTGTTTTTTTTTAATGTATATTTTTACATACTTTTTAATGCCCTGTCTCTTGTAAAGTTAGCATGCAGCGTGCATCATGAAGAAAGCTCTAGAAATGCAGCCCACATTAACAAATAATATGCCAGATTACCCTCTATATTTCACGGAAGCTTATCTTTACTTGAATATCTATGATAGAGGAAGCAATATACACATTCATTTCATGGAATTTGTGCACATAGTAAATATGTAGGCTTGTTTTTTCCTGAGGTTCTCTAGGTTCCCTGTCTAATAATTGTGTTTAATTGTTTCTGAGCAGCTCAGATCATTAGAAAGCCCAGGGGTCGGCTGAGTTTAACCACGGGGCAGATTTGCGCTCTTTGATCGGAGAATGTCGTAAGGTGTCGAGCTTGTGTATTTGAATAAAACATGAGCGTGTTATTAATTGCGAGGATATAATTCATCTTCTCTTCACCATGAGACCTGTTCTCCCCGACGTCTAAATGCTCTTACACTGTCACGTGTGTCGCTCGTATTTTATAAGACCCCATAATTATCTGGAAAGACACAGGAAGCACAGTTTACAGGAAGCTTCTGTTAATGCATTGGGTGTCAGTTAACAAGGATCTGTTTAACAGCATGTTAGTTCAGAAATATAAAATTGTTAATTGATTTCTGCTCATAATTCGTTCATTTATACAAAGTAAAATGTTTTAGTATGTAGTAAAATGATCAAAGAAGGGTCTAGCAAAAATGCATATCGTTTCATTTAAAATGCATGTGATTTACAAGCAAGACAAGCACAAGAAAATGTTTTAGCACGTTGTTTTCTGCTCGGGATAAGTATTCAAATATATTTTTTCACCCTTATGGGATTGAATTCAGTTCATAGCATTTAATCATTTGCAGTGATTTTATTTAGCTCTACAAGCACATGGAGTGAAGGGATTCTTTTTTTTTTTGTCTCCTTTAAATGAATTTTGCAACATAACATTTTTTTTTCATACGTTAACCAAGATAAATGGAGCAAAATATAATTTTATGTCATTTGTTTTATATTAAAGAATCATTCATCTTTAATTCATTCAGTTCAATAATGAATAATTGTTAAAGTGTTACTCTATAGTTAAAGAAATATAGGATAATAATTAAAATCTTTACAAATAGCATATATTAAATTTCATTATTTATACCCCAACAACAAGTGCAGTACTTGGTCAGACATTTGAGCCAGTGGTCAGATAGATTAGAGATATTCCACTTGAAGGCATTTTGTTCTTCCATATGGATATTTAGCAGAACTCCATTACTCCGTGTCTGAAATAATGTTTCACGAATCCACACTTCACAATCCTACAACTGCACTCACTTCAATCAATCAACCAGTCAATTAACACCCATCAACAATAATGTACATTATATTTCTTGGGATGTTTCTTGATAACAGTGACAGCTCTAAGTGATTTCTCGGTCACATGCTGCCAAACAAATGTACAGCTGAGCCCCACAAGATTTCTGTCCATTTTTATTCCTTACCATGTGGAACTCTTCTTCCTTTTAAAATCAACTGCGTATTTATATTTCACGATGAAAATGAATGTTCTGCACTAGTATGCATCATAATGAATGTCATGCTGTTCCCCTGTATGCAATCACTATATTTGTATCTGCTTGTGATTATTTCCAATGACTGGATCCAGACATATCTGGTGCTGTCTAATTTATAACACTGTGTGTGTGTGTGTGTGTGCGTGTGCGTGCGTGTGCGTGTGCGTGTGCGTGTGCGTGTGCGTGTGCGTGTGTTTGTTTCAGGCTCTTTGAGCAACGTGTCCAGTGATGCCAACTTCAGCTGTGACAGCGGCAGTGCCAATGGCTCGTGTGCAGCGATCGAGGGGGATGGCGAGAGCCCGTACAAGACGGTGGAGATGGTCTTCATTGCACTGGTCACAGGATCTCTCAGTTTTGTCACCGTTGTGGGCAACATCCTTGTCATGCTCTCAATCAAGGTCAATCGACACCTACAGACGGTAAACAACTACTTCCTTTTCAGCCTGGCCTGTGCAGATCTGATCATCGGTGTGTTCTCTATGAACCTTTACACCGTCTACATCATCAAGGGCTACTGGCCGCTCGGCCCAGTGGTGTGTGACCTGTGGCTCGCACTGGATTACGTGGTCAGCAACGCTTCTGTCATGAACCTGCTAATCATCAGCTTCGACCGATACTTTTGTGTGACCAAACCCTTGAGTTACCCCACACGCAGAACCACCAAGATGGCTGGCCTCATGATTGCCTCTGCCTGGATCCTGTCCTTCATCCTATGGGCTCCCGCTATCCTGTTCTGGCAGTTTATCGTCGGAGCCCGAACGGTAACACCTGGCGAATGTTACATCCAGTTCCTTTCCAACCCCGCAGTCACATTTGGCACAGCCATCGCTGCATTCTACCTGCCGGTGGTCATCATGACAGTCCTTTACGTGCACATCTCTCTGGCCAGCCGCAGTCGTGTGTCCAAGCAGAAGCCTGAAGCCAAGAAAGAGAATAAAGCCCAGAAATCTAGTGGCCTGCTCAAGAGTCACATCTTAAAGCAGAACAACAACAACCAATCTCCTCCTAAGCCCAGCCTAGACACCTGCTCTACGGTGGACACCATGAAGAACGGTAAACTGGACGAGTCTGTGGTGTCCGCTAAAGCCGACTCTTGCGTGCAGCCGGAAGAAAAGGAGAGCTCCAATGATTCCAGCACGGCCAGCATAGCGCCAAAAGAGCCCAAAGAACGAGCGAACAGTGAGGCCACTTCAGACGCAGGCCTGACCCCCGCCCCAGCAGCCGCACCTAAACTCAACCCTCAATCTAAATGGTCCAAGATCAAGATAGTCACCAAACAGGCAGGAGACGAGTGCATCACAGCCATCGAAATCGTCCCACCGAACAGCGCCGGCGAGAGCCGATCCATCCCTGTGAGCCGTCCCCGCACTGTGGCTCGCAAGTTTGCCAGCATCGCCCGCAGCCAGGTGAAGAGGAAAAGGCAGATGGCGGCGCGAGAGAAGAAAGTGACAAAGACAATCTTCGCAATCCTGCTGGCCTTTATCATCACGTGGACGCCGTACAATGTGATGGTTTTAATCAGCACGTTCTGCCAGTCGTGCGTTCCAGACACGGTCTGGGCCATTGGCTACTGGCTCTGCTACGTCAACAGCACCATCAACCCCGCTTGCTATGCACTATGTAACGCCACCTTCAAAAAGACCTTCAAAAACCTGCTCATGTGCCAGTATAAGAACATCGGCACCAGATGAGCTGGGGGAAGAAGCAGCCTGCGGAGACGGAGGGCATGATATAGAGGGCTGTCCGGGCTCTTCTGGCCCCAATACCTTTTTGAAGCTTTGGAAGGTATTGCGCAGTTC
The DNA here is from genome assembly GCA_903798125.1 of Danio choprae. Lineage (NCBI taxonomy): Eukaryota > Metazoa > Chordata > Actinopteri > Cypriniformes > Danionidae > Danio > Danio choprae. The sequence goes on from CAIGQW010053631.1 coordinate 6,116,298, forward strand.
TTTGTGAGGCTTCATAGTGCTGAAACAGCGAGTCATAATCAATGTTTTATGTATTAAGGAATCACTGTTTGCAAGAAGATGATGGAGTTCTCACAAAAGACTGAATCACAGACCAAGTCTTGAAACAAATGACTTTTCCAGTAATCTGATCATTGCTGGAGCTCAGCACTACAGAAATGTGAAGATCAACTGCATAGAGATAGAGAAAGAGATTCCCAGCAAACATAAACCAAAAGGAACTTGGTGAACGAAGGGATTTGTAAAAATTCATTTATATTCCCAGTACAGCACAAATGGTATCAATCAAGTTTCTTTTGGTTAGTATTAGCACTGTTTCTGAACCAGATTCTCTGCAAACATCATACAGAGGTTAGGAGGATGATGGGAGAACATATCCAAATAACTTATGGAAAAGCTTCCTGTTTGATGCCAGAGTGAGTTCAGATTTCCTATAGCTGCACCTTCCACTTTTACAGAAGACAGAAACTGAAGCTGCTCGCTGACCACAACAGCTGTGTTGTCCATTACATTCATAGAGGCGAATTCAGGGCATGTGGTTCAGACTGGGAGAAGCTAGACTTCATTATCCTCTTAGCGTGATCCTCTTGAGGTTCTGGAATAGGTCAGAATTCAAAAGGATCTTCTCAATGGATTGGGAAAGGCATTATAAACTTTATATGGGATGAGACACTCAATACTGAGCTGAGAAATGTCGCTGTAAGGGTTTTATCTTACAGAGGTGTGTACTGTAAATATGTGAAGATATGATGAATATATGCTCTTGAAAGTATTATTTCTTCCCTGCATTTAATGTCTGGATGTTTGTGTTGCTCTTGTATTTAGTTGGTGATCTTCATGTGATTTTACAGATTAAATATTAAATGTATTGTTGTCTGTATGCAAAACTGTTAAAAATCATTTATAATTTGTGATATTCTTGGGAGAAAAAAAATAGGAAATGACTAGTGCGTTTATTTAACCTGTTTATAAGATTTCAAGCATTTAAAATAAGGCACAAAGGACTGTCTGTAAAATCAGAGAAATGGAAAATTGGTTTTATTTCCCCCTTGTAAACATGTTTATTTAACAGATACCCACTTCATTATATTGTTTTCTCATGGTGCAATACAGTTTTGCCTAGTTTGTATTAAAATACAAAGTTTGTAATTGATGAAACCGCAGCAAGGAAAGATCTCCCACAGTTTTGTGTTTAAGAGCATGTGGTTGGAATTAGAACAGAGGGAGAAATGTGTTGATGTTTTAGGGCTCATGTTGTTACATTATTAACAAGCTGCCAGTTTCAGCAATTATAGATTTTAAAGCATTAAACCAAAGAGGTCATGGCGCTCTGGTCTGTTATTAGGCCTGGTCTGAAAGAGAGATTATTCATTCATTAGCATCATTTTAAGATGCAGAGACTTGCCTCTCTTAACGTCTTTGGTTTGGTTTCATGTTTCTACCTCATAATCAAATTTTCATTCATAGGGTCTATATCTTCAAACCAGCTCTCAATCTCTTTTTAATGGGCGGTAAAGACAGACTTGGTGATTATTATGCCATTGCAAAAGCATTAAAAACCAGATTTCCATTTTTCTGAATGTTAAACTTGCCAATTGCTTTGGTCTAATGAAACATTTTCTTTTCACTACAAATCTTAGTCATTGATGCTTTTATAAAGGCCTCCTTGACTGTGATGCAAACTCGAAGAAGACTTCACACTGGAATACAATTATGAAACTCGATCTCCTTTCGTAACAAAGAAATTTAGTTATGCAATCTGATCTAAATATTGTTCCTCTGCAAACCTTAACATAGCAAAAGTCAATGCTTAGCATCTGTTAGATGACCAATACAGCTCTTTCTCTACATTTACAAATTGCTAATTAACTTGAAATTGTGTGCAGTTGAATTTTTCAGACGTCTTCCTTACAAAGCCCCCCACCCCCACCCCACCCCACATTAAATTCCTTAGCATATAAAACAGTACGAGACAATACTCAAACATTTTACTCGAGAATGGTGAGTGGCAAGAACTGGTAAAAGTATAGTTCACCCAGAAATGAAAATGTTGCCATTATTTACTCTGATAAACGCACACAAAAAATTATATATATTCAGAAGAATGTTGGAAACAGGTAACCATTGACTTCCATAGTAATTCTTTTCCTTCTATGGATGTCAACAGTTACCTGTTTCCAACATTTTCAAAATATTGTCTTTTGCGTTTAACAGAAAAAAAGAAAAGAAAAAGAAATTCATAAAAGTCTACAACCACTTGAGGAAATTTTAGAGTGAACCCTTTAAGATTTTCAAATACTCCAACTCCACCACATGGAAAAGTCTTTTCAGAAAAGAATGTTCCGGGAACAATCTACTGCAGGGGTGCTCAACCCTGTTCCTGGAGATCTACCTTCCTGCAGAGTTCAGCTCCAACCCTGATCAAACACACCTGAACCAATTAATTAGGACCTGAACAGTACTAATTACAGGCAGGTGTGTTTGGTCAGGGTTGCAACTGAAATCTGCAGGCAGGTAGATCTCCAGGAACAGGGTTGGTCACCCCTGATCTACTGTAAGTAGTTGTTTTTTTCATGGAACAACTTAAAGAGAACCTAAACTAATAATCTGGGAAGGTTTTCTTAAGCTAGAGGGAACAATTAAGTAATCTAATAATGTAAAGAAAACGTTCCTTGACAACCAACAGAACATTCTGAGAACCAGAAACTAATGTTCTGGTAACTAAAAGTCACTTTCTTTTTAACGTTGTAAAGGATTTTAGCGCATGTACACTCTAAGATCAAATCAGTGTGCGCACACATTTTATAAATAGGCCCCGGTCTTTTACATTTCTATTGAAATGTTTTTAAAATGTCATTTGTTAAGGGAAAAATGAAGAAACTAACTGTACCAGCTGAAGGGCAAAGATTATTACCCCAGTAAAGTCGATGGAATGAACACACTGTAATTATGGACTTGTCTACCACTGCCCTTAAAGAGCCAGTGTACATAAGTGTGTGTGTGGTTCTTTTTCTATTGCATAAAGCTTAATAAAGATCTCAAGCGCACTGACCCGAAATACAGAGGAATGATTATTCTTTGCATATTCATGAACAAACGTATGCGGTCTGCATAACAAGAGATTCAGAGGGCTCAAGTGTCTTTAATAATGAACTTTCATCACTCATGTATCTTTTGTTAACACTACATAAAACACACAAAGCTCAGTAACAAAACTTCAGGGTTTTTTTAAATGCTTATAAAATAGGTTTGCGCAAAAGGGGACGGTCACCTCTCCATGTAATTTAACAACCCTCTTTCACCCTTAGATCTGTTAGTAACAGTCAAGTCATAAGGAAAGAAAAGAAAAAAAATGGGGTATTTCCACTTGTACATAAACTACACCTTTTATAGAAAAAGAGAAATCGTTTATTTCAAACAACACTCCTCGGTTTTATATTTTAGGATACAATAAAAAAAGAAAGAAAAGAAACGGGTGACTTATCCAATTGCTACTTGTATACCCCGCTAGTAATATAATCCTGTAAATTACAAAATCTTACAAAACCAAATGTTGTAAGAAAAACAGTAATAAAATAGATGTGTTTGATTGAGTTCTACTGATTGTTGTCCTTTAGCAAATGAGAGGCCTGAGGCGTGAACAGCTGATAGATGGTAGAGAGAGAGAGAGAGAGAGAGAAAGAAGGAAACATCAGAGGAGTGGCTGAACTACAGGGCACCACACGATAAACAACGGCATTTTATTCTCCGATCGCCCTTGCGCATGAAAGAGTCATGTAAGGTGTCAAACACTCAGCTGTTACTCTGTCATAGTCTTCTAAAGCTATGTGTTTGTGGCTGTAGAGCGAGTCCCGCTCGTGCTGAACAACACAGAGTAGAGATATAAAAGGCCGTGTTTAGATGGCGGATGATCACGGGGTGTTTACTGCTCCTCTGGATCTCTCGCTCCCTTTAGTTCCCTTTCCCCTTGCCTTTCTTTCCTGCAGAGAGAGATTGACACAAAATCTGGTTATTCGGATCCAACAGTAAACCTCCCCGTCTCACGCTGGTTAGGAAATGCGTATGCTCTCGTAAAATAATGCTACAGTATTATTGCTTGAATCCACATTGGGATAAGCACATTAAGCATAAAACGTGTGCTTTAAAAGGACTGACTTAGACATCTGCCTCTTATGTATGAGCAGAGGTTCATTATTGATTTCAGAAACCCACTCAGACACCCACCACAGCCAACAGGCCAAGATTACACAACCACAGCAGATTACAGGCATTACTGTCTCCATTCAGCCAAAGCAGACCCAACCAAACCACTGGCTGCAGAATAGCACCTGTTGAGTCGTGTGTGTGTGTGTGTATATGGATGCTATTTCTTCAATAAATAATGTAATAATAAAATAACCACTTCTGAAATCATTACTTTTATTTTTAAATGACATTTATTCACTCCTACACACGTCACGTGAGCTTTACGTGCAGTCACTTGTCAATATTACATGTGAAACACACATGAAACGTGGGGTTTTTGGAACATTGTCATGTGGAAAAAAATGATCACGCGTGTTTGACGTGTTTCACACAAGTCATGTAATACTCATGGTTTTTCTGTAAGGATTATTGCTATTATTATTATAATACATAATTATACATTATAAATATACATTAGGATATTTTTTAACACTAAAGCCCAAATTATACCGTATTTTACTAGGATGCATGCACTAAAGATTTTTCTTAGTCCATTGTCTCTTTATTCACTTCAAAGGTTAAATAAAATTGGCTTTTTAGACTCGTTGAACTGTATTGTGGTTAATCTTTTAAGCCTTCCACATATCTGCCATTTTAGTAGTTAGTTCAACCTTGCTCAGGATTGCCAAGTCTGTGATTCTCCCACAGAATCGGGCTACTTTTAACCACTTTCGGTGGGTTGTTCTTTTTGTTTTGATATATTGGATCAATTATATTTGTATGGTTGCGTTGAAATATTTGACTCTACCAAAGTTGTATTCTGATAATAAAAACAATGATAAAAACTGTGCTAGGATGACGAGACCAATTAAGCACAATTTCCTGAGGTTTGTTATATTCAATCTACAGAAGTTTGTCGATTTACAATTTAAATAATATTTTACATGTTTATTTAAAATCTTTAATTTGAAATTAATTTCTTAAGTTTGGGGTTCACTTCATCCAGAGTTGTTTTAACTGTACGGCAGTCACATGAGGGACACCATCACAGCTGTGCTGTCAGTCTTAAGGTAAGATCTTTTTTTATAATAACAGAATCTTTATAAATTACTAAGATATAGTTATTTTCAAAGATATGTTAAATATCTATTTTAAAAATGAGAGGTGGAATATTTTGAGTTATGACGTTATTGGGATAGTTTTGTTGCAAAACCCTGGCAAGCCTGTTCTTGTTCCAACTCTTCCTTTTCAAAAAATAAAAACAGAATTGGCCAATGTTGCAACTCTGTGGATAAACTAAGTGGTGTAAAAACAATTCAAAAAACATTTGTAAATGACAAAACTCGGGCTGTGCATATTGTGCCAGTGACAACACTAAACCAGGCTCTTGAAAAACAACAGGTGGCCATGTTCACGAGTGCTTGTGCAATAGAATTAAAAAGATACACACATCTGTTTAAATGTAAGCAAAAGACATTTGTCATTCAGCCTCTAGAAAGAAAAAAAGCACAGACTTTCTTGTTTGAATGTGTTGAGCACTTATGTTTGTGCACTCTGACATAAGCATAAGAAACCAAAGCACACTTTGTTCTTGACATGAAACACAAAATTAGTGAAGTCTTCAATCAGTGAACTTGAGTGTTGAGGATGTACCTTTGGGTTTGTTTTTGACCTTGGTGGTGCAGGGTTTGGACACAGAGACTGTTTGCTGACATTCGACGTTGAAAAGAGCCTTTTGCAGAGTGCCAGTGCGGCTCTTTGTGCTCGTGGCTGCGTCACACTCACCCCAGTTACCAAACTTATACTTGCAGTCGGCTGCAGGAAATGAGTTACAGAAAAGTATGTCAGACATTATCAACAGCAAAGAACAAACAGAAATGCAGAGCAACACAAAAACACAGAAATTTAAATAAAAAAATAATGGCTAAGAATTAAATATAACTCAAGGCAAATTTCCACCTGGTTACCATATCGGATTTTTAATTACCCACAGTTGAACTCACCTCCAAAATCTTTCTTCCAGTTGCACGGCACTCTGCATTTGGCTTTCCTGGTCTGTTCGTTGCAGGTTCCCTCTCTCATGCCTGGTCCACAGTCACCGTTGTTGGCCACGCAGCTGCCATAGCGCCACTCTGCACAGTCGGCACCACCCTTACCTCCCTTATTCTTCTCTATAGCACAGAAAGCACAGTGATTGGCTTCACTTCTCGTGTGATCACAGAATCATACAAAACAGCATCAAGTTTTCAGTGGTATGTCAATAAGTTTCAAAGTCACATGATGTGTTAGAGCTGAACTAAGAGAAGAAAGGAGAAAGTAGGGAGATGGTCTACTCCATGTTTGATACCTTTCTTGTTTTTCCCAGCCTCTGATGTCACGATCATTAAGGCCACCAGCACCACGAGGAGGGTGGAAAACAGGCCACGCATTCTGAAAAACACACACAAAATAGTCAGTTGTCGCGAAGCAAAATTGCAGTTTTCGATAATGATATAATTTGCTTCATAAGTACTGTTATCAAAGGGCAAGACAGAAATGGAGCCATCTGCACCGAGACCACACTTTGCCCTTTTAATATTTCAACTTCCCAATTACAGATGAACGGATGAAGCCGATAGGGATGATCATTCAGAATGATTAATTACGGCTTCGCTGATGGAATCCAATGGACTGGCATTAAAATGTCGCAGACTTGGCTCGTGCAAACACTAAAGGTCATATAGTGCTGAAGGACTACATGATTCTCTGCCACCAGATTAGAATGTAACAACAGCGCTTAAATTTCTCCAGCCGCCCACAGAAATGAAACACAAACACATCACACAGGAGCATGATGTAACAGCTAGTGAAATGGCAATATACGGAGTGATTTTCTTGGAATTATGATAATAACGTTCTTGGCATCGAAAGCACCACCACTGTACTAGCTTTTGAATCAGCGAACACAAACATCCAAAAGGACACTGACGAATGCTCAAGCACATTTCCAGCCCTGACTAACATCCATTCAGAGTGTTGGCGTGTGTCTTTGAACATGTCCTTTCTGTCCTGCTGCTTTCCAGCTCCGCAGTCCTCACATCTGTGTTTTCTCTTGGTCTGTCCTCAGCTGTGTACACACAACGTAAATTAATAAATGTTTGTATGAAAACGGCATTCTTTTGCTCTTCTCAACATGTCAGCATTCACAACTGGAAAAACATGAAGACCCCACGGAGCTCATAACGGCTGAGAATGGCTGGTGGTAGGTAAAAAAAAAAAAAAAGAGTGGCGTTTGACTGAAGAAAGCACTTCTCTATTTCTTTAGCTGACAAAAGAGCTTTTTTTAATCTTGCATTTATTTGCCTGGATCATCTAAAAGAAGGATTGCTCCATGTACACAGATCTGCTTATGTGGGTTTTGTGTTTGTGACTCTGGCTGCGTGAGTGCACTCTTTAGCCTCCGCTTGTGATCTCCATGGCAATGATTGGCCCGCGTGCTGTGAGATAGTAGGAGCGTATTGTCTGAAGAGAATGGAATCATCGCTGCGGGACGCCATTCTTCCGGAGCGCTTCGTGGATATGAAGGCAAGAAGAGTAAAGCATATGGAGCCATACAGATTAAAGAACTCACATTCACATATCGGCCGGCTTCCCACATTTACCAACAACACAGCAGCATTGACGATTTGGGAGTGACTTTTTTTTTGTTGTCAATAATATAGCATTCTTGGTTCAGAGTTCTGTTCGCAGGAAAAGCAATTAACACTAACAAAAGCTGATCTCCAGTTGAAAGAATGGCCGGTGTCTGTAGAAGACGACTCAAAGCAGCCAGACAGAGCTGGACTGATGAAAGCAGTATTGAACACTCTTTGAGGATAATTAAGCATCTATTAGGTCCAAACAAGCTTCTCATTCTTTACCCTCTACTGAAACGTTCTAAAATGGCTTTGTGATGGAGGACCAAATTCAGCACACACTTTGTTACTTTAATTAAAGTAACAATTCTTACTATTAAGTAGTGGCTTCTTACCTGCCTATTATTAAGATATTGGTTGGTACTTTTTAAGCACATTTTCTGCATGTTCTTATTCTACATCCCTAAACCCAACTACTATCTTGATAACTTTTAATAAGCAGCAAATTAGGAGAGTATTGAGGCAAAAGTCACGGTTAATGGTTTGTTAATAGTGAGAATTGTACTTTAAAATGAAGTGGCCAAACATTTCATGTTATGCATCTTTATAATAGTTTTCTTTGGAAGAAAAACAGTGACTGTGAGGTGTTCATATTCTGGGCTAATCTGCTTGTCTATACATTGTATACGTTTTTAATAAACTGTATCGCGTATTTGGCCATTGTCTTTACCAGTTAAGTCACATTAAGCATTTTCTTCTGAACCGATTTCATAAAGAGAGGGAAACAACTAACATACATGCAGTTAATATTCTGAGCTCATCTGCTTTTCTGTACATAGTATACATTTTTAATCAACTTTAAACCAATTTTCATTGGTTTCAACTCATCTGTTAAGCCACATTAAGCATTTTCTATGGAGTAAAGAATATTTGATGTGAAATTGTGTGTGTTGTGTTCATAGTCTTGGCTGGTTTGCTTATCTGTTAATACTATGCCTAATTAATAAGGTTTGTACTGAATCTGGTTCTCATACATTACTGTGTAAGTATATTAAGCCACTTTATATGTTTTGTAATGTCCCTCTCTGTTGACTGCAGTGGATGCATCTGTCCATCCGTCTGCTCGCTCACGTTGTCTGTTTCACTCTGTATCAGCTCACGTGTTGCTCTTGCTCAGTGTGTTTGAGTGGAATACTCTGGATTCTCCATATCTCTGGGCCATAACTTCTCGTCCCAGCACAAATGCTGGACCTCATCACTCAGGCGCCAGGCCTTAATAGGTCACCATAAGCAGAAGCAATAAAAAAATGCTCTCTACCTCTGTTTTTTTACCCTCGATCTCTCACTCTCAGATATTAAATGCTCTTCTAAAGCCGTTTATAAAATATTCTGTTGACCCAGTAAATCCTGCAACTCCCTCCAAACAGTAATTAAGTGTCAGCCGCTCAGCGGAGCGTGACTAACCTCTCTCAGAAAAACACAAATCTCGAGCACCCCCAACCCCCATTTTGCTGGCCCAAAAATGTCTTCACCCCCTCTCTGGGTCCAAAAATTCCCCCTCCTCACCTTTTTTCTCTGACCTTTCTCCGAAATCTCTCATCAGGCAGTCTTCTTTGTGCGATACGTGTGTGTGTGTGTGTGTGTGTGCATGTGCGTGTGTGTGCGTGTGATGGGGGTGTTTCAGACGACCTAACGAGGTTGTTCTGACCCGCTGGGTCCACACTCTCTCTCTCTCACTAACACACACACACACAAATCTCATACAGACTGAAGATAGAAAGCCCTTTAAAAGCCCCATTCCTCCCACAGAAACACACACTCTTTGAGGGCCTTACTCACTCATCATACGCCATGGGGCTTCCATTATCACAAGCGTGGAGGAATGCAGGACCGCTGGACACACACGGTTTCTCTTCTCTCCCCTCCTCAGGTCCTCTCTCCTCCCCTCACATCTTTTCAGTGCGTTCCAGCACCCAGCGTTGGAGAGTGAGCGAGTCCCTCGCCGCACAACCAGCTGGACTTCAAACTCATTTCCATAGCAGAGAAAACAACACAAAGCTCTGACCCACTTCACTCATAGTCAGACATATGGCACAGTTTCACGCTTATCAGCGTGCCTTTTCAATTACAGATCTCCATTCGGAGACTCTCCTTTCAGCAACTCTTATATTCTATTACCAGCGCTGCATTTTTTCTGTAAAGACCACATTAAACTGAGGTGCTTCTATTAAGTCTGAAGCAAAGCAGGCCCTTAAGGCTGAGATGGTACTGAGTCTGTAGATAAAGTGCAGAGGGAGTTCAAGTCAGCACTGGCTTTATCAGTCATCTAAACCGCAGACAGACAGACAGACAGACTGACTGACTGACGGAGCAGCACGGGGGAGGAGAGAGAGAGACGTCTGGAGACAGTGTTCATACCAGGAGCAGCTGTTTAAGTTCACCTCGGCTCAAGATTTACTCAAACACAGGTCTGAGGCGAGCAGTCATAAATCACTGGCTCTCCTATCATTCTTTCTGATGGGTGTGTGCAGCTGGGTGACACACACACACACACACACACACACACACACAAACACACACAAACACACTCTGTCACCAGACCAGTGCTGTACAGCATTAGGCAAGTGTTACAGCAAATGCTTTCTGACAGAAATTGTGACCAGCATGGCACTGGAGGCCTGTAAATCTGAGAGTTCAGAGTTAGCCAGGCACACACACGCACACACACGCACACACGCACACACACGCACACACGCGCACACACGCGCACACACACACACACACACACACA
>CAIGQW010053631.1:6129094-6155458 GCA_903798125.1 Danio choprae
CACACACACACACACACACACACACACACACACACACACACACAATTTTAGCAAGAGGACTGAATTATGATGATTCTCCACTTAAAGCATTAGCTGTTGTCCCCATCACACACACTTTACATGTAACATAAATAAAAACACACACACTGTTCGTTATTTTTTAGATTAGGGGTCTTTAGTAGCATCTAGAGTATTTATTTCCTTATTTAAAGACCCAATTACTGTAAAAAAAAACATCATATTCTGGATAATTTATCTCAATTTTATGAATCATTATTTTCTTTATTTTATATAATTATTATTATTATATAAATGTATAATTATAAATGTATATTTACATTGTTACATTAGATTTTCATATTTTTTTAATTCATATTTTATAATTATTATATTATTTTAATCACATTTTTAATTTTCTGATGTTAAATGTTTAATTCTTTGTCCATTTTTATTTGAAAGTTATACTGCTTTTTTTATGCAGTATTATTGTTATTATTATTATTTATTTATTTATATATATTTTTTTGCTATTTTGTTCTAAATGTTTCTATCCCTTTAGCAGTCCCATTCAGCCCCTGAGGGTCCCCGGACCCCTTGATGACAGTAAAACTGAAAAAAGCTAAGTTTAAAAGTATTTAGCGCTCGCTCTTCACACTTAGAGCGAGTGAGAGCTGAGAAGTCTCCTTCAGCAGATCATGCTTTGAGACAGCTTATAATACTTATAAACAGTCAGCAGGTCAAGGGACACTGGAAAGTTCTTTCTAATGTCTCAAACTGTGAAATTATAATCTTAGTTTTTTCTACTAGCAATACAACTAGTTTAAACATGTACAATATCCACCTAAACTGTGTAATACTGTGTTCGTAGTTTTGCATATTAAACAGAATTTTAGATGTTGTACATTCATTTACAGTGAACATTACATTTATTAAAGTCCATTAGATAAAGACATAATAATAATAACAGGACTCATTATTAACAATGACAAAACAAACAAGTAAAATGACAAATAATCTGCTTAAAGCTATTATATTTTTACGCAAAAAAAAGTATGACATTCGCCTTTGGAAGTCGGTGGTTACTTTGAATTCTGACTCTTTTGTTTGTTTTGTTTAGATATCATGTGTTGAGTTATACAGCTCTTACTGTATAACCAACTCATCCTCCCCAGTGAGAAACTATAGTGCGCAGAACAAAACCACGCACTCCAGATCGGTTTATATTTTATTGATAGATTGGAAATCTCGACACTAACTCAAGAGCATTACCAAAGCATTTTGGGTATTTAACAGAACAGTCTTCTTTAATAGTTTAGCAGTCGTCAAACCATAATAAAATCAAGTTTCTCACAATGTTTTAGGTATCGTGGTGAGAAAAAAACCCCCATCTAAACTGCTCTTCACGCGGTAACTCTCCAATGGCACTTTTCAAAAAGTTCAGGGAGTAACGTTAAACCAAACAGAAAGCCAAACAATAGTCCGACGAGAAGTGTTGGTGTTAAAAAAAACAGCTAGAACTCACTTGTTTTCTGTGTCGAAAGTTCCCTCACTGAAACTCTGGAAGGTCTGTCTGAAGTTTGCTATGTTCGCTCTACTCCAGCATCCGCCTTTATGCGCCGCTCCGGCTCTTTGTTTCCCCCCTAACTAATTTAATCTGTTTCTCTCCCCCCATGAACCCCATATAAATTAACCACACGGTGACGTCACATTCTACGTCAGCATCACTCAATAGACATCAGTCACAGCCATGAGACTTTTTTCTGGACTTTATTCAAACTACAACATGTTATAACAATGACAATAAAAATACTTTGAAATGAAGAAAATAATGTACGAGAAAAGACCTTACCAATCGAGCAACAGAGATTGTGTTTTAAGAAACCTGTGGCACTGGCCCATGACAAAACAACAGCAAACGTGTGTAGAAAAGAAAGAAAAAATCTAATATGAATGTTCCCACTCCAATGGCCATTTATAAATTCAGTAAATCTGTCTGTTTACAGTACGTAGAGAACAGCAATCATACCGTAAAGACCAGGCTACCAAGAACAGTGTTTTTACATATTATAATCCTACTACATACAGATTACCACAACATTTACCATGTAAATTTAGCAAAGTTCACATTTAAATAAATAGCTCATAAAATCTTTAAAGGGATAGTTCACCCAAAACTCATCATTTACTCATGCGCCCTTCACTTGTTCCAAACCTGTTTGACTTTCTTTCCTCTGTTAGACACAAAAGAAGCTATTTTGAGAAATGTTTGAAATCGGCAACCATTGAGTTCAATAGTAATTGTCTTCCTATGAAAGTCAATGGTTACAGGTTTTCAGCTTTCTTCAAAAAAAAAAAAATCTTTTGTGTTCAAGAAAAGCAAGTAAAGCAATATTTTAACCACTTGAGCGACAGTAAATAAAATAGTGAGTACATTTTCATTGTTTGGTGAACTATCTCTTTAAGTGTGTTGTGTGATACTTTAACTCATTACCATAAGTTAATGTTTCAAATGAAAGCATAATAATAACAACAAGTTTAACTTAATGCAAGTTAATATATACGTAAAGGTCAACGTAAAAGTAAAGCAGAAAAAAAAAGTAAACACTCTTAAAACCTTTCAACTAGAGCTGGACTTTTTTTTAAGAGTCTTAAAACACTCATTTCAATCTATAAAACATACTGAAGACAGAAATCTCCTGATGTCCAAATAAGAGCTTCAACAGAGTAGATTCACTAAACTGAAAAGTACTGTCATTCTGTGTGCAGGCTATTTGTTTTTCGACTATGGCTATAGATTCTCTGATTTGTGGCCTGTTGTGTGATTTTATGTGGGTGTGTTGGTGATGTTTGTGTTTGTAAAGACCCCTAAGGGCAGGAAACAGCAGCTCAATAGGACAAATGGTGCAGTCAGATAAACAATCTCTCTACAGGCTGAGACAGGACAGAACAGAGCACATACAATGACCTGAGCCAACTCTACCAGAAAACAATTTACTCACTAAATCTGCTCTCAGTGGAAAACACACACTTGTTGAACAATCACTGACCATGGTTGCTGGTCTTCTTCATCCACTGCATCAATTAAACAATTATGTAGATGATTCGCACTGAAAGTTAATCGTACATGATGAACAGCATCGGTCACCAACCTCTAATACTTTTTTTGCAGTATTTTTAACATTTATGTATTATTATATATATATATTTGAAACCCTAATGCTGGTTGATGTTCACTGCCATAATCTGGTCAGATGAGAGGAGGACATTTTATTTAAGCCTCTTGGGCTGTTTGCATGGAAAAAATGAATATATTTTAATTTATGTTTTTTATCGTACTTTTGACAAAATGATACTTATAATCCATTTATGCACCTCACTGAGCACACATCTACTTCCAGTTTGAATATTTGTAGATCTAAACAACCTAATTTAAAAACATAAACATAAAAGTGGGTGTACTCATTTATACTAAGCACTGTAAATGCATATATATATATATATATATATATATATATTGAGAATATTGAATAGTTTTAGGACAACATTGATTTTTATCCAATTCAAATGTTAATTACTATATAAATAAATAAACTTTCATTTGGGAACAGCACCAAAAAAATATGCTAGATTTAATTAGTTTCCCACTTGTTGCCAATGTTTGATTATTTTTTTATTTTCAGGACCATTTCACCTTTTTGAATCGCGTCACGTACTTTTTCCAGACGAGGTAAAAAAAAAACATATACAAATAAAAATATTATTGAAATAAACATTGTTCTTCTGTGCTAAAAAAAAACAGTATATAACATCAGAACAATGTCAGGGTGATTCAATTTTGGATTTTAACTATATCAGCAGCAGATTTTAACAGCAAAAAAGAGAAAAGGTTCCTATATGAAAATTCTTGAAGTCACACAAAACTTTTGAGGGGAAAGTAGCGTTCTTTTTAGAGACTGACACCAGCAGCAGACCACAAGGAAAAATGGGGGTGATGGAGGAAATCAAAGTGTGGAGAAGGACAAAGAGAAAGAAAGAGTGGGTTGAAAGATTGGGAGGTTTATACAGGCCACATATTTTGTAGCGCACTGAAAAGGCAAGACCTCCTCCCTGCTCTCCACAGTGAAACCTCTGTCTAACAACAGAGGAGCAGATGGAACAACCAGCGTTTGAATAAAAGAGCCACCACAAATGACCAACAAAACCCCAACACTCTTCCTCTCCTCGCTCAGAGCCTCTCTGCGTCCACGGGAAGTCATGGGAAAACTTGCCAAATGGGCAAAGGGTGAAGCAGTGTGTGAGTGTTTGTCCATGAAAAGGTTAAAGAGTTGAGGATGAAGTCTGTGCTTTCATTCACACGGACATTATTGTAAAGGCAGGGGTCGCTCGGAGCATGACCAGCAGAATAGACTCAACACTTCCTCTCATGCTAGTCTTTTTCAAGTCCAAAAACTAATAAATGTGTATTGAAAGACAACAACATAGACGTTAAACAAGTTTGCAATGTTGGAGTCAGTGCAATATTAGCTCAAAATAGCTCATTTTAGTCAGATAATACACCTTTAGAAAATGTGAAGTGTTTATTTTTACTTGTGAGAGCCCACAATAAAAATTGAATGCAAAAAAAGATATATAAAATAAAATGTTTTTTTGTATCAGTGTAAAATCAGCTCAAAATACTGTTGATTCATACAGATAAGAGTTACATATCTGTAGAAAATGTGATGTGTTTATTTTTTACTTGTGAGAACCCACAATAAAAAAGAAAGGGGGGGGGGGGGTTAAGATAACAGTGGTTTGTTCAGTAGAGAATTATACCCCCCTTATACATTATGTATGTATGTATATATATATATATATATATATACACACACATACATACACACATACAGACATACACACATACATACACACATACATACATACATACATACATACATACATACATACATATTGTATAAGGGGGTTATCACTCACTTGAAACATAAGTCTGCCTGCTGTTAAATGATGCAAGTCAAATGTAAAATAAATAAAATGAGTTCATGTAATCTGAATGAAACCATCTGAATAAAATCATCTGAATAAAACTAAATGACCTGTTAGCCAAGAGTATAATAAAAAAAATAATAACCACACACTTAAGAGCATATAGAAACATCCCAAGGGCCCCCAAATCACATTGGACTCCTAAAGGTTAAAAGACTAACTCAATCATTAAGAAAAAGGTCAAAAATAAGTCTTTTGAAAAAACTGAATTAGAGGGAATAAGATTTAAAGTAGTATCATATTTTGGAAGGATGATCAAATGCTCCCTTTTCCACAACTTCTTCTCTCAAAGAAATCAAAACTAAGAAAGAGCGGAGCTGTGACTCTTCCAGAAGAATGGAGCTAACCTGCTGAATATTGTATCATCCTTATCTATGATATTCCACATCATCAGGATTCTCCATTCGTATCATATCAGTGATAATTCAATCTCTGATCATTCAGTGCCTGCAGTCAGAGAGTGGGATTGCATTTCTCTTATTAATACCTGCCTCTCATCTCACAGTCGGCAAGTCAGTCCTGCAGAGACAAAAAGAAATTCAGTATTAGAGTCTGAGGGAAATATTACACACTGCATGCATGACTCAACTATATTAAAATTAAAACAGCACTGAGCAGTTTTAAACACAGAAGTCCCAAATCTATCCATAAATTAACAAAAAAAAAAACACACACACAGGCGCTTCATAACAAAACTCACATTATACTTAAACCAGTGATCCATCTTAAACACTTTTCTAGTATTGAACATCCCACAAGAGCTCTATGAGCACATCCATTTTACATTTATTCATTTTGCAGACGCTTTTATCCAAAGCCACTCACAAATGAGGATAATAGAAGCACTTAAAATCACCAGAAAAGCAACAATATGTAGATGCTGTGACAAGTCTTGGTTAGTTTTCGCATTGTGTGTTAGCGTTTTTTTAACAGACAAAATAGCAGGCCATAAATAAATGTATTGACATTGAAAACAAAACACAGACATACCTACAAATTCAATGCAATGCATCGATTAAAGGGTTGGTTCACTCAAAAAAGAAACTTTATAGCCAGTTTACACACCTCCCCATTCAAGATGTAGGTGACCTTTTTTTTCCTTCAGTAGAGCATTAAAGAATATTTTTAGCTGAAACCGTGGTTATTTATGATTCAGGAAATGTAAGTCAAAGACACACCAGTGACTATGGACACTTTGAAAGCAAAATAAGTAAATAAACAAGGCAAAACCAAATGAATACACATGTCTTCCGACAATACATTGAGGTATCAAAGCCATCAGTATATGCAAAAAGCTGCAAAAGCTCCTGAACATGTTAACATCTTTTAAAGGATTAGTTCAGCCAAAAAACGAAAATTCTGTTATTAATTACTTACCCTCATGTCAAACTCCTGAGATCTTTGTTTAACTTCAAAACTTACATTAAGATATTTTAAATGAACTCCGAGAGCTCTCTGACCCTCC
Organism: Danio choprae; assembly: GCA_903798125.1. Classification (NCBI taxonomy): domain Eukaryota; kingdom Metazoa; phylum Chordata; class Actinopteri; order Cypriniformes; family Danionidae; genus Danio; species Danio choprae. The sequence continues at coordinate 6,135,603 of CAIGQW010053631.1, forward strand.
ATAGGCTGTAATAGTCTAGAGACATTCAAAGCATGTCATGTAACTTTCCCTGTAATCCTATGAAGCTGCAAGAATTATTTTTTGCACCAAACAAAACTGTAAAAACTGCCTTTATGCAATATGCTGTATTATATATTAGCAATATGATGTAATGGCATTAGAGTCAGCAGCACAACATGCAAGCATCATATTTTGCCCCTAGTAAACACACACCATGACCTGACAGAAAACAGAGGCGAACAATAGGTTATTTTTTTTTTGTTGTTTTTTTGGCACACAAAAATGATCTTTGAGCTTCATATGATCACATTTGAACCACTGAAGTCACTGAATGTTTTGACATTGTTTTTGCTTCCTTTTCTGCACTTTGAACGTCTCGGACCATTAACTGTCTATGAGAGAGTTCTTGGATTTCATCTAAAATATATTGATTTGTGTTCAGAAGATGAACGAAGGTCACAGGAAATTGAAATGGCATGAGGATGAGTAATTAACAACAGTGTGTCTGATGGTCTGTTTACTCTAAAAAGGTCTTAAGGCAGAGGAAAAAAGGCGTTTGCTCAACTGGTGGATCAGATCTCATTCTTGTTAAATAGAAAAAGACACTAAATTCTTCAATCAGAATCCTTCACCAGCATTGGGAGATCATAACAAGGGCCGGAAGACCATTCAAAGTCCTGACATCCTTGTGGTTTGAACAACAAACAACCTTGCTTTGGAGTATGAAATATTCGGTATGCTTTATTATGTTATTAGCCAGACAGTAACAGAATAAGTTCATTGAAGAGATAAATAGTGACTACATATTGTTACAGAACAAAATATTCATAAAACATCTCTTAAAATTCAGAATATTGCACTAGAACCCGTGCTTTCTCTTCACAACCTCTAGCGATTTCTAGCCTTGAATTGCACTGCAATTCTAAAACGAGACTAAATTAGAGTCAATGTCAGATCATGTTCCCTGTAAATCAATGAAAGAGGCAGTTCTTCCTCCTCTCGCTGTTTTCGTGCATCTCAATGATGGCTAAAGGCTTAAGAGCTTAATTGAGCGAGAAAATGCAAAGCAACAAAACACATTCAGAAATTCAGAATACATACATATTACATTGCTTTGCCCTTTGAAAGTTAAAATTGAGATTTCCATAAAACAATGGAGAAATGCTTGGAGAAAACTTTTTGAAAAATTTCATCTCTTAAAGGGATAGTTCACCTCAAAATGTTTATTATCTCACCATTTACTCCCTCGTGTGGTTTTAACCCGTTTAGAAGATATATTGAAGAATGCAGGTCAACAGCATCAGCAACTTCTATAGTAGGATAAAAAGGACTGTGGAAGTCAGTGGGTACCATCAACCAGCATTCTACAAAATATCTTCTTTTATGTTTAAATAACTCAAATAAGTTATTTGAGTTATAAATAAGTAAAGGGTGAGTAAAACCTTTTTTGGGTGAACTATCCCTTTCACTAATAATGGAATGCCTATTCATAATGTTGGTGATGACAGTGGATCAAGCTTCAACACTGTATGATAATAGGACAATAAGGAAATGGAACTAATGTGTTTTCAATATGTTTTCCACAATGTGCTGATAATGAGACGTGAAGCTAAAATAAGCCATGGATTAAAATCTTGGTTTGTAATCAGATGATAAAGGGACACAAAAAGCTCCGTCCCTAAATAGCTGCTTGAGAAAACCCGCAAGTATGAATTATTTATAATGAAACATTGTACAGAACCACCATCGTGATCTGTTGGTTGGACGAAAATAGATTCCAGTATAGAAGAATGAAGAGTAACACGAGGTCGCTTGTAAACTCCTCTGAACGTGTCGCAGAATAGATAGATTAACAACAACTACAACAAAGGGCGATATAATTAAAGTATGACTGATAAAATCTATATAAGCCAGACTAAGTAACTCAGTGAGTTTATGCAGGACCTCACTTGCCATTAGAGGCATCAGAATGATATGCTAAATGCAGTCTACCGTACTTAAATAAAAACTGGCCATTAATATATGCACTTCACTGAGTTGATAGCCGTGGAGTTCACGCAGAAAAACGTCACAATGCCAGTCAAGAAAACATATTGCTAAGAGTATGGAACTGTGGACATACTGTATAAACATCTGTAAAACACTCGAGAAATTTAAGGCTGTTTAATTTCTAAAGGTCTACGTCCAATAAAGTCCAAATCAATAAGAAGTTTCACAGAAACAGAGAAAAAAAGAAGCTTATTGTAGCGAGGTTCCAATATACATCTCAATGAGAAATAAAGCTCAATGTATTATTATTTACACACAATACAACAGCTTTAGAAATACATCCAAAGTATTACAGTATAACAAGAAAAATAATATATAAATATGTGGGCCATCTGTCCTGTATATTAGTATGACAAACTCTAGTTTTAGGATTGTGATGATTCTGAAGAAACCGAAAAAATGATAAAATCTCCTCAAACAATTAATTTGTAAAGGAATGAAGTTGGCATTGTTCATTAGAATGAACTGGCTTGAGGATCACATACAGTTTTAGTCAGTCTGCTAGCTCTGTTCTCTTCCACAATGCATCTGTGTATGTCTTTCCAAGCTACAGTATACAAAAACAGCTTTTCCATTACTGTAGTGCAGGTGATATTTGGCCTTTACGTTGAGCTCTCAGAATAAAACATTATATAAGGAGAACCAAAAGAGGCAAATTTCCATACAAAAAAAAGGCCAAAAAGGTTTACAAAAACATCTGTCTGCATTTTTAACTGTAAAATGTAATTGAGTTTGGCTTTTATGGTATATAATGTCATTTATATGATGTTATTCATCAATGCTCCTGTCAAATAGCTGTCAGGATAGGGAATGAATGGATGGGATGGATGTTTAAACACTCAAATCCCCCCCCCCCCCAAAAAAAAAGAACTGATGATGCAGAATATTAATAACATCAATTAACACAGTGTGTTAACATCGTGAAAATACTGTAAACATACTGCAGAACGACGTTTATTGATCTTTGAAACAAGTGGGTCAAATCATTAATGAAGTAAAGAAGTCTCTGGACAGTTTCATTCTGTGATGTAAATAATTCAAAAAGATTATAAATTACTATTAAGTATTACTTTGATGTATTAAATAAGTATGCTTTCAAGGCTCAATTATTTTCAATATATAGCTTTTTTGGAAAATAAATAGCATCCTAAAATCTTCAATCTCCATCAAGACATCAGTACTAAAAAACAAAACAAAAGCCATAACAAAACAAACTCTAAGAGAGTATGTCGGTTTAAAAACGTAGGAAAAATGAGCTGAATCACAGGGAGATCTGTTCTCAGCTCCAATAAACCAAAATCTAATTTACAGAGGTTTATGATACAAAATGGACAACACATCTTTTATAGCTACAAATTATATAAACATCTATTTACTTAAAAAATATTGTAGGAAAGAAGCTATATTTTAGTACATCAATTATAAATCCAGAAAAGAAGGCAATCGAAGCTACAGTGCAAATGCCTCTTAAACAAAAAGCTACTCGCATACATTTACAGTACCGAATGTTCTTATTAGAAACAGCACAGAAATCTATGAAAATGCAAAATCCTTGCAATTACACACCTCAAAAATATCTAAACACGTCTGACACTTCAAATCGAGATCAAAGGAAATACTCCTTGTTTTTGAACCATCCTGAACTCTTTCAGTGCAGGGGAATCCAGAGAGTTACATTATACATTATGTCATTAAATGCCTTTACTATTATTAGGAAACAGGTCAGCTAATTGAAATGTCATGTCTGGTTCACTTCTGAACCCCTAACCAGAGCTCAGTTTTAACAGAGCATTACTAAAGCTGTAGCTATGGACTTCCAGACAGCCGTGGCTGAAGACAGACAAAACACTGTCCTCGCCAGCTTTCTTTTGAAAACCTCATTGTATTCATCAGACATTCAGCATTGTCAAACTAGAAAAGCAACACTGATGAGTGCATTAACATGGAGGGAAATCCATTCTGTCTCATACATAAAACAAAAACCCTCTAAGATATTTTGGCAGTGCATTGAAATTAAAGACATGAAGTCCATCAGGCTCATTCAGAGAATGATGACAAAAGCTAGGGAACATTTCAGAGATGGTAAAGTGTGCGATCATCTCCCTTCTCGGGGAATGTATCATGCCGCTTGCAGTCCAGAGAGTCTGCGACGGGTACAGAGACACATTTTTGGTTACAGTTGTTTTGGCACAAAATAACAGGGACACTGGTCAAAGGTTAAAGGTCAAACTGCAGTCTCCTGGTCCTCGCGCTGGATCATTTGGTAGTGCTGGCGGTTCTCAAGATATGCCGCAAGTTCAGCATCTTTCGCCTTCTCGGCACGATGCTTCGGAGTGTCGCCCTGGAAATGAAAGGACAAGGTGAGTACAAACAAAACAAATGCTGGAACAAATATCTAGCATATATAGTATATAGTATAATGGACCTTTGCAATTATTAATATTTCTTAATTACAATATGTTTTGTGTTTTTGAATTAAAGCTGCTGTTTTAGTAATAGTAATTTGAACATTGGTTATTGAAAATAACTGAACAGAGAATAACATTTTTAGGTTTGTTCAAAAATGTTTTCTGTCCAATTTGTTGTGATACTTCCAATCTAAATGTGATTGTTTTATTCATCTATATTAAAACATATTGGTCACACTTTACAATAAGGTTTCATCAGTTACTGTAAATACTTGTACAGAACTGATTAATCATAATTTAACATTTACTAATGCATTATTAGTATTATATTGGCACTGTGAGTTAACAAGAACTAACAATGAATTACTTTATTTTCATTAACTAACGTTAACAAAGATGAATAAATATGGTAATAAACGTATTGTTGATTGCTTAATGTTATTAAATACATTAACTAACATTAACTAATGAAACCTTATTGTAAAGGGTCACCTGCATGTTACCTGATTATTAATAATAATATTAAATCTCGGTTTTGGACCAATCCAACAATAATCATTATTAAATTGCTCTGTTTCAGTGGGACTCCATTTACAAATACAAACACAAGCTGAAGAACATGAACAAGCTTCATGAAGTGAAGCAAAACATACAGAGAGAATCTCTAGTTGCTGCAGGCCTTTATTAGGGACAGTTTCTTTCAGACAGAATCTTCTTGAACAATGAAGAAAGGAAATTAGAGATTACACGGAGCCTCTAATGGTAAACATGTTCTCGCCGAAAACGCCTCTCTTTTTCCATGTTGCTGGTGCCAGCATTGCTCAACAGTAATTGTTGTTAATTGCAGGCAGGCCTAGCGCAGAGAGTCTAAGAGAAAGGCCTGGACTGTTACTGTCGGACAGAGCTCAGAGCACTCAAACTGCCCGCCAGGCGCTTTCATTGTTATGGCACAGATGAAGCTGCTTTTGTTTGTGAATATACAGTACGGCAGGCCGGCCACCGGCACCCTTTCATCCTGTGCAACTTTCCAGCGTGGTACTGCATCCCTCCATTTCCAGCCTTTCAGATGCAGACAAAGCCAGTTCTGGAAAAGCTGTCAAAAGCTAGTCCCGTAGCTAGCACAATGGAGAATATTAGCCATGATGAACTAAAAGAGACGAGTTGCAGAGGAGGAAAAAAAAGCTTTGAGAGAGATGAATCTCTGCAGGGCATGCCAAACAGAAATATAATCACACTTAGTGCTTTTAAAAACCTGCATTCATCCTCATACAAGTCACAAATGAGAGAAATTATGGAATGGATAATGGGGAGGGCTATTATATAAAGACAAAGACAGATGGATGGACTGTAAAGAAGAAACAGAGGAAAGGCAGGCAGGGAGAGGGATTGTGCTTCATCACCGGCGATAAACGGTGAGTCACTCTATCCTGGAAGTGATGTTTTCTGGATTGAATCAAACCAAGAGAGCAGGATGCTTACATCTGATGGAAAGCAGAGCAGAAAAGTGCTGATGGAGCCGTTAAACACCACAGTCCAAGAGAACGGCACTGCCAAATCGGGCCCTGTCAGGAGTCTCCCCAAAGAGGGCAGATGAAAATCTTGGGATGTCCTCTGAAGAGAGAAATCTCCATCTCGGCCTGCTCTCAGACTGTGCCAGACTGGTGACTTTACACATTTCATTTCCCTCAATAGTGCACGAGTTACTGATAATTACACAGATAGAAGTGAAGGCTGTCAGACAGACTAGAGTCCACTGGCACCCAGGAGACTCAATCAGTGGCGTCTCGCACTTTTATCAGATGGGAGTTGGGACAGGTCCGTTAGACTGCTGTGAGCTTTGGAGACATTAAACGGAGGCCCGGGGGTGCAAAGGTACAAGACTATGGGGAAAGAAAAAGGAAAAAAAAAAACTAAGCAAGAGCCATAGAAAGTACTGCGGCAAGTTCTAACCACAAATGAGATTTCTGTGCTTTGTGGAAAATCATTCCCTCACTGATCTCTTCAAATGAGTAGTTTTTAAATTGATGTTTCTTCTGAAAAGAAGAGAGGCAGTAATTAGAGTCTAGTGTGTCTACAGCTGTGTGTAATTTTGTGGCGCACCAATGAGAAGTGCCGCAGGAGGGCTTGCGTCTCTTGGCTGGTTCTGCGGAGGTGAGCGGGGGAGAGGGTGGGCTTTTGCTGCTGGGGGGGAAGAATGGCTCCTTGTTTCGTGTGGAGGTCTTAGTCAGCATTGACTAACAGAGCAGTTGAGTGCAGAGATGTCCTGGGATTGAGAAAAGCTGGAGGCTGCAGCCGAAATGAGAGAGATCCAGAAGCCACAAACGTCTACAGTGAACCAGCTCGGCATGGATCCGTTTTCAGTGCTAACCAAAATTATTCCTTCCTAAATGCCCATATCAGTAACAACGAGTGAAGAAACCACTGACAGGATGTGTTTTAATATATACTCAAACATGACAGTGTGTCCCATTCGGTTTCTGTCATGTAGTACACCAAGCCTGGTCATGAGGTTTCAGTGCTTGTACAGTACAGTAAGTAGACATCTACATTAAGGTACATGGCAAAATTAAAGTTATATCCCCATTTAAATTGCTCTCATGTTGTTCCAAGCCCATAAGACTTTAGTTAATACAATCATTTTAATGAAATCTGAGAGGTTTCTCTGTCTCTCCAGTGGAAGTGTAGATGAACAAAGCTTAGTAGATCTAAAAAGGTCATAAAGGAGCTGTAAATTAATTCATATAAATCCAATTGCGTTTCTAAGATTAACCACTGACCTTCATAATGCATTCAAAATCTTTATATGATTTTTGTATCCGAGGTTTGTTTGGACCATTTCAATGTAACTATACTGTAATCACCATACAGCTCAATAAGAGAATGTGGAACACATTGCTGCAATGGATTTTAAGAAAGTTTTAGAAATTTAAACTACTCAAGTAACAAAAGGAAACTATGATGCAATACACATTTTGAAAAGGGGATAAATACACTGCCAGTCAAAATAATAATCCACCACCTGGATTTATCTACGCAAATAAGTAAGAGCCCCCCCCCCGTATAATTACTGGTAACAAGTCATTTAACCCTAACTCATGCAGAGAATATAGCTTCTCACTTCTTAAACAACCATATCACAAGACACGTCCTGCAGTCATGGAAAAGATGTTAATCTGTTTCAGAAGGATCAAATTATTGCATGCATCAAGCAAAGGAAACATCTAAGGTGATTTCTGAAACGACTAAAATTGGTCTAACAACTGTCCAATGCATTATTCAAAACTGAAAGGAGAGTCAGGAAGGGGAACCATAATCTTTGAGGAAGAAATGTGGTCGGAAAAAACCTTGAATGATTGAGTTTGGCAATCATTAATGGTCTGGTGAAATCAAATTGTAAAAAACAACAACAGAAGAACTCAAGGCTATGATTAATAGTAAACGTAAGAGCATTTCCACATGCACAATGCAAAGGAAACTCAAGGGATTGGGACTGCACAGCTATGTAGCCTTAGGAAAATCACTTATCACTAAGGCTAAAAAGGTTTCAATGTGCTAGGGAGCATAAAGATTGGACACGGGAGTATTGTAAGAAAATCGTGTTGTCTGATGAGTTCAGATTTACCCTGTCCTAGAGTGATGGGTGCATGAGGGTAAGAAGAGAGGCAGATGAAGAGATGCTCCCATCAGGCATAGATCCTACAATACAAGACTGTGGAAGCAGTGCTGTGATCTGGGGATGCTGCATTATACCTTATATGCCCAAAAGATTGAGGTCAGGTGAATACCTGAATATATTGAATGACCAGGTCATACAATCGATGGATTTTTTTCCTCCCTGATTACACAAGCATATCCCTTGAAGACAATGCCAGGATTCGTCAGGCTCAAATTGTAAAAGAGAGCATGAGACATAATTTTTACACATGGAGTCCAGATCTTAACTCTATTGAGAATCTTTGGGATGCGCTGAAGAAGATTTTGCTCAGCGGTTTGAATCTCCCATCATCCATACAAGATCTTGATAAAAGAATTCTGCCACTTGTTATTTATCAAAATGTTGTGACATTGCAGAAACATATTGAAATACTGCAAAGGCGAATGCATGCTTATCGTTGCATGAAAGTTATAAAATATATAATCTGAGTATACGAATATATTCAATTCAATATTATGTTAATGAAAAAAGTTACTAGTTTTTTATGCTGCATTAGTTAGTCGATATTTATATATACATTCTCGTGTATCAATAAAATTTAATAAAATGTAGGAAAAGGCTAAGACAGCACAACAACTATGCAGTTTAAAAATATATCAGTTGCATTTTGCACAACGCAAATAGCACAAAACAACAGAAATATTTCAAGGGGATGAACTGAAAAAAGTGACAGAGCCGACTGGGATTTTGTAGGTGACCTGAAGGTGAGTTTTGTTGTTGTTGTTGTTGTTATTTTTAACACCCTAATTAAACGATTATTTTGTCTTTTGCATATTAGCCTAAATAAACTGACAATTAACTGTGAAACATCATTAGATAACTAAATTAATCTTTATTATTATCTTTATTATTAAAACGATGTCAACATAAATTGCAGACAAGTATATTTAAAAAAATCATCAGGCCCTTTTTGTACACTCAAAAAATGGCTTTTGCTGCTTCTTAAAACTAATTATTTAAAATGAGTTTAAACAACACAATCCTTAACTTTTTTTTGGACAACTCAACTGTTATATATTCAATCCACTTCAAATTGTAAAAACAATTATGAATTGTGTGGAACCCAACATGTTTTACAGTGTAGGCTAACGATGAAAAAGACAACATTATAACATTATACAAATACAATGTGCTAACTTTAGTCAACTTGATATTTATTTATTTATTTAGATCAAAATGATGTTGCGAGAATTTGCAGTATTTTTCTTTTTGTGTTTGCGTTGTGAAGATTTGCAGCACATTTTTAACTTGTGTTTTCATTGTGAGGATTTGCAGCATGTTTTTAATTTGTGTTAGTGTTCTGAGGATTTGCAGCGCATGTGCTGTCAAAGCAATGAAGAAAGTTTGCTGGTGTTTTCTTTTTTATTTGCATTTGTTTTCTTAAGTTAAGCACGCTAAGCTCTCTCGGCGACCATACAAAATAGACCAAATTGCATTTTGAGGGTTAACCAATTCTTATGGGTTTGGTACCACAACATTATTATATGAACTGCCCCTTTAACTAATTTAGCACCAAACATGAACTGTCCTCTGCAGATTTGTTCTCACCTGTAAGTCTGTTTTCATAAGAGATGCTCCTGCTTCCACTAGGTAATGACAGATTGTCCTATGACACAGCGAGGCTGCTTTGTGCAACACAGTCTCTCCACTGAATGAAAGAAACAGACAGACAGATAGAAAGAGAGAGACAGATAATTAGATAGAAAGCAGGAGGCAGAAAACAGGTTGTTAAAAACAAAACTCATCAGAAAAAAACTTGGTCTTTTGAATGAGCCAGTCCTGACTACAGTATCATAAAACAAAAGCTTGAACTTGTACTGTCAACAGATAAAAATAGCAAATGGCATCAGCGTGAATTCAGTATGAAAGACCAATCCTCACTTTTCTTTCTCTGTTACATCCAGGATATCGGTGGGTGCTGTGGAAAAACAGAGAGAGAGAGAGAGAGAGAGAGAGAGAGAGAGAAAAAAACATCAAACCTTGCATCCACACAAAAGCATGTGCCCTGAGGTGATGTTGTGTTGCTTAATGAAGAGCTGTAAAAAGCTTGCGTGGGAGAGAGAGATGACCTGCTTCACACACCAAACCCCCCCACACACAGCAGATAACAAACATAACACTGACTGAAAGCAGACAATACCAGTCAGAAGTTCGGACACACCTGATGTTTTTCTTCTGTTCACAGAGACCTGTTGGTCCTGTAAGTTTTTATTGTTGGTGTCTATAGAAAGATATGGGATTTGCTTAAATGGGATTTTTTTTCTTCACAAATTTACAACAATCTATATATTAAAGAATTTAATTAAATTAAGAATTTAAAAAAATACAATAAATATTTTAGTATTAATACTATAGTGGAGCGGTGCGGTGGCGTAGTGGGTAGCGTTGACGCCTCACAACTAGAAGGTCGCTGGTTCGAGCCTCGGCTAGGTCAGATTTCTGTGTGGAGTTTGCATATATAAAACATATGCTGGATAAGTTGGCTAAGCTGAAAAGAAAATGAATGATACTATAGTAGTTTTTATTATTAGCTTTAATATTTTCTTTCTTAATTTAACTTTTAGTCATGTTGTTGCATTTATGTAATATTTTAAATATGTCTATGTAATTATTATGAAGTGCTAAATTCATTTAGCTTTATACATCAACTTAAACTGAATTAAAATGAGCAATATTTTCAGGAAAACAAGTTGAAGTTCATTTTAGTTAACCATGTTCTAGACAAACCTAAAATACTACTTTAAAGCATGTCATAGTTATAATAATTTTACTATTATTATTCAGCTTTTTATTTTTCATTTTAAGATATACCAAAAGAAAAAGTGATTTTTTTTACTCTCATAATACAATAAAATAAACACATTAAAAATGTGAGAGAGTGAGAGAGAGAGAGAGTTAGAGAGAGTTAGAGAGAGAGAGAGATCTGACAATAACAGCTGCAAACCCTACCGAGACAAACACATGCGAGCAGTGTTTGAAAGATGATACCGTACAGATGTGATATGTGATCACTTTACCATTATCAATGATGTATTTGACAATCTCCTTGCTGCCCACTTCCACAGCATAGTGCAGCAGGGTCCGTCCTACAGGGTCCTGCACGCACAGGTCTGCCCCTTTCTTATGCAGCTCCTTCAACTGCACAGAAAAAGCAGTTAGGCAAACGTACAGCAAGATGAACACATCCTAAACCATAGCAAATTAAAGCAAGCACCATTACGGGAAGCCACATGCTATCCTGATCACCAAGTCTTATTAACTATTGAAATATGGCCAAAAAGCATTGGTTTCCACAGTTATTAAATCAGAATCTAGTCATGGGCTCAGCTGTGCTTAAGAAGAAAAAGCACACGTTTGGCTGGAGGCTGATAGCATATATGCCAGTGACCATCTCAATAGGTTCAAAAGACCCTTCGGTGCGATAAAGCCCAAAAATCTGTCAGAAACTTGCCAGGACTCTTTTATACGCCACAGAGAGTTTGGACATTAAAATACTGGCATTATCACCAGTCCAGTGAGTCACAGTAATATCGTCAGAGGTGTTTTATTCACCAGCTTTCAGTCTCATTTTGGAGGAGATTTCAGATGAGGAATCCACAGAGATGAAAGAGAAGACACCATCTACACCACACAGTAAGTAAAGTTATGCTTCTTTTAATAGGCACAACTTTTACTACAATTATGTCTAGCATTATACTTTGGAGTTTGCATCCAAATTGCATACTTATACACTAAATCGCATACTTGTACATGGTTCTATGCCATTTTGTACTATAAATAGTGTAAGTAGTGCGTTCACAACAAAAATTCTAAAAAGAATGAGTGCACTTTAAATACCTTAAATAGACTATATAGGTATTCAACTGATAAAAAGAAGTGTGGAATACTGAACACTTCATGCACTAAACTGTCACAGCTTTGCTCATGTAGCGGAAGGAGAAGAGCTATCGGGCCCTGAGGTTGAATTAGTTTTATTTATTTTAGATTGTGCAAGCAATATTCTCCTATGGAAACGATTATGCCACCTTCTGACAGTAAATGCAGTAGCACTATTTGTTTGTTTGGTGATTTGTTTTTCTAATTTAGTAACTGTTAAGCGTTGTCTTGGAAACTGTTTGAATTTGCAGTTAGAAAAAAAATGTTAGGGTTGCATTTGTAATGGCACTGCATGGTCAAGTGTTTAAGTGCATAAGTGCTGCAAACATTGCAGACCCTTTTTTAAATTGAAAACTCCACCAAAACTCAAAACAAAAGGCATGGCTGCCCACAATCACCCCCTGATTGGCTCTTCTGGATTATTTTCTATTATTTCCTGTTGTACAGTGATTTGTGTTTAATGTAACAACTGTATATGTAATTTTGTACTACACTGTAAAAAAACAATCATTTGTGTTGGGACAACATAAAGAAATTAACATATTCGTTTTTCCAAATTTAAGTTGATTGAACAAAGCAATTAAGCGGTGTTTCAGCAAACACACAACAAACCTCATTCTTTTGAGTGTATATTTTCTACAGTTATATCTTGTTTTATCCTGAATACAGGTAACATTTAAAGCATTTTCTGCCAACTTAAATGTGACTTTTATTTTTGTCAATGGAATTTAATACTAGTTGTTTATAATGAGGGCATCACGGTGGTGCAGTTGGTAGCATGATCGCCTCACAGCAAGAAGGTCACTGGTTCGAGCCTTGGATGGGTCAGTTGGCATTTCTGTGTGGAGTTTGCATGTTCTCCCCGTGTTCGCGTGGGTTTCCTCCGGGTGCTCCGGTTTCCCCCACAAGTCCAAAGACATGCGCTATAGGTGAATTGGGTAAGCTAAATTGTCTGTAGTGTATGTGTGGAAACGGGTGTGTATGGATGTTTCCCAATGATAGGTTGCAGCTGGAAGGCCATCCGCTGCGTAAAACATATGCTGGATAAGTTGACGGTTCATTCCGCTGTGGCAACCCCAGATTAATAAAGGGACTAAGCCGAAAAGAAAATGAAGGAATGAATGAATGAATGTTTATAATGAATGTAACTAATTTGTGCTTTATTCAAGACGCACAAATAGTACCATTTTGATAGCGCCATCTGTGCGCTGTCAAAAACTTTGTTAAAACACCAGTATTCCATTCCCATCAATTCCTTTTTAAAATGCTGTGCAAAAATAAAAAAGTCCTGATATAAACGTAGCCCAAAGGAAGTTCTGCATCTTTCATGTGACTTTAAATGTCAGAGGGGCTGTTTATTGCTCTTATGTTCAGGCTGTAGAAGCACTAAAATGCTTTAAAGACGACACACTGTGCCAGGTAAAGGATGCCGGGTGCATCACAGCCATTTTGCAGCATGTCAACAATTCTCATGAATATTTGAAATGTTCCTCTTTCCTCTTCTCTGCACTGAGGTGTTCCAGGAGTGAGAACATGTTTGGGTCTGGGCGTGAGAGATTATCAGTCTGGAGAAAGTCTGTTTGGTCACCATAGAAACCCAGAGCGAGTGAAAGGTCAAGAGAATATGCAGGATCATTTATCTGGATCCGCCTCCGCTCTGCAAGATACTTGACATTTAATGGTGAGGTCAGTCCTGTGTTACAGACGACGGAATATCCTTTAGGCCGAATGAACATCTAACTAAAAGCACACAGGCTGCTCTCTTGCATATAAAATCAATGTAAAACACAACATCTGAGCAGTCTACTAAAATAATATTTGCATGTTCTTGCAAGCCATTTTGAAAAAACAAAAGTCAACACTGAAATCTGAGAAACCTGTAAGGAGAAAAAGTGAGGTTGTTGTATTTATGTGCTTAATGTATTCAAATGCTGCTCTTACCTTCTGATGGTCCTTCTTCTTCACACATTCAATTAGACTGTCCGCTGACACTGTGAAATAAATGAGAGGATGCTCTGTTAATGGACATGCATTTGTATTTTTTGTATAGTTTGTCAAAGTAATTGATCTTGAACTTATTTTGACCATTTTTATTTAACTAATTACAGAGCAAACACTGTTTACTCACATGAAGTGTTAGCGGATGTGTGAAAACACATGTCTTCAGTGTAAAATACAAAAATTAATGGATTTTTCTTCAATGCTAAACTGGAGGAGGCCATTTTAATTGATCTTCGTTTATTTTAACACTATTACTTAGGGGTAACTAAAGCAAAGATGAATCTGAACGGTATGTGACTGTAATAAAAAGTTGCAACTTAAGAAGAAAAAAAAGCTGATTGAATGAGTTGAATTTAGCTCTGCTATTCAGATTATGAACCTAGTCAATTAAATGGCCAAATTGATGCTGATTTATTTTTTAATTGCAGGCATTATAATTTTTTTCATATGCAAATTATTTTCAGTTTCGTTTCTTGTTTTAAGCTACACATATATGATATAATAATACAATGACTGATGACTATAAATCTGATGACTCTAAATTAAACAGTTCTTATAAATAGGCCGACGGTAGTTATTCAACATGTATTCACTCATTTTTTTACATTTTGTTCAATTTAAAAAACAGTGTAGCTTTAAAGCAAGGACTGAACATACCAAGCTCAGACATGTAAAACGGCATGGAATCAGTTTTTAAAAATGCAGTACTATTTTAAAAAAAAGAAAAAAAAGACTGTAAAAATACTGGAGTTAGAGCTTCCTCTTGACAATTGATGACTCCATTATTATTTTAAGGTATGATTATTCAGAAACCGCCTGCATGTGCAAATCACTTTTGCATATTTGTTCAATATTCAGCTATTCAGAGATACACAAGATGATGTTCTGTTTATTTAATGCTTTGGAAGCAGACAGTTAAAAAGGGAGTAAAAAAAACAAACATTTTAATTATGGGTGTTAATCACATTAGCCGATGCCAGCTCTGAGGGTTCAGTCTCAATATGCTAAATCTGTGTTCAAAGCTTCGCAATGCCCTTTGTAGATTTGCCTTCCTAATCCAGCAATCTTGTGTGTTGCTTCAGAAACCTCAAGAGGTAAAATATGAAAATACCCAGCTGGGATGTCGGGCTAACACGCACTGTAGAGCGCACGGCGAGGCTAAATCTATGCCTGTGTCTAAAGATATGGCCGCTTCAATCCCGCTCTCAAAACTCGACCGCTTTATGGAATTGAAGAGTCCTTTTTTCCTGTCTAGAGAAAGCGTGCACAGGGCCAAATCAGGTTTTGGAAATGCGTTCCTCCTCTGCTCATGCCAGGAAGCTTTGGAGCTAGCGCTGAATTCTAATGTGGATCAATGTGAGTGATGATAACCTGCTCTGCCTCGCTGCACCTCACAGACTGTGAGACAACCATTTCCTCTCTCTCTCTCTCCATCTCCTCTACTAATGCCAAGAGAGCAGAAAACACCACGGCCTTGGCAGATGCCCTCTCCTGACAGGCAGCAGCTTGTTAAAAAGGAACAAGACCAGCAAGCGTTTAACACTCAGCTTGAATCCCTGATCGACGTTCACAATTTGCTTCTTGCTGAGCAAACCTGAGACTGACTATTTTTTTAGCCCTTACTGTGTTCCTATGAGTTATTCATTTCAAATTAGACATTTTTATCCGAAGCAACTCTTGGATAAAGTTTGCTTGACATTTGTCTACTGAAGAGCTGAAAGTAACAGATAAACTCCTTACCAGAGTTGGCATTGTTCACGGCACTCTTCTCAAACCTGTGGAAGAAACAGAAACATGATTTATACACTTCAAAAACAATAGACACTAATCTTTTAGTGAACCTCTAACAGAGCATATATCTGAAACCACAGATGGATAGTTCACCCAAAAATGACAATTTCTACTTTATTTACTCGCACTCAAGTGATTCTAAACTTTTATGAATCTCTCTTCTGTTGACCACAAAACAAAATAATCTGGAGAATGCTGAAAAAAAAAATGCCATTGACATCCATAGTAGGATCAAAAATACTATGAAAGTCAATGGCTGTTTTTTAACCAACATTGTTCTGTATATCTTCTTTAGTATTCAACAGAAGTAATTAACTCAAACAGGTATGGAACCAGTGGGGAGTGGGTAAATTATTTTTTATTTTGGGGTGAACGATCCATTTTATCTCATTCTCAACTTCATCATTTTCTGATATTTTCCTGATGACGTTGTACAACTCATCTTCAAATTATTCTAGAAAGAAAAAACGGCTGTACAAGAGAACACACTCAAAACACAGCATCTCAGGGCTTTTATTGAGCCTCAAATAAGCTTCCTAATATTTGTTTCTCAGAGATCAATTGAGGAGAGACCAAATTTGAACTTGAATGAATGTCACAGCAAGGCTATCAGTGTGACAAAAACAACAAGATGTTTCACTGATTCAACTGATCAGACTCAATGGCAAGCATTTATGTGTATCTTGACACCTTCGGCTTCAATAATACTCATGATGTGTACATAATATCATCATGCGTGTGATACTTAACTAACATGACTTATCTTCTTATATGACAAGCAAGGAGGCTGCTAAGATGGGGTAAGATAAAACATTTCTAAGGGTCCATGCACTTTGGGGGCCCTCAGAGATCTGCTTTATTAGTATTAACAGTATTAGTAGAGGGGGGCAACCTCAAATTTTCTTTTTATAGGGCCGAAAATTTCTAGCTGCACACAGCAAGGCACAATATCAAGCAACACATTACGTATTTAATAAATCAACAGTGTATCTGACTTTAAAATGACTCTTTATTTGTGAAATATATATTTTTTTCCCACTTTGTGATACCATACACTGTGCATGTCACTATGCGAAGCAGAAATGTCTACTTTTTCAGCTCCACCCTCAACTGAAAGCAGGCACAGCTGAGGTCGAGCACTCCTAATGATGATGCCACCGTTGCTGACACTACACCTCCTCTCTGTCTCTTCCCCTGACAGACCTCCACCTGACTGCACATCTTCTGTGTGCCCTCACCTAAAAGAATATTTGATCAAAGAGCTCTCCGCCCTACTCTAAGAAGGCTGGGACATTAAGGAAAAGAGACAAGTGGCGCACAGGGCTTTGGATCCTGAACTTTGCTAGCAGCAGTGCGCCTATGAAATGGATATCATTGCCAGGAACACACCACAAGGAAATATATAACAGACTTTTTCTTAATTTAATACAATGTTTACTGTAAATGTAGGGTCACCATGTCTAGTTTGTCCCGGGACAGTCCCATTTTTCAGCTACATTTTTAGTTTCCTCAATTCAAAAATATTATATTTGTCATATACTTAATCTTTTCTAGAATATCTTCATAGCTGATTGATAGCAGTAGGCTTCTGTAACACATAAAAAGCTTATTTATTCATTAATTTTCCTTCATTTTAGTCCCTTATTTATCAGGGGTCACCACAGCGGACTGAACTGCCAACTATTCCAGTATATGTTTTATGCAGCAGATGCCCTTCCAGCCACAACCCAGTACTGGGAAAGACCCATGCACTCTCGCATTCACACATGCACTCATTCACTAAGGCCAATTTTGTTTACCCAATTCACCTAAAGTGCATGTCTTTGGACTATGGGGGAAAACCCACACGAACACAGAGAGAACATGCAAACTCCACACAGAAATGCCAACTGGCCCAGTCGGGATTGTGAGGCGACAGTGCTAACCACTGAGCCACCGTGCCGCCCACATCTTATTAAATTGTATACAATTATTTTATAGCATATTTTACAGAACAAAATTAGCATTCAATTATATTTCCATTTGGACTGGTTTGCATCAAGATCCGTTCGTGTGAGTTTCCTCCGGGTGCTCCGGTTTCCCCCACAGTCCAAAGACATGCAGTATAGGTGAACTGAATACATTTAATTGGCCGTAGTGTATGTGTGTTTGTGTGTGTGAATGTGAAAGTGTATGGGTGTTTCCCAGTGCTAGGTTTCAGCTGAAAGGGCATCCGCTGCATAAAACATATGCCAGAGTAATTGGCGTTTCATTCTGCAGTGGCAACCCCGTGAAAAATCAAGACTAAGACGAAGGATAATAAATGAATGAAGGTGGGATCCAGAGCATCTGGTCAAAGTCATAGAAAACGCAGAGGAGATCAAGTCATATTGGAAGCGATTTACTATTGTCAAAGCAAGATAAGAAAATTAATAAACAGTGTTTCAGAGGAAAGATGTCAATAAAACTGTTCATAAACTAATTTCACCAAATATTACATTTACCAAATTTACTACAGGAAAGCCATTCAGCATCCAAAGCTTGTTAGTTGGCAAGAAAAAAAATCCAGAGAGCATTAAGGAGAAAATATGCACTATATTAAACTTGATTTAATCACTGACAAGGAAGACAATTTAATAAAAACGAATAATTCAATTCTCATGATAGCTGTACAAGTATACATATTTCAACACTGACACTGACTAAAAACAGTATTACATAATTAAGAGGTTTAATGTATATGGTTGGGTGGTGTAGGATCTGTCCTGTATTTTTATATGCAGTATTCATTCATTTTCTTTTTGGCTTAGTCCCTTTATTAATCTGGGGTCGCCACAGCAGAATCAACCGCCAATTTTTCCAGCATATATTTTACGCAGTAGATGCCCTTCCAGCTGCAACCCATCACAGGGAAACATCCATATACACTCATTCACACACTTACACTACGGACAATTTAGCTTACTCAATTCACCTATAGCGCATGTCTTTGGACTTGTGGGGGAAACCGGAGCACCCGGAGGAAACCCACGCCAACACGGGGAGAACAAGCAAACTCCACACAGAAATGCCAACTGATCCAGCTAGGGCTCGAACCAGCGACCTTCTTGCTGTGAGGCGATTGTGCTACCCACTGCGCCACCGTGCTGCCTGCAGTATATCAACTTCATATAAAAGTTAACAGTTATGTAGATATTTGGTGTATCATAATAAAGTGATCAAAGAGGTCAGAAGTCAAAAAAGGTCAAATTAGAAAACAATAAACCCATTTCACTTCGAAAACAATGGCTCATATTGGAGAGAGAGGGAGAGAAAAGGTGAATGGGTTCATAAATACTGAAATCAAAGCCAGAAAACACTGTTTCCAGTGTGATACTGCACATCAAGGAGTGATTGTGTGTGTGTGTGTGTGTGTGTGTGTGTGTGTGTGTGTGTGAGCCTTGCTAAGGAATCTGAGCGTGGCCAATAATTAAAAGCATTTCGCAGACTCATAAATCTAGACTGACTCTGAGACGTCTTCTTACACACGCACACGCACACACACACACACACCCACACACACACACACACTATATACACACAAACACACCGACACACACCTTTGCTGTAATGTTTGCATGTCTCCTCAAGCCTTCCAGCTGAGGTTCAGCCTCTAGGCAGTGAAATTTGCTCAGGTAAGTGGATTTTAGATCAGTGAAACCACAAATCGCAACTAGCAGCTATTAAAAAAACACCTCTGTAAATCACAATTCATCTTTCCATACAGTTCTACTATGATAAATTATGTTCCAAAACAGTCAGCCCTGGTCAGCCTTTGGGAATGCTCAGAGCAGCCAATCCTTTCCTATATGACAAGCTCACTGCGACACTCCAGTAGAGAAATACACGACCAACATTGATCATCAGATGGAAAAAGCATGAAGAGGAAAAAAAACTGATAATGTTATTCCAACTTCTATGAATCACGAGTATTTGATACGTGAGCCTGGACTCAGGGTAAATCCATCTCTAACCATCATGCCCTAGAGGAAAGGCTG
>CAIGQW010053631.1:6156958-6171968 GCA_903798125.1 Danio choprae
CACACACACACACACACACACACACACACACACACAAAATAGCCCAAGGCCGATTTAATGGGGATATTGAGTTTTTGCTAGCTGTAATTGCTAGTAATTTAGCACATTTACAGAAAGGGTAGAAATGTGACTTTGGACCAATTATTCGATATGAGTCCAGAAACCCCTCATTAGCTCCAGAGAGGAGCAGAAATGTGAATCTGGACGGGCCTGGCATTCAGCTAGATCACCAGCTCCCACCGGTTCTCACAGATACGACAGATCACATTTGTGAGCTAGTTTTATTCTATTGATTGTGGACTAGAATGTTCTTCTCTAATCACTACCAAGATTTATGAGCAGAGGTCTTTCTTTTACACAAAAGTAGGTCTTAATGAGGGGCGCTTGATGGCCTGTGCTGTGAATACAATACCATTAGAGGAGACTTCAATATTCTTCAATATAGGCTGGTTTTAAGGTTAAAGTTCACCTCACCTGGGGCCAATCAGACTTTGGTAGCATCAGAATCTCAGCTTAATAACGAAGGGTGCGATGCCCCATTAAACTGGCCTCTCTGCTATGGCGTTTCTTTCCTTGTTTGCTTCTCTTCATCAATATAACCTTTATTGTGCTCCCTCCAATTTAGCATTTGCAGAGAGCACATTAAAGATGGCTGGCAAAGGAAATAAGTGGCTAATCTCTCTCATGTGCGCTCTTGCTTCCTCCTGTTATTATTTGCTTTGAGTATCTGTGTTCAGATGTAAATCTGCCTTAGAGTGAGAGTTCCTCATGGGCCCGCTATAATTCCATTACAGAAGAAAACACAAATCCCTCACTTATTGATGACAGAAAAACAACATAAACCAACAGCAACAGAAACCTAATCAATTTCTCCAGCAGACAGAGATACAGAGCTGCTGGTTTAATCAAACTTTCAAGCATAAGCTGATTTCATGTATTGATGAACTGTACAATCTGGGCTATGGAAGACAGTGATGTATAAGAAGGTTTTTAGGATACAAAATGTTAAACAATCTGTATGTCTGCTGGTCTATGCCATACTGAAGACATCTCTTGAAGTGACAGTTCACCAAAACTGAGAATTATCTTTTTTTTCTAACCCTATAACCAACCCTGTGTGGCTTTCTTAAATGTCTTCCTTCTGGGAATTTGAAGCAATGTTAAACCCTGCTTACGTGTATGCACATGACATCCACTTATACATTCAGTAACATTATCAGCATCTGTCATACTTTACTGGGTCATGTCTCACACCATCCTACATGCACAAACTTTCCACTTTTTAGTTTTCATTGAGATCAAATGTTTACAAGGTCTCTTGTTCAGATTAGAAAAGGTTTATCCCACCCTCCCAATCCAATTTTAATTTCAATCAGTTTGGACCCTTTTATTCTGACTTGAATCTTTAAGAAAGCATTTTAAATCTGATTGTATTTTTAAATGAATTGTAAACACACCTATTCTGGAACAGAACAAAATGTCCAACATGTTTGGAGTGAATAGCTGATGACAGGACTTTCCCTTGCTCTCATCTTTTAATAAACCATCCCTTTAAGTGGGGTTTATTCAAACAAGAACTTTGCTTTTAGAAAACCCAAAATTCATAGTAATCAACTTCAGGTTGGGCTGATTATTCTCAGAAAGTTTAATTTATTATCACTTGATACCTTGGATGCTCATCCGTGAGACATTGAAAAATAAAATAAACAAAATGTGCAATGGTTGAAAACATCTGTTAAATACACTGCAAATCTTGCTTAGAGTTTGTCTTGTTTCATGTGCAAATATCTAAAAATTATTAAATCAAGAAGCATTTCTAGACAAGGAAAAAAAATATATTGTCGTTTTAGGAAATAATATGCCAAAATGAAGTGAGTTTTTCCATAAAACAAGCAAAACAATTTGCCAATTGGGTAAGCAAAATAATCTTGCTTTCGCTTTGACATTCTGATTAATTTGCTTACCCAATTAGCAGATTATTTCGCTTCTTTAAAAGAAAAGCTTGACTAATTTTGACATATTATTTCGGAAAACAGGACAATATTTTTGCTTGTCTAGAAAATGCTTCTTGATTTCAGAATATTCAGAAATTTGGACTAGAAACAAGACAAAAACATTTAGACAGTGTGAAATCATTTTTCATTTCCCTTTACTTAGCTATACATTTTGATTCTCATTGTGAATGGCCCTTAGTCTCAAGCAAACATCAGTTAGAGGAAAGGATGACAGACATCACCTGGAGAATGCCAGACAAGACAAAACATGAATAGACCAGACTAGGAATGACTACACTGGACCAGCACAGACTAAATTAGGCCAGAACAGGGTTAATTGCTACATGGGATGTACTTTTCTTTGTAGAACTTTTGCCTATTTATGTGTTCCTACAGTATGTGTGCGTGTGCTGTTCTGCCCACTAGAGCCATGTCAACAGAGACAGCTAGACCTAATAAGGAACATAAAATGCTGGCAAAAATAATAATAATACTAATCAGCAAGAGAAATAGCGTGATCCTGCTGTGATAGAGCTCATTTTCTCATTGCAGCAATGACACTCATAGCCGACAATAAGAAGAGCCACCGTCCACCAGTAACTATCCCCGCTGGGATTAAAACAGCAGAGCCGCTCTTTGAACAGTTTCAATGCTAACATCTACAGCAGCTCTGTAAAGAGACAGCTGAATGGGCACAGAGAAAGGAGGAATATTGAAACAGTCTGTAAATCTCACCTGCTGGTAGGTTTGAAATCTGCTGCTGTTGTATTTGAGCGATGAACACCCCCCACTCTTCAAAACAACAAAAGAATGAAACACAGAAAAACATAAATGAATACATAAATAAATGAAAATATAACATAAAAATGATGAAGGCATGACCATAAACAATAATCTTTTGTCATAAATGTGATGCAGTACAAACTAGATTTGTGTATCCTAAAGGGAAATACGGGAAATATACAACAAAAACATTGTTATCTGGCTAAATGTCTTGACAAAATGACAAAAGCACACAATACTAACACTTATTGCTAAACAGATACTAATAAAAATGAATTCATAGTATAAATAAATACTATAATAGTTACTGAAAGGCAAAATTTATTTTAAGGTTAAGTTTGGGTCAAATAAACTGTAGAAAGTTATATATCAATATGATAGTACATAGTACAGTATATGGAATGGAGTAAAAATATAATGAGGGTGCATGCATAAAAGAAGACGAAAAATCAACAACATGGTAAAGAAATAATACAGTAATAACTGTGGGTTTGTGTGTTGTACATTTCAGATCATTTGACATTCCAAGGACTTATTAAGCATGAAGCATGTGCATGTGATGTAATCCAGACACATCTGACCATGACAAACGGGTGGTTCTATTATCTGTGGTCTGGCCAGATATTCCTCCCTTCAGGCAGGGTTGTGGCCAGACCACTGGGGCATACCAGTTCATGGCAAATACGACTGTTACATAATGTACCACAGACAGAATATTTCCTTTACCGTGACATCCCTGACCCCAGGAGAAACTTAATAGGACCCAAAGAGCCCATCATTTAGGAACACAAAGGCGTGTGTGATCCCAGAACAGCCCTCTGTGCTTTACAGAGCTGATTTCACACAAGAGGGAGATTTGTGATTGTGGTTTCTGACTGGAGTGCAGTCAGGCAGTGATCTCCCTTATGTCTTCTGTGCAGTGAAAGCTAACAGTTCATGGCCAGCAGCTTTCTTGCTTTTTTATCTGTGTATTATCTCCTGGCCCATTACCATTGGTCAGTTCTTTTCTCAGTATGCCCTTATAAAGTCTGGGATCCCTAAAGAGCATATAACGGAAAACTTTTTTTTACAATCACATATGCAGATTCGGTATACACATCCTCATGTGAAGCTGGAGTCTTACTTTCCAGCTGGATAACATGAGGGACAGTTGATCCAGTGTGAATATTAATTATAACAAAAATCATAACTTCTGGAGATTTATGTTTTAAAACGACATCTACAGTATAAAAAAAAACTATATATGTTAAACACACTCACGCAAACATGCGAGACACAGCATAAAACTATGCTAGAAAAGAGACTAATTATAAGCAAACATTATAAATACATTTTCCAGTATTTCTTTAAATGCAGTATGTGAAAACAAACCTTTTATGCACCCCTCATGAAATTCTCATGGGGAATTATTAAATGCGCCCTTAAGAACTTTTATGAAAACCCCATTGGAGACACACTCTCTCTCTATGTGTCTCTCTCATACACACAGACACTAACACACACAGAGAGAGTGCGACAGAAATGCAAAAAGCATTTCTGCACAGAAAATGAGATTTCATACTTTTCACAAGAAATGCCTGGTGGCCACAGCTGAAGTTGCAAATGCACCAAAAAAAACCCTCAAACATACATTAAGACAAAGACCAACAATACTTAAATGAAAGGTAATTAGTCTCATTTTATTTTCTCTTTTTATTTGGAAAGAGGCTAAAAGATACAATCTTCTGCATTCTGACTTTTGAAACATTGAAACTTGAAAATTTATTGTAAATGTGAAAATAATTAAATTAAATACATCTACTACTGTGTACAGTGCAGCAAAACAGTAAGCCTTTCTATCTAGCCTGTATTTATGATGCACTATAAAAGTATTCCTAATTTACCAGAATGCACATATATTGCCTTATAAACAATGTTATAATTGTTTTGTTTAATCTGATAAATAATAATAATAATAATAATAATAATAATAATAATAATAATAATAATAATAATACTGCACTTAATTCACCTAAATGATAGCACAATGGATTATATATCCCATAATTCCATTCCTAACTGCTTAAAGTTCACCCAAAAATAAAGATTTACTCACCCTTCACTTCACTTGTTCCAAACCTGTCTGAGAAAGCTGAAATCCTGTAACCACTGACTTCCATATTACCGTCTTTCCTTCTATGGAAGTCAATGGTTACAGGTTTTAAGCTTTCTTTAAAATATATTCTTTTAAGTTCAAAAGAAGAAATAAATTCAAAGAGGTTTGGGACATTTTTGGGTGAATTAATCCCTTTAAGGTTCTCTTTATAAGCATTACACCTACAGTAAACGCTTCATAGAGAGCGTTATCACAAAATCTATACAAGTTGAGATATTTCAAATATTGCATATATCCATAAACCGCCAAGCCCTGCAAAAACAGATTGGAGAATGAAGGATTTTTTTGCTATAATAAAGATTAGCTATAGAAATTCACAGGTCAGCATCTTTCATAACCATCACAGAATTTAATACTCTGCTTAGGGCTTTAAAAATGTAAATCAAGAAGAATAGGCAAAACTGTAAGCCTTTGTGTTTGGCAGCAGGCTTGATCTATGTGGCTGGAGAGAGTTTCAGAGGAAATAAACCTTCCCCTCAGTAGCTCTTACCTGCAGAGAGCTGGCTTGGCTGATCTGAGCGAGTCACTGTGTGCAAGTGCTTCTGCCACAGAACTGTCACTGGAAACACGCTTCCTTTGCAGCTCTGCAACCCTGAAGAAACAACGACACACACACACACACATTATCAAGAGGAATATTCCATCCTGAAACAGCAGGCCAGTCATTATATCTGCATCTAACAAAAACAAATGCTGCAGCGTACCACAGTCCAGCTGCTAACAAATCATAATGATGTGTAGGCTTGTTTTTTAATGTTGGAAGAAAGTAAAAACAAGTAATATGCAAAGACACACAATGGCATTCTGGTTTGGACAGCACTAATATATGAGCAATAACAAAAACATATATTTTTTAAACATATATGTTTATAGTATAAAGTAATAGTATGTGAGACAAAGGGAAAGGAATATGAAGGTGGAGACAGAGAGATGGAGTTAGATACACTATCCTTTGATCTGCACTAGTGCATGTTTCACCCTGTAGCAGTCTGATCCCATTTGGTGGAAAAGCTTAACCGGTGAAAAAAAAAAAACTACACAGACGAGAGAGCGGAAGAGAGAGAGAAAAAAAAAGAGAGAGAGAGAGAGAGAGAGAGAGAGAGAGAGAGAGAGAGAGAGAGAGAGAGTTTCTAGAGATTCAAAAAGACAATGGTTCCTGTCACTTTGTTCACCCACAGCTCACCCTGGCAAACTCAGCACTTAACACCACAAAGAGAACACCACAAAGGCTAATTAGCTCTTTTTATTAATTTAATATTCCTTTCATGAGCGATTCCGTGTGATTCTGAATTGAACAAAAGCATGTTCAATGTTGCCTCGGCGAGAGATCGTTATTTCGTGCCCAAGGGAGTTAAGGGATATAATAATGCCTGCCAAACGCATCAACGGTCGTACGCCAGTGTGACTGATTGCGTGTGTTAGAGGCTGACAACAAATCAGGAACAGAACAGTTGGCAAAAAAAATTGCATCCAAAGCAAAAAAAAGTGTCACTGATTAAATAAATCAAAAATGTGATATGCAGGAATGAAATGGGAAATCCAAATGAAAAGACAAGGATAAATGAAAACGGAAAGAGAACAGCTGAGGGAAAATGAGGGATGTCAATTACGAGAAGGTGAGCCAGAGTTCCCGGAAACTCTGAAAGTCTCCTGCTGTTTTGCAACCACGTCATTAAGACTGCAGAAACTATATTTAAGTTTTGACGAGAAAGAAAATATCCAAGCCTTTTGGAGCACAAAGCAAAGCGAATGGACATAATGATATCTGAAATCGTTTATGGTGCCATTTTCACACTTCTTTAAAAAAAAGACATACATGTATATATAAAAATCATTAAAAAACAGCAGAATCTTGACATTTAGTAGCTTTGTTGTATGCTTGTGGTGTTACTTAGAGAACAGAACTCAAAAACAACACACACTCTTCGAAGTAAACAAGCCTAATTGAAGAAAACTACAGCTTTGATGTTGAAAACTCTGATGGCTAAGCGTGAACCCACAGGAAAAAAAGGTAAGAGAAAAGGTAGTGGTTGAATCATTAAGGCTGATAAATGGGCGCATTTACAGTGAAATCGGAGAATCTAACGGCGAAGTAAGAGAAAGATTTTGTGAAGTTCAAATAGGGAAAAATAAAGGACACACTGTATCAGTACATCAGTACATCTCAAGCACCCAGAGCCCCTAAAGACAAAAGGCAGGCTGTTATCTCACAATCACACCACACATGACAGCAGCAGCATCAGAACTCAAAGTGCTCTGAGGCTTCGCTCAATGTTTTCCATCGGGAGCCATAAACAAAAGCTCCTATCAGATGGGTTATACAATCATGACATAATCAGATGAAAGTTATGCCCGGCACAGCGGCCTGTCTGTGCTTCAACTAGACGCGTCGCACTGCATCAAACAGCTGGGGGATGCAGGAAAAGGTAATGATCATTACACAGACATCACACAACTCCATCATTCAATTCAATCAATCCCTTATTATAGTCTCTAGCCAACCAACATGTGCTAAATACATCAAGAGGGTTATTAGCCAATATCAGTTAGCATTACCAAATTAGGATGTGGAAGAAATGAGAGAAACTAGCATCCCTTTACCTGTTGAAAAGAGCAGATCATCACCAGGACAGCAGGATTTAGCATTCTATTAATCTCATTTGGTGCCTAAGAAATTATTTCCCTATTTCTTATCAATTTGGAAAAAGTTGTGCTATTTAATACTTTTGTTGAATCAGTAATACTTTTTTGTTTTTGTTTGTTTTATGTTTATTCACGTATGTCATCAAAATGTTTTTAACACTGAATAATTCTGTTCAAAAGTCTGAAAGCATAAGAATTTATTCATGAAAGAAGTACTCACTGCTGTACAAAGATGTATTTATCTGATCAAAAATACAACAAAAACTGTAACATTGTGAAATATTACTTAATTCATTATTATTCATTTTAAAACCTTTTTGTCTGCTTTATATTTTGTGGTTTTATATTTGACTTTTTCTAAGTCTTTTACTGGTAGCATATGTTGCATTTCTGATGCTGGTCCCCCATCATGGGATGCTACAGTAATCCACACAGGTGTCCTTACCAGCAAAGACATCCATGATTCACCAGGATGACCATGCTGGCTGACAAAATGACTAAGTCAGTAGTCAGTAACTAACAGGCATTTTCCAGTCTGGACCAGTAACTGAAATTCATGCTGCTCTACACCAAAGCATTCAACT
Organism: Danio choprae; assembly: GCA_903798125.1. Classification (NCBI taxonomy): domain Eukaryota; kingdom Metazoa; phylum Chordata; class Actinopteri; order Cypriniformes; family Danionidae; genus Danio; species Danio choprae. Next base: position 6,165,118 of record CAIGQW010053631.1, read on the forward strand.
AAGGCTAAATATTACAAAAAACATTACAAAATGATATAAAATGAACAAACGCATCCTCACAAGTAAATAAAAAACTTAACTAGACTTACTGAATGATGTCTGATGTCTGCGTAAGCTAAATATATCGATTTACACCTGAGACAATAACAAATGATTAAGCATTCACAAAGACAGAAAAATGGAAATGCAAAAAAACCTAAACAACACTTTGCATTCTCATTCTCTGTTTTGAGCTCTCTTACCCCATTAAAACCCAAACCCACACACATACACACACATACACATAGTGAGGAGATTAACAGGGGCTGCGGTGCTGTACGACTTTTTCAGGCAGCTATAAATAGAGGATCGGATCAAGCTCTGCGCTGCAGGAAACGCTCTGTTTTATTCACTCTATACCACACAATTATCCTGCTGTATACACATGAATGATTGTACAATCACATTCTGATTTCCACATGCAAATATGAATCGACAGTCATGTATGAACCGGCCTACACATGTGTGCATTTGTATATTTTACATTTCAGAAGCATGGATGTTGACTTACAGTTTTCAGTATACTATAATTAATGTTGTTAATGTAGCATTTGTACAAAATGACTGTGAAAACCACAATGCCACCAGGCGGCTTGATGCTCTGCTTTTCCCTCTACAAAGAGGCTGCTGCTGTCAAGCTAACTGCCATCTGAGTTATTAGCTGCTGATAATGAACCCGTCTACTGTAGGATGGTTTGTATAAAATAACTCATTCATGAAAAGAGTCATTATACTGACAGGAAAAGCAAATATTAGCTTAGAGAAAGTGAAAATCGATTACTGATCTTTATTTGAAATGCAGAATGTATGGGCAGGACAAAAAATTTGACGTTGCTCTCTCTTCTGGCTGCCATTATCAGTATCACACAATTTTAGTTCCTTTTTTGAAAGTCTTGATAAACACCATCAAGGAGTTTTTCTTTTATTATTTCAGCAAATAGGATTGTAAAAACATTATTTGTTGTACTCTCCCATTCACTGTGGTCTAGGTTTACCTAACTATGACGACTTCCACTATTGACAAACCCAGAAATGTGAAAAGGATCCAGTATCTTTTAAAATATCCACAGAAGGCAATCTTTTAGGAACACTTTCAGAGAGAGCAAATTATTTTTAATTTAGATTTTTCCCCCTTTACAGTACATAACAGCACTGGATACATTTAAACAGTATATGCTTAAATGTCTCACCTGGGTCCAGGTGTGTTTGGTGGAGAAGAAGAGGATGACGGGAAGGCAAATTTGTGTGGATCGGACTGGACCTCACCAGAGGAGTCCACCAGGTCTGGCATGCCAGGCGATGTGCTGACCGTCTCTGTGACCACCAGCTCCGGGTCCAAAACGAACAGCTCATCCTGAGAAATTTCAGTCACGTAGTTGAGATGCTCCTGAGAGAAGAGACATAGACACCAGACAAACAGGAATGATTTGTTTGTGAACAAAAGTGCTCAATTGTAGCATGAATTACTCTAAGAGGTATTGTATGCACGACTCACTTGAGCTCGATCAATCCTGTAGAATCGATCAGCAGTTGTAGCTGTAAATACAAAATATAAAAAAACAACCCAATTCAGGCCTCTGATAAGGTATTGGACCCTTATGTGGAGAATTTGATCTCCCTCTTGTTCTAATTTTAGGATCAATTACACATCAGCAGTTCCAACATTTACATCCTAAAAACTCAGGGTTGTTTGTTCAGTCCAAACAAGCTAGACTGAAGCTGGACTGATCTGAACCAATTTAGACGGATAATTGTTCATAATCAGTAACCCACTGCATGCTGTTGATTTTGAGGAATGTGAAAGAGAGCATGCATGTCTCTAAAGTTCCCCTGGTTCTCTGTGTGCCAATACCACTTCATCTGTGCGTGCCTGAGGAGCTCAGAAGTGGAATAAATGTGGAAAATAGAAGAAAAATCGAAAGAGAGAGAAGAGAGAACTTAAAAATGGCCTGCAGTTTTCTCTCGCACTAAAATCACTCGAGCGGTGACCATTGATTGGAGACCAAGAACCGGAAAAGCTTAAATGACACTTGAGAGGAGTCAATGAAAGGCTTTAAACAAAGAAACCAAAATCCATTTATCCAGATTTTTATTACAGGCCTTATTTCTATGCATTTACTGGCGGCCTGAAGTAAAGCCTGATGCTTTGCCATTTTTTTCAAAATGAATTCAACAATGAACCTTTGAAAAGCACTGTCCAACAAGCACAGTTGTTGATTTGCCATTCTCTCCTGTACTTTTGATTTCATCACATGCATTTGCCTATGTAGTACTTTTTTTCTCTTCATTGTCACTTTCTAGGTTGATTGATAACATGCATGTATTTATTACATGTATTTTAATTAGTGCTGAACAAAGATTAAATGCAAAATTATCGTATCCAAAATAAAAGTTTTTCTTATATGTAATATATGTGTGTATGTATGTATGTATAAATATAAGTAATACAAACTCACATAAAACAAAACTATACAAAACTCAAATATTTACATGGATATTTAAATGTATATACAGCATAATTCGTATCATATACATATATTATATCTAAATATAAATAAACATATTCCTAATCATATGCATTCATGTGTGTATTTATATATACATATTAAATATACTGAGTACACATTTGTTATGCATATACATATATGCATACAGTATATGCATTTATTTTCAATGCAATTAATTGCAGTTAATTTGCCCAGCACTAATTTTAACCCATGGTTAATTTGAACATATATGTATTAATGTTTATTTGAAAGTTTGGTTTTAAAATGTTCAAAACAACCTAGCACTGAGTTGCATAAAAATACCCAAATTTTGTTGTTTTGAACTCCATATTAGTAAGAACGCAAGAACTTTAATCAACTGATCTGCATGTTAAATTTTAATAGATTGAGATATATACTGTACACTCAGACAAATTTGACTGCAACAGATGATCAGAACGAATCAGAATGCACCACAAAAAGGCAGGCCGGGTATTTAAACCAATTGTGTTGATGGATTTGTGAACACAAAACAATCCCCTCGCGTTGTCTTAATGAGCAGAGAAAGAAAGATTGCCAGAGGTCTCAAATCTTACAGAAGCAAATGACTCCCAAAGAGAATTCATGTTCTCAAAATGTGCACATAAACAATTTCCCTAGAGTCGATCATCATACCTGTAAAGAACACATTTGCAGCGCAAGTAATGAGAGCACATGTATCCTCACACTCTGGTGACATCCTGCACCATATTGCTGCTCTGGGCATGGACAATCCCCTCCACAATCCAAAAAAATGCTATAACACTGGCCTTGAATCAGACTTTTCCCCCTGCTTGAAATGGTTATTATTTAACAGAAACTTCATAACACTGAGCTGAGATCAGATGAGGCACCACAATCACTCTCAAATGTTCTGACTCATCCTGCGGTTCTCTGCTCTGGTAATAAAGCCCTCAGAAGCTTTTTAGTCTTAAAATGAGGAGATGAGTTTTGCTCTGGGCCACTTAGATGAGAACAAGGAGGGACTGGAACGAAAGGATGAAGAAGAAAAAAGAGTGGTAAGATGCATGTTCTGAACAGGGGATTGTGATGTACTGTCATTTCGCTGGTTTGACGTGTGGCACTTTAGAATCTGTGTGAACGTGACTCAGCTGTCACTGAGGATTTGTGTGTAATGATGACTGACTCCCTGTATCTTGAGATGCTGTCAAATGAAGTCTGTTGGTCCTTTCAACACAACTCGCCTTCTCAACAAAAGCATCACCTGTGTGCAGAAAAGCTATTTATCAGCTCTCACGGAATACATAATGTTTATAATTATCTCTTTGCTCCATGAGAGTTCAGTGCACTGGGAAATGTTGACACATTAAGTTTGTCATATGAAAGCATTTACTCTTTAAAACATATTACTTTTCACCTTACTTTTAAAATTAGCTGCCATTAGATAAAAGTGCACTTTTAAAAAAGAGGTTGTCAATACAACACTGCATGCGTCACTGCAGTCCAATTTTCCATTTTGGTTGAGCTGTTAATCCACATCTTGAGTAGGATATGCATAGTGTAAAACAATCAAGTAGTATATAAATGAAGCTAGGACAACCTACTGAATTTCATAGTTTTTCGTATCAGGATATAATAAAAACTAGGGTTGCATGGTATTGGAAAAATCAGACATTGCGATATTTTATTTTTCTGCAGCATACAGTACATTGCTATATAAATACAATTTCACCAGATGACTTCTATAGCTCTATTTGAAATGAATTCTTTCCTTTAGATTGATTTAATAAATTAAATTTAATAACCAAATTTAGGGTAGGTAATGGTTAGAGTTAGGATTAAAGGCACAGACAAACATAATAGAGCAAAGATAAAAGTAAAATAAACAGTGCTTTAGCGTTTCTGTGGAGTCTAACAGTATTCAGATACAGACATTGAATAATTGTAAAATAACACTGAACAGTTTTCATTGTATAAATAAAACGGTACAATTTCTAGTGCCTGAATGGTTACGGTCTTAAAAACACAGAAAAATGACAAGCTTTCACTCCATTATGGTTAAATTCTTTAGTGATTCACTCTACAAATTCTCATGTGCTGTCTCAATTGTGCCTCCTGGTCAACTATAATCCCAGCATATAAACTCAACATTGCAGATCCTGCGATGTGACTACTGAGGACGTGCACATTGGAATGTCGATGCTGAAACTATATATTATACAGCTCAAATAAAAACTATAGGGTCCTTGGCAGATCTTAAAATTTGGGATGATGTCTCACACAGTGTCATTATTTATTTAACAAAAAATAAAGCCAAGATAGAAAAGCCATTACTCCAAATGCGTTCTATACAAGTATGAGGATACACTCTGGGGAAATTGATTGTGTGCACATTTTGAGCACATGAATTCTCTTTGGGAGTTATTTGCTTTTGCAATATTTGAGACCTTTGACAACCTTTCGTTTCTGCTCATTAAGACAGCATGAGGGAATTGTTTACAAATCAATCAACATCATTGGTCTGAATACCATAAGCTAAATAAGTTAATAAAGTGCCTAAATTATTTTTGTCCAGGCTATATGTTGTTTTATTTTATTATTTTATTTTATTTTATTTTTATGTCCTAATATAAAAAAAATTCAAATTTTTCACAAGACTGTATGTAAGTGCACCAAAGATGTATTTAATTGATCAAAAATATGGGAAACACAAAGAAAATACACTTTAAATGATAAACTCCACCTAATCATGATGGTATACAGTGGTATACAGTAAATAATAAATAAGTGACAGTACTCTAATGACAGTAATCACCTTGGCTCTGAAATGTCAAAGTAGATTCTGTTCTATAGCATGGATATTTATGACTCTTTCTCTTTTGCTAGCTTTGATTCTGCCGCTGATAAGAGATTATTTTTTTGGGTCTGACTCATGGTTTTGAATCTCTGACCTTTACTCTTTGCCATTTTATTCACTGCAAACACCTACAGCTTTGTGCACTGATAAAAAACACAACTCCAGCCCACATCCTTGAGGGCCCCCATGGCACATTTGCTGTTCAGTACCCAAGATTTGACTCTCTCAATTCTAGCATCCAATCCACTATGAAAAATGATACTCACAGTCGAGAAAGCACCATTTCGGTGATAGCCTCTGAGACGACAAAGCCTTTGATTTGGTCCCGTCACCTTCCTGTAAATGTAAAGAACAAACGGGGTGGAAGATTGGAAAAAAAGACAGACAGTTCTGATTAATGTCAGTTTATGCTAATCAAACAAAAAGAAAAGTTCACTTTCACCACACAAACACAGACAGACCTGCCATTATTGCTTGTCACATCAATTAATCTCTTTCTACAAAGCTCTAAACTGCCACTTGAAGATCTACAGTACGTCTAAGTCATGCAACAGAGTCAAGACTTCACTCACAGCTTCCACAAGCAATGAACACAACAACTGCATGCGCCATCACTATACAGTAAGTTGCCATTCTCAACAGAAGCTAAACACGACTGAAGGTATCCACACAAAGCACACGGGAGCACTTAGGACCCAGGGGAAATATCCAGAGCGAGTGGATATAGCTTAGCAAGCGCTTCCTATAATTTGTGCTTATTTGAAGCTTCACCCATAACATCTGTCATAAGGGAACGCTGAACTAATGAGGGTTTTCTTCCCGTCTGCATAGCGACTAGTGTCTAGGAGGCGCTAGAGTGCTCTAATCTTACCGAGAATGATGCGTGCAAGATTTAGGGTGAATTGCAGAATATTTTGCTTTAGAGATCATGTTAAGCTGAAAACAAACTCTCCTGCTTATTTTATCTCTCTGGAGGTTTACACGCTCTCCCGGTAAACATGTCTGCATCCGAGCCTATTATAGAAATTTTAGAAGTTTGGGTTTGTGGATAAATGTCCATCAAAAGCTGATGGGCTCTAGTACAAACAGCACTCTTTGCGCAGGCTGTATTTCCAGTCTTGTTCCTGAAAGTGCTCCTGTCTCACCTCTCGCAGGTGTCTCACCCACCTGGAGCACCAGCCGCTGCAGACACGGGTGACACGACGCAAAGTCCTGCAGGAGAGCCCATTACATTAGATACACACAAACACAAACCCCAGGAGATCAGATCACACACACAGCCTACTGACTCAAATACACACACACCATCATATATATATGATTTTTCAATCATCTGCAGCAGACAGTGGAACAACAGTGTTTCTGAGAGAAGATCATACAGCATATATGAATGTGAGCATGTGAATGAGACTACTTTTGTTTTTAAAGTGTGTGTGTGTGTGTGTGTGTGTGTGTGTGTGTGTGTGTGT
>CAIGQW010053631.1:6172368-6202373 GCA_903798125.1 Danio choprae
GAAAGAAAGAAAGAAAGAAAGAAAGAAAGAAAGAAAGAAAGAAAGAATTTGAACCATTCAAGGTAAAATTAATCTCTGTCTCTGTGTCCTGGTGAATCTCTGTAAGCTGTATGTGTTGATGGAGATGATTTATGGCAGTTGTATGCAACATGCAGTGGCTTAGACCCAATCCATCTCATTCAAAGGAATCCGGAGACTCCTCATGAAACAAGGTCTGACAGTAATAGGCCATAGCCATTTTGTCTGCACTACAGTCTAAATCACTGTAGGCATTTTGTAGATGTGCAGCTGTAGGCCTGCTCTTATACATGTCATTGAGAGAATCTGATGAAATATGATGTTCACCCAGTGTAGTGGCTGCTGAGGGGACGTGTCCTCTCATGCATACGGACATTCTCAAGTCCAACTCAATTTAGAGGGAAATGGGAAAAAGTCAAAGATCTCACACTGAGATCGCAACTGTGCAATGACACACTCAACCACCCTTAACATCGTGAAGATACAGCAGTGCACGTTTTAAAGCAGGAGAAAAGCTACACAGTCCTACCCTGAGCAGTGCGTCTCGATGGCTTTAGAGAGGCAGGGTAATATTGGGAAATTAAATGAGCTTTCTCAAGAAGGCACCAAGTTTCTCTGACAAAGTGGGGAGCGAGAAAGTGAGAGAGGGCGACGGGGAAAGAGGAAAGAGACGAGTGGAGAGAGACCGGCGAGATATGGGAGAGGTCTCTTCCATTGAGGAATGTTGGGTTGCTTAGCAACATCTGAGCAGTCGTTCCCAAATTCAATTCAGGTTTGTTCTCCGTGCTCTCGCTCTTTCTGTTGAGTTGGTGGTATTGTCAAGGCTCTTCAGAAGAGCGAAGAGGGACTGACAGCAGTGAGCTGACAAGACACGGGATGTGTGTTATATTTTTGTAGCACGAATGAAAGAGTACAGAATGAGTGTATGAGCAGAAAAGAGAGAACCACTTTCTCGCAGTTGACAAGCACTTTAAATGGATAAATTCAGTCAATCTTTTTTCCCTTCTGTTTTTTTTTTAAGTCAGACCAACAAGCTAATGTGATTGTCATCCAGAATCTATATATATTAATCATAACACAACTGGTCTTAGGATGATGCATTTTCACTACTTTATATGTATGCTTATAAAACATAGCTTGATCTCTGATGCTCTCTTGAATATTCACAAACAATTTTTCATACTATAATTGATTTTTGAAAACTGTTTGTAATATATTAGCAAAACTAGAAATGTGTGATGCTAACATTGCTGATGGATGGGCAAAATAGATGTGTCAAATCCTAAAAGAGGCATAAAGCTGAAACTAAATGTATTGTGAAAGAGCCACTGAATAACATCAGCAGGCGCTGTAGTGTAATGTAGTGATAGGACGACACCTAGTGCTGGGAAATAGAAGTGTGCACACACAGTTTGACTCTTAAACTGATCGGTCAACCAAAATAAATGTTATTGCCCTCACATCGTTCAAATCCATCCAACTTTTGTTTATCTTGTTTAAAATCTGGGATATTTCTGTCCATTTTTGAGTGAACTAAATCGGTATCATAACCACAATTCAATTAAATTCAAATAAATAGTGCTTTTAAAAATGTAGAACGTAGATTGTGTCAAAGCAGCTTAACTTAGATGAAGTTCTAGTAAACTGAAACTGCTTCAGTCCAGTTTACACAGCTGAAGTTTAGTGTAATAATGTAAATTTCACTGCTGAAAGCCCAAACACTGAAAAGCAACTATAACAATGTTTTACAAACCTCCAATTTAAGTGGACAAGTTCACCCAATAATTAGTAACAGACAGATTTTGAGGTTATATTTTATGTTGGTCTGCAATCTAACAGCACTTGTCAATGACAAAATGAATAAAATCAAAGAAGACAAGCTGTCAACAATTAAAAAAAAAAAAGAGATGAAGAAATGTTAATGTTACAATTAAAAAGCTACTGGTGTAACCTTTTATCCCAGATTTTGCTTAACAATTAATCTTTAGATCCTTTTTTACAGTTGTGATTATTATTATTATTATTACTACAGTAACAGGAATGTAATGTTAATTTTTATGTTTCATACTCACAAGCTTCTTTGAGCTTCTCCTTGTCGTAGTGCAGAGCTTCATAATCATGCATGCTGATGCGGCTCACTCTGATCCGTAACCGTTCTGGAAATGGTTGCTGACTACTTAATGGAAAAAGATTATGGTTAAAAAACAAAAATACATTCAAACAAAGGATATACATCACAAGCTGAAGTTTCAATAACAGTGGCGTGTCACAGTGAGCATGCGGTGATGGCTGTCAGGGCTAGAAACAGCATCTCGCATTTCACTAAACGGCCCAGCTGTCGCCACACTAATTAAATCTGTCTCCACTTCCGATATTTAGCTTTTTAACCGTAGTTTCATTATGGGTCTATCTGCCGTCGATACAATGTGCTCACCTTGAAGCAGCCAGGTGTGAAATGAACAAAACCCCAGGGAGAGCGATTATCTAATTTTAGCCGAACTAAGCAAGCTTGTCTGTCCTTAGCAGTCATTTATGAGGGTCATTTATTCACTTCAGGTGACATGGAAAAGAAATGAGACTGAGAGAGCAAATAAATCATACTAAATTGTCAGACGTTCAGTAACAGCTCAATAAAAACGAACATCAATCCAGCAGTTTAACTTTCCGCTCGCTCTGTTTATTAAACATTAGCTAACTTGGTGCTTTAGCTAAATTGTGTGTGTGCATTTGGATGCTGCTGTCACTTTAAAAAGTCATGCTCTTTAAATCTCATTCAAAAATTGCAGAGCTTACTCTTAATTACACATTTACTATACAAAATTGGGGGTTGCAATATATTGTTATTAAAAATAACTCAGATTTTCATAAATTAACTATTAAAATAAAAAAATAAAAAAGATAGAGATAATTCGTCCAAACTTTTTACATTTACTCACATATACTTACTCCCAACCTAAAAGAAACATACACTACTTGTACATGTTTGGGAGAACAATAGGGTAGAGCAAACGATAAAATATTTTAAACTACACATAATACACATAACAATATTACAACATTGTAAAGAGTCCATCACTAGTGCCAATAACGTTACTGGCAAACTAAAATCTTGTCGGAGGACATGACAGGCGAAAGCGGGAGACAACTCAACCCACACAAAAGAAAAGCTGCATTAGTTTGCCATCGTGGGCGTTTTTTGAATTCCATGAATAAGACATGGAGTCAGACACCTCCTCAACAAGACATGCTGATCAACAATCAGCAATACATTGCCTGTATACAGTTATAGTTACCCTCTCTACACGTCTTTATTTTGAGTGATTCATTGGGCAAAAAGAGGAAAAGACTGAATAAAACCAATCAAAGATGAGTTGAACTGACTGCATTATTTTTTTTAAGTGTCCCTATTATGCTCTTTTTTGAATAAGTGTCTAATAAGTGTGTAGTCCGCAAAATTTCAAAGGAAGCATAACAAATGAATAATAATAATAACAAATTAATAATCTTACTTCCTGTGCAAACCTACATAGGTTTTTGCAACAAATGAGCATAATGGCTTCACTGGGTGTGGGTGAACATAGCCTCTTTTGACCCTCAAACACTGCAGTAGTTGCTAGAGGAGTTTTCTTCATGACTTTGTGTTGCTGAAATGTTGAGAACATGCCATTTCCTGTGCTATGAAAGCAAAACCACTTTGCATGCTCTTCCAAAGTATGAGAGCTTGGGCTTGAATTGATACATAAAACACCATAATAACTGTTCATACTTCGCTTGTATTATTATTACAAAAGATTAATAGCTCAAATTTTAATATGGTAATGGCAGTTTTTTTCTGACGTGCAGAATAAAATCTGTGGAATTTGACTAATAAGAGCTGAGTAGGCTCTTGGACAAGACAGGTTTAAAAGAGACTAGATCCTTGAACAAATGGTTTCAGATGGAGTGAGAACATAAGTGATCTTATAGTGCCTGGTTGGTTTAATGACATTCATTGTAGATGTCCCTATGTTTGCACAAACAGCTGTTAAGGTTGAGAGAAAGGCTAAGAGGCGGAGCAGACGACTACGGCAGAGAGTATGCAGAAGCTATAGATGATGCTCTATGGTGGATCACACTTCTGCTGGTGCTAAAGGAGGACATGGTCCAGGCAACAGTTCAGACGAATTGCTACAACCGCAATCTGGAGGAGGCATTGCAGCAAGCTCTTCAGATAAGGATGTCACCTGCCAGCTGAGAAGTATGGCTCTGGAGGAGAGCTCGGGGGATCCACCCAAATGTTAATTTACATGTTCAGACATATGTAAATCTATACATGTTTTAGATATATTACTAGCTATCTTGACATAGACATATTTAGCAATATATCACTTATGCAACTTATAAGTTTAAAGGCTTCTCCTGTGTTCAAAGGATTGAATACTGCAAGCTTAACTGACTTCTCTGTAAGTCGTAGGCCCTTTATTCTCAACAGAGGATAAAGTAAAGGATTTTGTTTGGTTATTGTATTTGTTTTATTCTTCTTTTTCTCTGAGTTTTATTTTATTAATAAAAGTGTATTTTATGAATTTTCTTCACTGGAGTGGACATTGGCTTCATTTGCAGAACCCATCAAGATACCTTGTGTGGTAAAGTATGAATCTAATTTATTCCTTGACCAACATTACAAAAGATGGTCCTAAACAAAACCCTAGCTAAGAAATATAGCCAAGGGAGGATTCTGGTTTCTTGATTTAATTAGGGTATTAGATAAAGACAATCCAGCACAATCTTGAATGGATGTAAATCTACTATAGCAATATTGTAATAATATTGCTTTCAGGAATTTGTTCGGAAGTAAATATATGATATTATGACAGGCCTACAATTCTGTGACGTTAAATGTTGCACTCACTCGATTAGCAGTGGTATAGATGTACGTCTCTTGGTTTTCTGCACCATGTTGGCCTGGTTTCGCAAGGAAATGTGAATAACAGATGGTGCTAGTTTGCAAGGCTCGCCATCCACCTGCATGGGGATTGACTTAAAGGTGGTGAGGGTGACTTCACGACATTGATTTAGCCTTTCACCATGACCTCCGACCTGCAGTGTGGCCTATAATCACAACAAACAGTACAGGGTGGGTCAATTGATTTAGCGATTAATAATTCTATTCAAAAGACTCACTTCAAATGTATCCAATGAGGTGAAACATACCAGTGATGTCATTGTGAATCCAATGACCTCAATGCAGCCATCATCATGACGCTGAGGCTCAAAGTCATGATGCTCACTCGGATTGCCCCATGGCATTGTGCCCGCACAGTACCTGATATTAACATAAAAATTAAAACACTGTAAACAGATCCTTATACAGATATATCTATTGATCAGTAGTACAGTACTGTTTAAAAGTGAAAGAAATGGACAGTATTATTCAGCAAAGATGCATTGAATTGATCAAAAGCGAAAGTAAATACATTTATAGTGCTAAAACATTTTTTGGTCACACTTTATGCTGTATTAAGTGGCCTAAACTACTAGGTACTTGCATCAAAAAACAAGTACTTATTGTGTTCATATTGTATTCCACAACATTTATAGTGCTATTGAGGTTGGTAAGGTTAGGGAGAAGCTTGTCGGTTTAAGGGTGGGTTAAGGTGTAAGGGAAGGGTCAACATTGTAATTGATTTCTGTAATTACATATTTAATGACAGATGTAATTACATGTAGATGATGTTTTAAATATACTCCAAGTACAATGTAAAACATGTATGTACACAATACCAAATGATTAAATGTAAGTATAGAACATAATTAAGGCCACTTAATATAAAGTGGGACTAGGGTTTCTATTAATAGACGAATCCTGAAAAAAGCCACACACATGTAACAGATGTTGTCCCATCACAAATTGATTAAGTCAACTTAATTGTTTAAAAAAAAAATTAAATGTGGATTGAACATAAAACAATTAGTAAAAGTCCTTTTTGAGTGCAGTTTTCAGAAAAATATTAAGTAGACTAATTGTTTTCAACATTGACAATAACAACAAATCTGCATATATGCATACACAAAGCACCGTAAGAATAAAAAAAAAACCCAACAACACAGAAACATGATTTACTGCATTACCTGGGGATATTTAGGAAGACCAGGCATTGCAGCTTCAAATCCTGGACTTTTGAGGTCAAATCTGTGCCGTCACACTACAGAAAAAGGAGAGAGAAGAAAGCAGCATAAACTAAACAAGTCAGCAGAACAAGCCAACAGTCAGCAGAAATAAAAGTTTTCAACTCAAATTTAGACACACTACCTCTCAGTGCTAAAGCCCAAGAGGAAGAAACACAAACTGACAAACAAGCACGCAAATATAGAGACTTAGAGTCAAACCTAAAATGCGCAGCATGATCATTTGCATTTCAAACCACACACAGGCATGTACATATACAGTATTTCCTCTTATTGTCTGCAGAAAGGATATTTGTTTAATTTAACACTGTACGTACGACTACTCTGATGTGCTTAGCCAGGTCTTTAGAGCTGCCCATCAAGAAATCAGAAAACGCTGTCTGTAGAAGAAAGAAAGATACAGGTTGGATTATAAAACAGCAAAAAAAACATTGAGACACTTGTTTGTGTCCAATGATTGTTGACAAAGACCAATTTTTCCAACTTCCAGTGATAATTAAAAACTCATTTGACTGGATATATTTAAAGATGTAAACTTTCATGCATCTGAATGTGTTTAATAGCCACAAAACTACAAAAAAATGTAATATGTAATAAACGTAAATATGACTTTGTTCACCTATATCTTCTCATCCTCATCAGATTGTCAAGGTGTGTGTTTACCAGAGATGGGGGACTCGAGTCACATGACTTGACTCGAGTCAGACTTAAGTCGCAAAATTTAGGACTTGCTGGACAAATATCCAAAAAAGACTCGACTTGACTTGGACTTGACTATCATGACTTGAGACTTAACTTGGACTTCAATTAAATGACTCGAAATAACTTGGTTTTGTTAAATACATAACCGTTTGTTATATATTATGCATTACATACAAAACCGAATAAAGTTTAAAAAACGATTCCTGACTCGAATTGATGATTTTTTTTTAAGTAAGTGGATAACTCGGGATATTGTTTTCTTCCATGTCAGAGGGAATGCCAGGCAAGTTAAAAGGTAAGTAACTTTAAGTCATTTGGGGATTAGTGTTTACTGTAAATGCAAACCATTTTAAAGAATCAGTTGGATTTACTGAACTGGATCAATCGGTTCATTGGGAAGAACCACTTTAAACGATTCATTAGAACGATTTTGCTATTCGGCCATCAGATAAAGAGCATGCGGGAAGTTGCTCCGCCTATGGCTAGCCGTTTTGACATTTAATCAATAACCCGTATTAGTATCTATTTATTCGTGGATCTCAAAACCTGTCTGTAACGTATGTGTGAAATGGGTTATATATAATATCTGGAATCTAAAGGTTCAAAATATGATAATTTTGATTCAATAAATTTTTTTTCCCCCAAAAATGTACCTGTGCACTATAAGATTGGTTTTGTGATTTAGGGTCTCGTTTAATTAACAGTATGATATTTTAATGGCTTTGAAGTAATCACACACATTCCCCTAAGCAGAAAGCCATCTGATTCACTAGTGATGAAAGTGTAATTTCAAATGACAGTTATATTATATATATATATAAAATTGCAAAAGAAATTGCAAAAGTTCAAAAATCAGCAAAAATTTAACTGACTTGAAAGTGACTTGCTAGACCAATCTACGACTTGACTTGACTTGAGATAAGCAGTGCCTCGACTTGACTTGACTTGAGTCTGACATAAATTGACTTGGCTTGCTTGAGACTTGAAGGTTATGACTCGAGACTTGCTTGTGACTTGCACATGTGTGACTTACTCCCACCTCTAGTGTGTACTACAGGCAACATGCTTTGCCATTAGTTACCAGTGCAAAACACATACATTAGATTACCAATAGTAAATGCGCAAACAAAGTTGTTTTTACAGTTTTTTGGTGCTCAAAATGTTTCATGGAGCTTTGTATGATTACAGATGAACCACTGAAGTCACAAGCAATGTTTTAAATATGTTTTTTTTTTCGGGAAGGACAGAGAGCTCTTGGGATTCATCTAAAATATCTTCATTTGTGTTCTGAAGATGAACAAAGGTCTCAGGGGATTAAAATGACATGAGGGTGATTAATAAATAAAATGATTTTCATTTTTGAGTGAACAACAGTAAGTCTTTGAATAATTGGAAGACTTGTTGAAGTATGGTTTCCAGATTTTAACTTTGCTATCTAAAATCTTTAGCTTGGTTTAAAGATGGAGAATATTAAAAAAAAAAAAAAAAGCACACACTCTTTCCAGTCCAGGTTTTGACAGATCCTGGGCCATTTGCTATAGTTTTGCAGCTCAAAATAAAACCTGCTGCTTCCATTGTCTCCTTTCACGTTTCTAGATAACTTCTGCAAGCATGTTTTGCCATATTAAATCACAAGATCAGATAAAACCTGCTCATAGATCCACCCCTCCTCAAAAAGTATCCGTGAAGTGGTTGAAAATTAGATATTTTTTGTTAAGAAATAATTATTTGAATGGTTTTATATTATTTATAAATTTGAATGTTAACAGCTAATATGTGGGTGACTGTATGACGCGCAGAAGATGCAGACCACTTATCAAATCTCAAAAAGCGTAGATTATTTAAGTTCATTTAAATAGTCAGTTAAGCCATGGGATATAGAAAGTTCAATGCTGTCACGGATAGCAAATCCACTCTACAGGTAAAATTAAATCAATTATGAAATACAAGGTCAAGCCTGTACAAATAGGCTGCAAAATGTGGAAAAGTTATTGCATATAATTTAACTAATCCTTTTTATCTACTGGATCTTGTAGATGTAATTTTGCTTCATAGCTGATAGTAACAGAATATTAATTAGATGATGTAATTAAAATGTTGTTTTGTCACCAGCTGGTTGCTACATTGCAGATCATGATTTAGAGGATCTATAGATTTGATCTGACCAGAGATTTTAATCTGATTCACAAACTTGCTTGAAGAACCAAATTAGCCAGAGGTTTGTTATCAGAAATAAAAGATTCAGAATTTGTCCAATCACCTCAGATCTTTTAGGTGAGGTATGAACAACAGACGTCTGATGACCTTATCTTACAGATTTCTGACTGACCAAATCTTTATGCCAGGTGTAAACTTTTTTTTTTTTTTTAATTAAGCAAATTTTTGTCTGCATGAATGTATGATGCATGAATTGTTTGCAATACGAATGAAAAAATGCACTTAGTGAATTTCCATTTCATCCCAATGTTCAATTCATGAAATACAATGAGAACTTTGTGAGAACTTAGCTGTTTGAGTCTTAAGAGTTTGTTTGTGTGTTTTCCACTTACCCCTGCATAGAACATTTTGTTTCTGAACCGGCTGTTAAATTTCTCAGGATTAGCCTCTGAGGAGTAAGAAGACAAACCATCATGAATCTCAATTAGCACCAATCAATCTGACCTCACAAAAGAACTTCATCCTTTACTCACAAGCAGTCACACATTTCTCTGACAGACTAGTGCGTTTTCACCAACCTCGAGATTCGTGGAACTCTAAAGTCACATGAGCATCAAACCCAAGGCTGAAGTAGTTATTAAAGACTTCTAGAGGGAGCTGTGGAGCAGAGAAACATCAATCACACTTTAGCTGCTGACACACCAATAAAAAGCATACCGCTGTTCTGTGCTTCTGACAGCATGTGAAACAGCAGCATCGCTGGAGCTCTCACCTTGTCCGTCACCTGTTCGTCTCTTTCCTCTGGTCCTGCCTCTGGGTTGGGCTTCACAAGAAGATTCCACCGATCCAGCTGTACAATATTCCCATCCTCCACATGAGACAGGATTTTACTCAGAGGTTCATCTGTGTATCCCTGGTAGTTCACAAAACACACATTACAATGAAACTGACAATGGGGGAACATAAAAAAATAGGTTCTAATTGGTCATCCTTGGTCCGAAATCAATTACAGATTCCTGACTTAAGTTCAACTCACCCCACCCCAGTTTAGCGTCCTAGCTAGGTCATTTCCTGTGCCCAGGGGAAGTACGGCCACAGCCGGAGAAGGGTTTAACTGCAGCTGATCAAGTGCAGACAAAATCCAACCCACCTGAAATAAATCCTCATTTAACATCAGTGCGTAAAAGAAAATGAATAAGATGTCCATTAATAAGCATAAATAGTACACACGTAGTTTAAATCATCTAAAACCTAACTAACAAGTTAAGAGTTTTTGTATAGTAAAAATCATAGAAAACCCAGAAAACTTGTGTTTAACAAAGTTCAAACACTGTGATTTAGCCATTTAGCAGCCTGGAGGATGAGTGATGGGACGTGTGGATTTAAAATCCTTATTTCAGCTGAGCTAAAGGCTTTATTCTTAAACTTCTCTCTCTTGGATCAAAGTCATGGTATGAAATATGACTGCATTCAGATCCCCCTTTAACACTCTTAATTACTCATACAAATGGATTACGGAGATGTGACAGCATGGGATAAACCAGGACGCGCAGATCAGCATTACATGTCAGAAAACTCAAATACATGACTCATGTGAATAGTCAGAGTATTATGACACAGGAGAATTAACTTTTGCACTGTTCACAGACTGTGAAATGCTGTCCCCTGCTGGAGAGGTTTTTCATTCTTTCATAAATCATTGACCCTAATATTTAAATAAGGTGGCAGATTATTGGCAAATACTAACAAACACTTACACGCAGATCAGCATTACATGTCAGAAAACTCAAATACAGGACTCATGTGAACAGGCAGAGTATTATGACTCAAGAGAATGAACGTTCGCTCCGCTCACAGAGAGTAAAATGTTGCTCCCTGCTGAAGAGGTTTTTAATTCTTGCATAAACCATTCACCTTAATATTTTAATAAGGTGGAAGATTACTGACAAATACTAACAGACAAATGCTTACCGTGCCATCCCCCCCACAGGCCAAAATTCTCAAGTTGTGAACTTTGCGATACATTTCCAAGCTAAAAGAAAAGAAAAAGCACTTATGCATGTAAAAATATTAATATATGACAAAATAATTACAATATTTATTTACCAGCCCTATAAATGAATTCTCAAATAAAAACAAATGACAATAAAACAAATACTACTCAAGATAAAATATTGTACCACTAACTGACAAAAGAGGACATGCATTGTATTGTTATATTATTAAAATAAATAAAGTATATTAAAATCTCGAAGGATGTATCAAAAATGTTTGAAAAGCCCTGTTCTGAAGCATTTCACATGCAGGTACTGACCCTTCCTGAGGACCTCCTTGACTGAGATCAAAGACCTGCCGAGGGTTCAGATACCACAGAAAGGTCTGGATGATTTTAGCTCCCTAAGACAAAGAGAGCAAGATGAAAATAGACAATATAGTTTATTAATATTTTTATAAAATATTGTATTTCTGTTATCACTATACAAAGTGACTACAATACTTGGTTTCCTCCACTCTTTGGGTTTACAAACACTAGCAGTGGCTTCATGAGTTGGGAGGGAATGGGTCTCACTATAAAGGGCTTCCATCGAGCCTCCTGGGAAAAAAAAGAAAAGAAAGTAGGGGTAAAGACTTATAACAAACACATATTGCTTCTTTAACCATTTTGTCCTCTTACAAACAAAATGAACTACAATCATTTTTGCTGTACTCATACCTCTGCTCCTTTCTTGCTGGATTTGCGCTTGAAAGAAGTTCGTTTTTTCTTTTTACTTGACTTTAGTGAGGACTATGATTAAAAAAAAACCAGGATCATTCAAAAAATCATTACAAAAGCTAGCATGCCTAAGGGTTTCTACGTGGTCAATTGAAGAAATTTACATTAGAAGTTTACATTAAATTTAGCCACAGGAATGCTGATAGCACTGCTTACTTTACAGTGCAACCAAATTAATTCAATCATCTAATTAAATTTGTAGATTGTTTTCATACATGCAGATTGTTCATCAGACATGTAGATTGTTCTCATTCATGCAATAATCCAAACAGTGTGTAGTGTGTGTGTGTGTACCTGAGGTCGGCGAACCCGTATGATCCAAGTAGGAGGTACTATAACAGCGGCATGAGCTCCTAATGAACACGGTTCTTCTATCTGCTGCAGCATGAAGCATGTCACCTTATTATGATACTGCAAAGAGACAAAGGAAAAGAGGAGAGTTACACAAATATACATAACCTACAATAATAAAACACACTAATGCATGCAGCTTAAGAGACTTACTGCTTGTTTGCACCAGGAGCAGCTAATGGCTACAATCTCTTTACTGTGAAAGGCAAATTTCTGCTGAAACCCCTGTAAGTGGATATTAGACTCCATTATGAACTTAACATGTCATTCAATAGTCTTTTATCATAGATTACATGTTATTTTTCATAAATACTGTGTGAACACTTATGTGATCCATTCTACCCACCTTTCCACACTGTTTGCATTTGCCGTCTTGTCTTCGCCGATGGACCCAGTGGTGTCGCACTATTGCGGGCTGCCATAAAAAAAAAAAAAGACATAGGATCATACACCCATAAAATATGGCACTGTTGTGGGGTTATGCTGCGAGCTATAAAGACTGAATCTGATTTTGTTGCATGAACAAGAGGAGACAGCTGAACAGACACCATGAGAACAGAAAACCTCTGGAGATGCAATTAAAAATACTTAAAGTTGAATGCCACGATGCAATGCCTATACGAGTATGGGAAAATATATGCTTTAATACTTGGGGGACAAACTCCCAAGACATATTGTACACATAAACAAAATAATTTAGAATGTTTCTCAAAATGCAGTTTTAAGATGAGGATTGGTTGTATTACTAAATCAATTGAAAAGGATCCACAAATACATGTTGGCCACCACCAAATTGTGAAGTTTCAGTCATTACATTTAAAATATATATATAAATAAATAAAAATTGCATTTCTAGGGATATGTAAGATATTGCAAGAAATATTGTTATTGCAATCCTAAACAAATGTTCCTATTGCATATTTTTTCAATAGCGTGCATTTCTAGTAACAACCTCCTTTAAACATGGGAGTGAACTTCATAATTGATGGTTTTGTGTGCAAGTGGACACAGGTAGGTTCAAGTTTAATATTGGCTAGTGCTTATTTGCAATTTTTTCAAGTTGTTTCTTGCTCTCTTTAATTTCGTACTCCATATATACAGAACAGAACATTTGTTTAGTTCAGCTCTGTGCACACTGTCAAATGTTTATAAATGCACACTGTTCACTACATGCAATATTTGAGAGTTCATTTGGTTGACTGATCAGTAAAATGTGAACTGTCAACCAAATTTAGCTGCAGTGTGTACTGCACATCATAATAAAAAAGTAAAAGAAAAAAAATTTACAATTTAATGGCAGTATGGGATTTTAATAAAACTTGGCTATATTTGCTGAAAAAGGCTTTTGTTTTGTTTTGACCCCTAGCTATTTTTTTGTGAAGCTCCTAAAATATATTAATTCTTGTGAATACATTTGTGGATCGTGCTCTATTTTTGTAATGACAAACCAATTTTAACCAAATTTAATTGTAATAACTGTAATTGAAAAAAATTTGAGAATTATATAATCTTCATTTAGATAACCAAGTAAAGGTGTCATCATACAGTAGCTGCGTGAGAGTGTGTGATACCTGTGTGATAGAGGTGTGTGCAGTACATTTAGCTGCAGCACCTCTCATTTGCTCCAAAGCACAGCGACCTCTGAAAGCTCTGCGTCGCCAGGTTTGCTAACCCAACAAAGCAAGACGGGAAACAGGAAGAGACAGGGCATACCGAGGAGCAGAAGTGCAATGGAGAGATAGGGATGAACAGATGAGGGATGGATTACAGCAGTGAGAGCGACATAAGGGATGTGAAAAAGGAAAACAAAGGGTAAAATGGGGTAAAATCAAGATTTAAACAGCAAACAGCAGCAGCCCATGCAGTGTGTGTGTGTGTGTGTGTGTGTGTGTGTGTGTGTGTGTGTGTGGAGTCATCTATTTAAACTGAATAACACATCTGGAGTCATTCTGACAACAGCAAAGAGCTACAATTAAATTCACAAATAATAAAAATTATAATCTTCTTGTATATAAATAATAATAATAATACAAACACAATGACTTTTAGCACTACGCTGTTGGCTGTTTATATCAAGTAATGAAGTTTAAGCGATAAAAAGTTTGACAGAATTGGAAAAGAATGGAAGAGATTTTAAGAAAACAAACAAAGGAAAAGGAAAATAAGGGACTCACTTCTCGGATGTTCCGTGATCCTGACTCCCTGAAAGATGGTTTACATCTAAAGTTTATCTGAAAAACAAGGGGGGGGGGATTTATCCTAATTAAAACACCAATACCTCCAAGAAATAAACCAGCTCATCAAAACCACAAACTGTTTTTTGATCGCTTTCCAAAAACCATGCTAAATTTGGAAGATTCCATACTGTGTTCAACATCGCTATAGGAAGGAAACCCGTAAAAAGTACATAATAGTACAAACAGAAACCCAAAGCATCACTTACCTTATCCTCGTCTGAGTTTGTTAGCCTGGTTAGTGTTAAGTATGATTAAAATCATCCCTGGTCAAACATAATTTCACCACAATCAGCCCCACATACCCGAAAAATAAACTGTCAAAGACACCAGCTAGATTGAATTCTGAGCTCACACAGAATATGTGGCCCATGGATAAAACGAAACCCAAAAACCTGGCACTGACTTGCCAAATCAAAAAGATAATGATTAAGGGTCTAGAGAGTTAAATAACATGTCTGGCAGGAAAACCTCTGCATTATAAGGGCCAAATCCAGTTTTTGTCTTAACTTTGAACCAATCAAGTAATGAAATAGAGATCACGAATGCCCACTTCACAGTCTGCATGGACCGCAAACCAGTCCAGGTTCTAGCAGGGCTTTTGTCGTTTAGGTGTTCTCGGTTTATCAGGCCAGACAGTCACCATTCCTCACTAAGATCAGATGTGTAAGTGATCCATTAGCCCCAGTTGAGACTGAGAAAAGCTAGAGGGTTTCTCACTCTGAATGACGGCTCTTTGAGAGGCATCTCATCAAGCCCCTCCCCCTGAGGCGGAGCATTCCAGTCCAATAACTGAAGGGAGGAACATGTATGGTCTATGATGCGGTGTCAGATCAAGTCTCTGCCTGTGTGGGATTAAAAATGGGACTCACCTTCTCCAACTGTTCAATGCAGATAGAGTGAACTACAATCTTGCAAGCTGCACACTTTTTCCGAGCGACAGACTTTTGCTGTGAAAATAAAAAAAGATCACATTAGATTTAGCTTCAGACTGAGGTGACAGCAAAACTTTAATTATTGTATACTTAATAGCTATCTGAATTCTTTTCAATTATTCAAGGCACAAGACAAATGGCAATGCATTCTGTGAACAAACCACAAGAGAGCAGCATTATACGAAGAGATGGAATATGGAATACCGAGAAAAAAAAAACAGAAACGTGCATGACATATTAGATATATTATCTCTTTCCTCTTTTTTACATTAATCTCCATCCTCTCTTTCACCATCTTGACATATCCCATCCTTCATTCTTTCTTATATGTGACCCAGGTCAACAAAATCAGTAATAATTGTCAGTTTTATGAAATTGAGATTTATACATAATCTGAAATCCATTGATGGTTTTCAGAAGTTTGTTATGATAGGACAATGTTTTGAAAAATCTGGAATTTGAGGGTTAAAAATATCTAAATACAGAGAAAATCACCTTTAAAGATGTCCAAAATAAGTTTTTGAAAACAATATTACTAATCTAAAATTAAGTTTTAATCTATTTACTTTAGAAAATGTATGAAATGTCTTTATGGAACATGATTGTTTCATAAAATTCTACAGTTTGTTGTCATTAAAAAATCCATAATTTTGTTCCATACAATGTATTTATGGCTATTCCCACAAATACCCCCATGTAATATAAGACACATATGGAATTTGTCTTAACTCACTTTTCATAAACAGTGGCTTATTCTGTGATTTGTTTATATATAGAACACAGACTCACCAGTGACTTGGCGTAACAGTGCTGTTCTCCAACGTAACAGAAGTCCCCCGAGACATTGGTCTCAAACCAGATGTGCTCTCCGTATACAGCTGATTCCTTCTCAAATACAAAGCACAGTATCAAACGTGAAACCAAAGAATGAAACCGTAGCTCTCTTAAAATACAGTGAATAGAGATCAGAAGTCTAGATGATTTGGACTCTTGTTACTTACACTCCAGTCCACTGTGCTGCGTATTTCTCTGTCCGTTTCCCCTTTGGCCAACACTGCAGCACTGGGCTGGCATGAGAGGTGCTGGAGACCGGACTTGGCAATGGCCTTCCTGCAAACAGGCACAAAATAGACAGATTTCAATAAAATACCAATAAAAAAGATAAACAGAAATATCCCAGATTTTAAACATAAACAAATAAGCACAGTTATTGCATGTGGAACAAACAAAAGCTTCAAATTGCCTGAACTAATATGACTGAGCTGAATAATGACTTGGTTGTCTTCTGTAGAACTGTTTTATAGGTGAATCAAATTTGTTTCATAACTGATGAACATCCACACTGTTACTGGACTGAATTGAATCAACACTAAAACGATGAATAAGAGTTAAATAAGACATCATCCGAATAAGACAACATCGTCTTTTTAGAACTGCTTGCTAGAAGTATTTGAATTTGTTTCAATTGTTTTGTTATTTTACTTTTGATTTAATGTTCTATGAAGCTACTTTGAAACAATCTGTTTTGTATAAAGCACCATTATGTCACATTTACCACATTAAAAAGTAGATTACATTAGAAGTAAAAAGTAAATTAGAGAAGTAAAAGAAGAAAGTAAAAGCAAAAGAAACAGAAACAATGAACCCATATGTTTAGCTATCAAACCGAATAAGAAAATCCCAATGCTCTCAAACTCAACCAATATTGTGTATACCATTTAAGAGATTTTATACTGTAAATGTCTTTTGCTAAGAGTATGTAAGAAAAGTTTCACTAATGACAAATACAGAAAAATGTATAATGGCTAGTATTAAAAGTTGGCTGTATTAGAGTTGAAATTATGAAACCACAGAATCAAATCTGGAAAAAAGAGGACTAACAAACCCACAGCAACAAAACGAGATACTGAAGTGACAGAAAAGTCATGACAAACACACACATTAAAACATACAGCGGTAGTTAGGGCTCTACATACGAGAGGAACCCACTCCATGTGTCAATCTGTGGGTTGTAGTAAGTTCCCTGAAGTGTGTGTGAAACACTGAGATCTGGCCAGCAAGGGGGGGTCGTCTTGTACAGTGCAACTGATCCGCGAGCTGCGAAAGAACTTCTCTTCCCTGCCCACAATCCACCCACATGATGCGCCTGACTGGTCCTACGATAGCGGCCATACAGCCCATAAGAGGCTGGGCTTCTGTAAACTGCCTCAGCGGGAAGAAGGTGCGAGGAGTTTCTCCTCAGACAGCGAGGTGCACGGATAAGGGGGCGGGGCTGAATACTTTCTCCCACCAACAAACCCTGAGCCAACCACGTCAGACACTTATCAGACTCTGTTTCAAAGTTCATCCCTGATTGCTCGTGCTCCTCTTGACTACAGTCTGTGTCAGAGAGAGAGGAGTATTCTTCTGCACTCTTATCCTCAGGTTCATGATCTTCACTCATCTGCACCACACTCGCCAGAAGCAGCGATGGTCCTAGGAGTTGGGCATGAATGCTGCGGTGTTTGGCAGCCTGTCTTCGGCGGATAGCGAAGCGCGGAGTCAGGCGGGCCGTCCCACCGCTTGACCTTCTCCTCGTAAAGTGTCCTCTTCTGTGTAGTAAGAGCCCTGGCTGTATGCTGCTGGTTTGAATCTGAGCACTAGATCTGCGTCTGTGGGCCAGTCCTGCTGAAGGCAGACCCGCGCTGGAGCGACGGCGTGCTTTGCTTGCTGAAAGTGACACGCTGGAGCGCCTGCGCCCGCTTGGCTCAACAGCTTTCCGCCTGAAACGCAGGTTGAACAATGCATCCATTGGGACAGATGAAGCTACGACTGATGTCTTCCTCAAGCGACACTGTGGGCGCAAGAGTGAGTCGGTCAGCACACACAAATCACAAGCTACAACTTGCATGAAGAAAAGTGCTGTGACTGTCTCCACGAATGCAGTGCTGTTCCTTTGACCTTTTTTTAGAGGACAGAACAATGATGGGATATCAGACCACCACTGCCAATCACTTAGCTGTATTCAATGCCTTTCAGTGCCAATCAGTTCTATTCTTCTCACCCGTGTGACTTATTTAGCAGCTGTAGAAAACCACATGCCCTATTCATCCAAGGCCTCTCTATGCGAGTATCTGTCTGAGTCACAAGCAAGCAAATGAAACCTCCTTTAATCAGAAAAGCTACGTGACTGACACACGATCACAATTAATTCAGGAGCATAATGTGGTCATGATATACCTGACTGCACTCAGGTAACTTTACCTGGAGAAAGTTTATCTGACGGGGATATTTGCTGTCGTTGCCCTTCTCAGAGGCCACATAACGACTTCTCAAAAGTGCTCTTAAAGCTGCGGTGTCCACACCTGTCCTACTGGGCCACTGTCAGAGTTTAGTTCCTAATCAAATTGCACAGACCTGAACCAGCTAATCAAGCTTTTCAGACTTTTGTCCATTGATAAATGGAACCTTAAACCCTTGCAGTTGCATCTAAACTCTAAAATGATTAATGGGACAGTCTAAAATCTAATGGACTCCACTTCTTAGCCATTGAAAGCTAATACAAGAACATGAAGTGTGCATTTGGTATTGGGCCTCAAACTTTTAGGCAAATATGTTAAGGCTGTTGGATGCAAAATATGCAGGACACTGCACTCCAGGACCAAGACTGGACAAACCTGCCTCAACCCCAAAAAAGTGCAACTTCACTGGTGTCCAAAATAACATTAGACCACACAGACATTCAGATGCAAAACCTCTGAGATGTATTTTTCTATTCTGCAAAATAATATCATGATGACAGAATTGTCTATCTTTAAATCTCAAAATCACCTTCAAAAACTGCCCTTACCAGCACCCGAGTCTGAATTCTGCATTACTTCTCAGAAAAGTACTTAGTACTTAAACTAATAAAAGACAAAAATGCAGAAGTGTGACAAAGTTTACAGACTAAGGGCCCTATCCCAGCGCAATTAGGTGCAAGATATGTATGGTGCGATTTGTTGTTATTTTCAGACCAGTGCAACAGTAATTTTCACATTTTGCACCACGTTGTTCAAATAGCAAATCCAAAGTACACACAGGACAGCAATACACAAATATCTTTACATATAAAAAGAAATTGGGGGGGGGGGGGGATTTTTTCAGTTTATTTATATTTATATTTGTTTTAATAAAAACAAGTTTAGATTTGTCCACCTGTCAGGTTTTGGAGATGTATATATCACCATATGGGGCATAAGAATAGGACGTGTGTTTGGATATAACTCTTCACACTTCATTATTGTTGTTGATTTATTCGTTTGATGGAAATTAGAACTGAATTTAGACATTTAAATTTTGAGTTTTGAAACAAATCTTTTCCACCGTTTCTGTATCCATGAATGTAAAGGAATAAAGTAAAGAGTAAAAATGTTGTAAAGAGAAAATACAAGGCTGAATGGATGGGGCTCATTCTTTATCCTCACGCTGCAGATGGTCTGTTTAACTGTTTTCCCACTAGTGAAGCATTTAGTTTTTCCACTTACAAAGCCATGTAAATAGCAAATGCATCTCTTAAAGGGAATGGGAGACAAGACTCTGATTGGTTTAATGCACATTATGCTCAAAACACACTCATAACTCATTAAGAGAATAAGCACAACCCTGTTAGACCATGTGCCAGGGCACAAACCGTATTTTTCTATCCTTAAAATAGCAAAAGTGTATTTGTACATGTCTTTAATGCTTTTGTGCCATGCGCTTTAGACTTCGTGCCTAGAAAATAAAGCCGCAAGAGAAAAATCTTCTTTTTTTTTTGCAGGACAATGAGTTAAGAGTGACGAGAGAGAACATGATTATCTAAATAAAAAATAATACTCTTTAAATACATGATCATAGTCCTTCTGGAATCCTGCTTAGTATGTCATTTAAAAATGCTTTTGAACACTTTGTGCACTTTAATGATTTATAATTAGTTACTCTTTAGCACATATCCACATGAAAAGACCTGAACTTAACAGCCACATTACAGTATCTTCCAATGAACACAGGTGAGAGAGATTACCGAGAAAAAATAAATAATCATAGTACTGTACAGCATCTCAATATTAATTAATTTGTTTGTGTGCTCATTAAAAGTATTACATAATATTAAAAAAACTACTGGAGGTGTGAATGGATTTCTGAGTTTTACAAGAGAGCGGTTGTGCAAGCATGCCAGTTTGATCTCGTTTGAAACAGTACTTAGTTTCATAAGTCATGTGTTCTCACAGGCCTGTTATCAGATTCCCACACTGTAAAGGTCACCAGTGACTAAATGTTTATCAAAAAAAACTACACAACATGACTGACATATTCTATAATGCAAATAAACAATATAGGCAAATATACAAATGTTCATAGAACAGAATATTCATTTCAACACAAGTCCACAAATCTAAACATAATTTTGTCAGAAGTACAATTAACAGAGATTTTAAAGTGACAGAAACTGTATTATTTTAAGTGGATGACATCATATCTTTATAATGCAATGGATAAGACACATTTTCAAAAGAGAATATCCATTATGTTTTCATTTGCATGAGTAGTATTTTTCTCCTTCACAGGCTAATTAAGAACCCTTTAATTAAAAAAAAATCTATAAATAATATGTAAATACCTATTAAGATGGCAATTGTTTCTCATAGGGATGTCTGTTAAAGAACAATCTCCATACTGTAGCTCCTCAGTGATTAAACACGTTTTCGAATTAAGATAATTTTGCAGAGAGTTTGCAATCCTATGATCATGGGATTGCATGTTGCTCATGATCATTCACATGCACAATAAGATGTTATTATTTAGTTGTGGAATCCTCAAATGTGGCTCCACTTTCCTACAAAGTTTAACCCTGATCAAACTCATACTAGATTCACACAGGGTGTCAGCATCAGGACTGGTACGATCGTCATGACAACAGCCAATTACACTGGACTGCCGCACAACTCAAAAAAGCCAAATATTGACAGCTAGTAAACAGAGGACACAAACATTCTAGCACTTCACTGATGTGTCTATTTTTAATGCACGAGATGCTACTTTTCTGATGCAAATGACCGCGAAGTGCAACCTTATGATTCATTTCAGTGGCCAAAAATTTTTCAAAATGAATCTCCTTCGGAAACTCAGAGATGTGAATTCGAACAGCAATTAAAAATCACCACACAACCTTGGTGTATATAATAAAAAAAAGTAGATAATATGGTAAGGTATTTTTTTACACGGGTGATGAGAGAAAAACCCAGACCCATTTTGGATTTCGATGGCAATAAAAACACTAACTTGTAAAAACAGAATGTAAAAAAAAAAAGAGTTTAAGGGTGACAGTAAAGGATTATAGGATGACTATGGATCTCATTGCTGAGGTAAGCAGAAGTGACATTTTTACAGTGTCACTATGTGAACTGCACTCTGACAAGTCAAAAGCTGACAAAAGCCCAAGGAATGTATTTCTTGGCATTGTGTGACTGTGTAGTCCTCCTCAAAGTAAAAAGCGGAACTGACAGAACCCTAGACTCTAATACAGTAAGTCTAATTACAAATTCATCAGTTTTACAGCATACACCACAGAGTTGCACAGAGCAGCAGGAGTCAGATTTCACTTAGCATGTGAAAGTAAGATTTGGTGCAGAACCTAAGCATCTAAAAATGTCTTATCTTTCAGAATGACCCCTCATGCTTATAGTGGATTTATGTTCACTTTTTGATAAGGGGTTCTGTTAAGAGGTCAAGCATAGCCTTGACCAGAATTTCATAACTCATGCAGATTTCTAAAGTCTAAAGAGACGTGTGTGAAAACAAACAGGAGAGAAGCCAGTGAGTTGAGTTTGTGACTCCAAAATATTTCACAGAGCTTGCATATTGTTTTTTGATATGGATTGTATTGCCTATATTTAATACTCTTAGAGTAAAACCGATGTGATCAGTTAACAATAAAAAATGTATCTGCAAACTATTTATCCATTAATCCAGCTGTATATTTGTCATTCTTAATAACCCATTTTCTTGTATCATCTCGGCTTATGAGCATCATCACATCATGTCCTAATTACATTGCCAGAGAAGAGAGCTTGACACAGACAGAAGGGTAAAACAATCAACCAAACATTAGTACAAATCTAAATTACTATGTTGATTACAGTTATTACGTTTCATAAGGATCTGCTTAAGAATTTAGTCATGGGCTACATTATTACATTCTTTTTTTAGCCACCTATATTTCTTATAAGAAAACACTGTCATGAACACACACACACACACACACACACACACACACACACACACACACGCACACAAACAAGTGCTCAGAGGTCTGCGGGCTGAAGTCAGCAGAGAAATAAAGGCTAATGCAGAATGGCAATAAGGTTTTGGTGACTCATGTACGGTGAGGTTGTTAGACTAACTTGTAACTGGTAACTTGACTCATTAAAATGAAGAGCACGAGATGAATTCAAATAAGAACACAATGATATTTATGTTTTTGTCTCCAAGTCACAAAAATGAACTCACACAATGGCTACATGGTCGAGAGAGAGAGAGAGAGAGAGAGAGAGAGAGAGAGAGAGAGAGAGAGAGAGAGAGAGAGAGAGAGAGAGAGAGAGAGAGAGAGAGAGAGAGAGAGAGAGGGGATAAATATGCATGCATATTTACATAATTATAATCATTTAACAAAATTTCAACTTGTGTAACAGGTCGTGACAATCATGCTAAACAATTTCGGAATTGAACATAGAGAAGAACAATAAAGCATATCAGGCTTCAATTTTATCTTGATCAGTTAGTTATTAATTCTTGCAAATGTCAAATGTTTGAATCTCTAGCACTGCCTCTCACTGGACTCTGTTCACCAAAAAAGAACTCAAAAAGCATCTGGTGACAAATACAAAATGCAATAAAATTGCAAAAATAAAATATCTTATGCACATAAAAAAAAGAAAGAAATTTTTGAGCAAACGTGTTTGTTGGCTTAAATATCAGTGAAACCTTGGAAACCTCATCACTCATTAGATTTTAAAACAACACTCTACACCTCACTAAGCTAAGCACATCATTCAATATCCTATTAAGTACATTATATTCAATGATGACGTAAGTGACGTAAGCTGCATGTCAACGTGTGAGCACGCGGGAGATCTGAGAAGTGCCTCATCTGAACAGCTAAATTAAAGTTACAAAGTGCAAATTAAGTCTTGCGTTTCAATGGTAAGACTCAGTTATGACCAATTTCAATGTCAATCGATGTCTGTAACTTAAAAGCTGCATCTAAAAGTAAAAACATCTTATTCCTGCTGTCTGTGATTTGAATATGAATCACACAACAAAAGATAATGAAATCTCACTGTTCTTGACTGAACAGCTACAGTATATAGCTCAGTAATGGTTAACCTTTATTTTACTTATACAGTCGTGGCCAAAAGTTTTGAGAATGACAAATATTAGTTTTCACAAAGTTTGCTGCTAAACTGCTTCTAGATCTTTGTTTCAGTTGTTTCTGTGATTTACTAAAATATAATTACAAGCACTTCATACGTTTCAAAGGCTTTTATTGACAATTACATGACATTTATGCAAAGAGTCAGTATTTGCAGTGTTGGCCCTTCTTTTTCAGGACCTCTGTAATTCGATTGGGCATGCTCTCAATCAACTTCTGGGCCAAATACTGACTGATAGCAACCCATTCTTTCATAATCACTTCTTGGAGTTTGTCAGAATTAGTGGGTTTTTGTTTGTCCACCCGCCTCTTGAGGATTTACCACAAGTTCTCAATGGGATTAAGCTCTGGGGAGTTTCCAGGCCATGGAAATTTCAACGTTTTGGTCCCCGAGCCACTTAGATATCACTTTTGCCTTATGGCACGGTGCTCCATCATGGTGGAAAATGCATTGTTCTTCACCAAACTGTTGTTGGATTGTTGGAAGAAGTTGCTGTTGGAGGGTGTTTTGGTACCATTCTTTATTCATGGCTGTGTTTTTGGGCAAGATTGTGAGTGAGCCCACTCCTTTGGATGAGAAGTAACCCCACAAATGAATGGTCTCAGAATGCTTTACTGTTGGCATGGCAACATGACATGGCATGGCACATGACATGGCATGGCACAAGACTGATAGTAGCGCTCAACTTTTCTTCTTCGGACAAGCCTTTTTCCAGATCCAGATTTTTTGGAGAGAAATGGCTTCTTTGCTGTCCTTCTTGACACCAGGCCATCTTCCAAAAGTCTTTGCCTTACTGTGCGTGCAGATGCGCTCACACCTGCCTGCTGCCATTCCTGAGCAAGCTCTGCACTGGTGGCCCTCCGATCCCGCATCTGAATCCTCTTTAGAAGATGCCCTAGAAGTCTTCTTAACAAGAATTGAACCTCTTTCCTTGAAGTTCTTGATGATCCTATAAATTGTTGATTTAGGTGCAATCTTAGTAGCCACAATATCCTTGCCTGTAAAGCCATTTTTATGCAACACAATGATGGCTGCACGCGTTTCTTTGCAGGTCACCATGGTTAACAATGTAAGAACAATGATTTCAAGCATCACCCTCCTTTTAACATGTCAAGTCTGCCATTCTAACCCAATCAGCCTGACATAATGATCTCCAGCCTTGTGCTTGTCAACATTCTCACCCGAGTTAACAAGACGATTACTGAAATGATCTCAGCAGGTCCTTTAATGACCGCAATGAAATGCAGTGAAGTTTTTTTTCAGGATTAAGTTAATTTTCATGGCAAAGAAGGACTATGCAATTCATCTGATCACTCTTCATTCTGGAGTATATGCAAATTGCTATTATAAAAACTTAAGCAGCAACTTTTACAATTTCCAATATTTATGTAATTTTGAAAACTTTTGGCCACGACTGTACAGTGAAGATTATATACAGTATGCAGTGTTATTTGTTATTTTTCAGTTGAAAACTACAGTTAGATACATGAAAAACCTTAAAAGCAATGTTTATTTTAGTATTATCTTTGCTACATTGTAATCATTTTGTATTTTGCTGCTAGAGTTTTGTTTAATGAGTGATGATTTTTATTTTTATTTGATAGTGCTTTTTACTGAATATATCACAAACCGAACCATACCGAAACCATGACCTAAAACCGAAAACCAAACCGAATCACGAGAAGTCCATATTGTTGCACCCCTAGTAATAACTACTGTATATGGCATGGCATATGCCATGGCATAAAGTCTCTTCCAAAATTCTCTGGATTTGTGCACAGAGTTTATTGTGTCATGTTCTTTATATAAAAATAATTAAGTAATTACAATAGCAATTATAGAAACACAAAAAAAGGGCGTCTATGTCTTACAGTGATAGTTTAAAATTTACTTAAAGCTGATCTTTTAAGATGAGACAATATTCCAAGGCCTAGAAAAAAAAAAACTGCATTTTTCCCTCAATTTAATACGGTGGAACATTTTTTTGTAAAATTCTGTAAATTAAACAAACACATGATTTAACATGTTGCTGTATATGTACAGAAAGAAACGATTCATATGATCTATAAGATGAGAAGTTCAAATTAGACACATACTATAAACACACACAGAAATATACCACACGGCTACTATACTTTAAGCAAACGGGTAGACTCTATTGTCATTATAAATGAGAATACATTGCCACTACATCCCTGTGCATCTCACATTAGAGGCTAAGCCTGTCACTTTACTCTTTGAAGCATTTCAGGTTGTTTATTCTCTAAACAGAACACACACAACTGCACCAGATGACACTCATGTCTTAAGGGCTAAGACTATGTGTGTGTGTTTGTGTGTGTGTGTGTGTGTGTGGGGGGTGTGTGCGTGCGTGCATGCGTGCGTGTGTGCGCGTGTGTGTAATCCAGTAGAGCTAATGCTTATAGCCTGACCAGATTAAAGCTGTATCTAAGAGCGGGAAACAGCAGAGAAGATGGCGTGTGGGTGGGTTAGTGTTGTGTGATAGATTGCTGTGGTCTCACAGTTAAAGGTTAAGGTTGCTAAAGAGCGTACTCGAAATAGAAACTTCACATTTAACACTTGTTCAGCAAAACTTCACACAAATGCACAACTAAGGGTGGGCAATAACACCAGAATTATGTGTCACGGTATAACAAATTTAATTTCACAGTAACAAGACATATCAAAATATAGCTATTCATATCTGAAGTTTTTTTTTTTATCTACAGAAAGGGCTTTATAGTACACGTTATTAAATACTTTAGATATAAAAAAAAATCACCTTAATTAATTTTTACTTGATTTGAAACTTGATGAAAAACAAATAAAATGAAAATGAAAGACAGTAGACTTATAGATTAACGTAACCATAGCAACAAATCTCACAGTAAAACAGGGGAAAATCCATTTGTGCAGACACCATCCTATATAAACTGTGTGTGTGTGTGTGTGTGTGTGTGTGTGTGTGTGTGTGTGTTACATATATAATATATAGAGTATATTCTTTTGTTAGATCATTTAAAATCAAGCATTTTATGATAGCACTTACTAATTATTGAGACACTATCTCATATGTCATTACAATATGTCATTTAAAAAAATAATGGTCATTAAAGAAACCTTCAAACCTTCTTTAATAAATCCCAAAAGAGGAAAGCTAAAGAACATAGTATATGTTTACAGAATAATCTAAATGTAAATTAGGAGAAATTAGCATAAACTTATATTGATGACAACGTAACCTAATAGCAGCTAATTAATTGTTCACCTGCCAAAATGTGTACATTGCATCTATTAAATGCTAATATTTCAGCACATTCAACAATAATGCTGACATATTCAAGATTTATAAACTGCAATGAACAGCAGTAAAAGTGACCATGCATGTAAAGTATTTAAATATAAGGGCATGTTGTTAATAGCAACCCAATAGCAAACGAATACAGATGATCCCTCCTCCATTATGCTCGGAGATATTAAAAAAAGCTGTCAGCCATGTCTCAAGTGTTGACACTGAGAAGAAAGATCATTTATCTCAAACACTTATGTGTGGGCTATCAAAACAGCTTAAGAATAAATGGCTACGAGAATCAGACAAGTAAACAAATAGCATGAAAAACACACGTGGCGCAGATGATGTCATGTTGATTTGCATGGGTTGGGTTTAACAGGGTGGTATTGTTAATATGCTGTAAAAAACCTCGTGAGAGATGCAAAGACCCCCTCACATTTACATGAAGAGTTTGTCCGTTGTGAATGACACACTGTTAAAAGCACCTGTCAGCCAGGTGGTACTAACCTCAATCTACAACAAATAGATGCACAGATATGCAATTTTGCATCCACTTCTAAATGTTGTGACCACTTAGGTTTCTTATCAAGCTTGTAACATTTTTGGAGTAACGACTTTGAAAAAGAACACACCATACCCAGTCCATACTGATGACCAGTAAGCCTTATATTACTCATGCGTTATGGATGAAAATTATGGGCATGCTCATAAATGACATGGTAGAGTATAGTGTTAACTAAATTCACAATGCTTGAAAATATATAGCTGAAAATATCGAACAACTGTTAAAAAAACAAAAAAACAAAACAAAACCATTTATCATGCTTTAAACAGCAAGATTTAATAAAAAGAAAATGTGTACCATACCGTACAGTAAGTGAAGAATGAAGAATAAGAGAGAGCTACGGTAAATAACATATCTATTACCTGTTTGTTTTAGTATGATCTTTAATTAAATAAAAGACAGCTAATAAAAATAGCATTTTTCCAGGAAAATATTAAATCGAAAGGAATATTGTTATAACAACATTAAGACTTAACAACATTATTAATATAAGTTAGCAGTTTTTTGTATTTACTTATTTTATTTAAAAAAAATTCCCTGTTTATTTACGCTTATGATTTGCAGTATGGGAACTTGATGTTTCTTTCAACAACTTTTAAGTTCTAAGTTTCAAAAAGTGACTTTTATTCATCTTTAATAGTTTAAAGTGATATATTGTCTGGGTTGGTGTTGTTACATTACAAAAACCTTGTAATAAACTGCCGCTACATTTTCTGTTATTTTACAGACTTCTCTATATTGATACATTCATTTATTCTTTTTCCTGCAGCTTATGTCCCTTTATTTATCAGGGGTCACCAACGCGGAATGAACCGCCAATTATTCCAGCATATGTTTTACGCAGCGGATGCCCTTCCAGCCACAACCCAGTACTGGGAAACGCCCATGTCTTTGGACTGTGGGGAAAACAGGTGAACCAAGAGGAAACTCACACAGAAATGCCAACTGGCCCAGCCGGGACTCGAACCAGCTGCCTTCTTGCTGTGATGCAACAGTGCTAACCACTGAGCCACCGTGCCACCCTATTTATCTATATATTATTTCGTATTATTTCAAACTACTAAAATGTCAATAAAAGTCACTTTGTTAAACTGTACAGTTGAATATTCAACATCAACATCAAAAGTTGACAGGGCACAGATCAAGGTCACATAATGGAATTGACAAAAGTAAATAAACGGAAAACGCTTGTGAATCAAAAAATACGGCATTAACTGATATTTTTTACAGTGCAGTATTGTGTAGCCCTAGAAAATACTGTATATCTTTTAATGTTATGTTTTTAAAAGCTGAAAAGAGAGTGCAACATGAGAGATCAGAATACATGCGTTTTAATTTAAGCTGCAGTCGCAAAATTGTTCATTTAACACAACAGACAAGCAGTCTAGATATCTATTAACTTATAATGCATAAAACCATTGGACTTCAGGCCAATGCAGATTGTGCACTGTAATTGGAAAATTGCTCACAGCACACAATTAAACTCTGACAGTGATTGTCTTGAAATGTGTTGTTGAAGGCATGAATTTGTTACAAAAGCGGTGTTTGATGGCTGAAGCGCTGATGCTTGAAAAGGGAATACATTTCTTGCAGCGTTTACAGTTCACAAAAATTCTCTCCAAACACATCTCTTAATTTATCCCATATAAAACATTCCTTCATTTTCATTTCGGCTTAGTCCCTTTATTAATCAGGGATCGGCACAGCGGAATGAACCGCCAACTTATCCAGCATATGTTTTACACAGCGGATGCCCTTCCAGCTGCAACCCATCACTGGGAAACATCCATACACACTCATTCACACACATACACTATGGACAATTTAGCTTACCCAATTAACCTATAGCACATGTCTTTGGACTTGTGGGGGAAACCGGAGAACCCAGAGGAAACCCACACGTACACGGAGAGAACATGCAAACTCCACACAGAAATGCCAACTGACCCAGCCGAGGCTTGAACCAGCGACCTTCTTGCTGTGAGGCGATTGTGCTAATCACAGCTAAAATATTAGTTTCAAATATAAGTAGGTTGTCAAAATATAGTTGTTCAATAAGCAGTTGCACATCTTTCATAGAAGTCTGTCATCATGCACACGTACTCACACACAGAAACTATTATTTTTTAACCTGTAATGTACAGTAAATAAATCGTATAAACAGTTAAATAAAAGTTAATAAAACTACTGAAATTACTTCTACTAAAACTGAATATTTACACAAGCAAATAAATAGACTCAATGATAGGCAAAAATAATCTGTGGGAATATGTGGATTTCTGCATGTGCACATTCTTCTGTGTGGGCCTAGTTATAAGTAGCATAAAAACTTATGTTCGCATGATATTATGACCATATAATATTTTACAATGTGGTTG
>CAIGQW010053631.1:6207373-6226393 GCA_903798125.1 Danio choprae
GCTGTCACACACACACACACACACACACACACACACACACACACACACACACACACACAGAGGCAGTCTCTTGAACACGCAGAGATTGAGCAGTGACAAATTAGCTTCGCCACTGAATCACTATTATATTACTAAGCATTTTGGGGGTGATGTTGCTGTTTTAATAAAAAATATTTCAATAAATTTATACATTATTAGAGAATCACACCACATTTAAAACCTGACTTACCAACCTCGCCTTAAATGAAAAGCTCAAAATGATGATTTTAATATTACTCAAAATACTGCCAGTATAATGTTTTGTATATTAGAATATATGTATATGTATATTTATATGTGGATGCATATGTATATGTGTATGGATGGATGTGTGTGTTTGTGTGTGTATTATAAAGTCACAATGTGAAGTAGTCCATATGGTGTCCAGTCTTAAAGGGCAGTATAACATGGTGGACATTTACTGTAAGTTTAGCAACATTAAAAAAAAGCAATGTCATTTACTGTTGCACATATAATGTACCGATTTTTGACTCAAGTTCAGCATAGCTCACCACAAACATGACGGAAAGAGGGAAAGAGGGAGAGAGAAAGGGCAAAAAGAGAAAGGGGCGGGAGACACAGTGTCGTTTCGGCTTGAGTAAATATTTACACAGTGCACAGGCGCAGTTTCTGGATATGACATGCCTCTGTGTCAACCACACACACACACGCACACACACGCACACACACACACACACACGCACACGCACACACACACACACACACACACACACACACACACACACACACACACACACACACACAGATCCACGGGATCAGAACAGATTAACCGTGCTGATGTTATTTGTTAAAGTGAAGGTCACACCTCTTGAGACAAACGCATTAGAAAATGCAACACCTGAGCTAGTTAGCAAAACTGCATAATCTACAAAAGCAGAAAAGACGAGAAAAGGCCTTGGTGGTGTGAAACTGATTAATAGCTACACTCACACATACACAAGCACGTTTTCATTAGAGGGGGATAGCAAAGTTTGATGAAACACAAGCTAGCAGAGACACACTGATGAGATTAACACATCTGGTTGTTGGTTTGAGCTGTCGGTGGTTTCACACAGCATGCAGCTTTTCATCAGCCTTGTTGTTGAGGCCATTATACATGTAATGCTCTGACCTTCACTCTGCCTCAACATCACAGTTCAACACCGCAAATTGTGTGCTGCGAAAATAACCACGTGCGTGTGCTCAAGAGCTGCCATGTCCCTTTTCTGAAATCCCTTTGTGAGATTCAGTGCAACTCCACTGATTGAAAAACTCAATTGAGTGTGTTTGCGAGTGTGTGTGTGTGAGTCAGACTCGACCTCCTCCTCTATTACCTTAGTGCTGGCCATCACTGCAGGGCGCTTGTAGGTTGCAACTAAATGTGAGCAAAGATGACCCGAGTCTACCCGCAGTTTATATTCTCTTGCTGACAGCACGTATAGTAGGAATGTTTTTTCATTTTTCAAAGCATATACGTCCTGATCTTCCACCTCCATCCTGCTTTACTTTAAATCGACTTTTCCATGGATAATGGGATATTTTTCAACATGAAGGAGATGCGGGGGTAAATATCTAGCTTTGAAGCTTTGAAGATTCTGGTTTGGCACGTCTTCGGCTGAAACACTGATTATGTGATTTGCGCATGCATCTAATAATTCAGCAGTATTTTTATGCATAATTTGCCATTATGAATGTGCACCTGCAGTCTATCCCCAGCAGTTCTGAGAAGGCCTGTTAATTATAAAAAAGTCAAAACAAGCTGTTCATGAAGCTCATGTCTCTGAAGCTAATACTTGATGCGTCTACATGGTCACTCTGAGAACTGTAATTAATCTTGGCAGAATATTTCCTTTTCCCCTTCTGTGGTTTCATTTCATATTTATGTCTCAAATGAGCTCACATAATTTTAGTTCCTCCTTTACATCATTACAGCGAAATATCCAACATGTAAAACCAGATGTTGATTGCATATGGATCAAATCCCATAAGAATCATAATACCATCAATAAGTGTCTTAGCTGTAGCAGAGTTACATTATACTGTAGTGGTTTCCAGGTGTTATAGCAAATTAAAAACTTAGTGAAAAAAAAAACACATATATATGTTGTTGTTGTTGTTGTTGTTGTTGTTTTTGTTAAACCCCAGGGCATATTTTATCTTTATATTCTATGAGTATTATTCTGTGGGGTTAATTCAATTATTAGAAACAGTGCCTTTTATAATTAATTGCTTTTGCATCATCTTCAGTTAGAACCCAATTTGGTTTAAGACATCTGTTAGTAGTCTGGTAGTTAATTGATTAAAAAAAATCTAATAAAAAAAGTATGAACATCTTGGATAAATTCTTACATCTGGATGCATTTCAATAATAATATGTTTCTCAAAAGATATAGAGACGTTCATACGTTGCTTTCAGAAATGTATATGAAAACATCCCACCAGATTTTATAGGTTTTTAGCACCTTTAATACTTAATCTGACATGTATTGTGACAGTTCATAAAACAGGAAATCCACTAGTCCTGTATGTAAAGTAGCCGAGCATGTGCATGCCATGTCTCAATTCCTAACAGTTTTCTGAGCTGCAGTTTCTCCGCTCTCATTTCTTCCCATGCTGTCATGGCTCATTCACTTCCTAAACTTCTTTACAAGGATTTTCCACATTTTGCCAATTCCAAATGGGCTTTTAGGTATTGCTGTGAACACACACTTGCCTTGTTGTACCTTTAGGAATAGACTACTGCAGTTCACTCAGATTTTAAAAAGTCTGTCATTGTTTGATCCAAACCTGAAGATATTTTATAAATAAATATTTCTTAAAGAATATTGGTAACCAGACCGCTGATGGTATTCATTGACTTCAGTTTAGGAAAGAAAAGATATGGATGTCAATAGCTTAAATCAACTATTTGGTTACCATTGAAAAACATCATCTTTTTTGTTTAGCAGGAGAGAGAGAACTCTGATAGGTTTGTAACAAGTGAACGTTAAAAAATGATGATGGTTTTTAATTTTGGATGAACTAACCCATTTGGAAAATGCAAAAGATCCCTTACCAAGGTAAAATCTGTTAAGTCAAAGAAACATCTTGATGAAATCCCCTGCAGGTTTGCTTCCCTTTATATATATATATATATATATATATATATATATATATAAACTGTATGACAACATTCACAGTAAAGCACAGCTTCTTATACCATATTGTATCCTAAAGTACAGTATTTTAGGTTTCAGGCAAAGCTCCTGCAATCAGAATTTATGGTCAGGGTTATCTTTTTTCCAAATAAATATCTAGTCTGCAATGAGAAGCTTGTGCATATAAATATCTGAGTTATCTCTTTGTCAGCATGTAGAAATTACAGTCTCTCTGTCTCTCACACTCACAGTCAGTGGCCTATAAACACAGCAGTTTAATCATTTGCTTGACTATTT
The DNA here is from genome assembly GCA_903798125.1 of Danio choprae. Lineage (NCBI taxonomy): Eukaryota > Metazoa > Chordata > Actinopteri > Cypriniformes > Danionidae > Danio > Danio choprae. Next base: position 6,210,847 of record CAIGQW010053631.1, read on the forward strand.
ATTTTTCTTATTCATATTACACAAACAGAGTGACCAAGCACAAGTGCACTATTTTTAAAGTTTCCCTGCCAGAGTTATACAAAGTGTCAACACCAATCTTAAAAAAAACCCAGTACATTTCCTCTTTTTTCTTCAAAACATAAAACAGATCACCTGGCTGCAAACTACAGAAGCGCTATAAGCAAATGCTGTTAACTTCAAAAGCAGTTGATAACAAAATCAAAAAGACAGCAATGAGATTAGAGTCACTGTAACTTATAATCTTCAGATGAGTTGCCAGACAAGACGATCCAGCAGATTTGCCTAATATACCTCACATGTCTTGCTCTCCCAAAAGGACCGCGAGCAGAAATCACAGTCTGAAGGATACAGCACTGCACTCCCAACTCTCCAGATCAACTAAACCTCAAAGGTGAAGAGTCAGAGAAACATACAACCTGATGGTAGGGTAAAAATCATCCAAACGTCTTCTTGTTTCCTCACTAGATAACTTTTAAAGAAGGCAAGGAGGAAAATAAGAGGGAGAGAGAAGAAGAAGAGAATGGAGACAGAAAGAAGGTTGACTGGGGATGGGGAAACAGAGAGCATGCAGTCTGTCCTAAGAGAGTGGGAGGGTCAAAAAGAGAGTGAGTGAGAGAGAGAGAGAGAGAGAGAGAGAGAGTGAAAAAGAGAGAGAGCAAAAGAGAGAGAGTGAGAGGGGATCACAGACAGCAGCATGATTCTACTGACGAAGCATGCTTCCTCTGACGCAAACACCGAGCTTATATGCAGATCAAGTCAACCAAACACTTCAAAACATGTACTCAGTCTGAACACATTTGAGTGCATGTACAGCACATGCAAATATGTAAGCAAACACCCCCAGAAGTTATTATGTAAATACATTAGTTCTGGCAAGCTGAGAAAGCAGAGCAAGTGTATCTCTGACCCGAAGACATAGTTCAACCAAAAACTTGTGTATTCATTAATTCTCCCTCGTGTTGTCACTTTTTCGAGAAAAAAAAACAAAAAAAAAACAGATTGGATAGAACTGATAGAGTACAAATAACGTGGTACACATTTTGACTTTCACTGTATATTGACAAAAAATTAACAGTATTTAAAATAATAACAAAAAAAATACCTCTGGGTGAATTATTGAAGAGAATAGATACTGTATTATAAGTTAACTAACCTTTTGAGGTGCTATGAATCCATTTTTTTTTAATAGTTTCATTTTTCATGGCAAAGTTTTAACTTAACTTTCAATAATGAGTTAAACCCGAAGTTTGTTAGTTGTAGATTATTTGTATTTGCAGATTTTTTTTTTCAATCACTCCCTCTGTTGGCCATTAGTCGGACAAACATGAAGTCCGGTGCCAAGCTCACACTCATTGTGCTGGGTCAAACACCACAGCAATGTTGTGAAAGTGCCTCAGAGCTTAGTTTAGTTAATACACCTCTGAGGGAATCAATCAACAAAGCGTTTACTTGTACAGTATATTGTGTCTGCATGTTAAACTGTGACAGCAGTGTAAAAAAAAGATACCAAATTACCTCAGGCTGTCAGTTTTACAAAGCTAACATCCTCTCGACTCCCCCACCGACCCATGAGCAAGGTTACTATTTTAACACAAACACACACCCAGCTTCCTATGGGGAGGACATCAACCACAAACATCCTCAAGCCAGCTGTATAAGTGTCTGATCATGTGTGTGTGTGTGTGTGTGTGTGTGTGTGTGTGTGTGTGTGTGTGTGAATGGGTATATGTGTTTGTGCCAGGGGAAATGGTGAATGTGAGTTTGTGTGTATCCTTCTGTGCTGGTCTCTAAACTCTGATGTGACAGAAAAACGCTAGCAGTCCCTTTGATCAGTAGGATGCCACTGCTGCAAGCACTGAGTGTGTATGTGTGTGCACATGTTAGCGTTGCCCGTGTGGTTGGACCGCAACAGCTTTTTTTTTTTTTTGTCCTATGATAGATCTCACACAGAGCCGTTTACTGCATCTAGTGAACACAGAAAAAGAAACGCAACCACGCTCTCAGTTTCATAGTTTCAGTTTTCAAAAATTCACAAGCAGCCTGTTGAGAATCTGAAATTTGTCAAGAAAACGAAAGAGGCAAAACCTTATATTGTTTCAATTTTGGAGTTGTCAGAAATAATTAACCTGTGATGTACTGCAACTCTTGGAATGTAGTGGCGTTTCCTATTTGTGTTGTGAACTCTTCTACACATTGATGTGCTGTGGATTTAGCTTTCGCAATTTTTTTTTTCAAAGGTAGCGACAGACATAAAGGCAGACTAGAAATAATGTATTTTATGTTAGTTGAGGGCGTTCATATTTATGTTTTTGGCTCATTTGAAGAAAGATTTGAAGGCTCATTATTATGTAGAAACTTAAGGCCCTAAAATAATCCAGAAAGATGGAATAAAATACCAGTGCATATTAAAGATAGTGCCACTTTTAATATTTTTTTTAAAACTGTGCTTAAAGTTTGACTTAAGAAAAGTCGCTCTTCATATGGGTCAGTCAAAATAAACACAAAAAAAGACCCCAATTTTTTTTTTTAATACATTTTTCAGTCTGTCAGTATGTGCCATTGCACTTTCAGCATCACGAGTTTGAATCATTACCCCGTTTCTGCTTTAAAACATGCAGACAAACATTCGTAACAATGAAGAACTGTAAAACTTCCAAACAGATGTGATAAAAGAAAACAGATGTTTTGTCTTGAGAGTGTCTGAGACACCGGCTGTAAAGGCTTCCCCTTCATCTAGAAAGATGGCAGGGAGTAGCATTTGTGCTTAAATAGAAACACACGTAAACAGTGAGTGTGCTTTCATTTTCACACTTGCATCATGTTTTCAGCAAGATATGATAAATGAACCATGAGGTATTTTTAGCTGAAACTTACAGTTACAGCATACTATAGTACTTAGGGTCAAAAGAAGTTTGCTTTAAAGTGATGTTATGTTAAACATCACTGTCAGTGTTGCTTTGTGTGGATGTCAGAGCTCAAAAGACTGAAGAAAGAGAATGAAATGAAGAGAAGATGCCAAAGTGGAAGAACACAGAGCCTCAAAGCTTCACCACATAGCATAACAACCGTAGATCAACTAGAGCAAACATTTTGAAAATATATTTCAAAATAAACTTCTCTGCAGCCTCATTTAATTTAAAATGACACTCAATTTGTTTTTGTAATTTATTTATTTTACTTCATGTATATTTTAAAAATCTGAAACTGTCATTTAAAAAAACAGTTGTTAAATACAAATTTATCTGTGTCAGTCATCTTTTAGGGGTTTTTTTTGGTAATGTGTGAAAAGAATGAACTTTTAAAGTTTTTATGGGAGTGTCACACAAAAAAATACACGTGGGATGCTGTGAGAGAAAAGCAACTGACAGCAGAAAGTAAAGCCACGTTTACTGAAACACAGAATGTGAAGAGCCGCATATGCATTCAAACACTGTACGCTTCCTTCCCACACACCTGAACCCACACAAACACTTACTCACCCTGCCTCTGCCGATATGCATGTGCACACAAACAGAATCTGTTCTATGCAGATGTTGCACCAAAGAGCCGTTAGATGAAATAAGATGCACGTGTGTGTCTGTCTGTATCTGCCATATACGGTAAAGGTGCAGCTCAGGCAGAGACTCTGAGGTTACACTGCTCAACAGGCACAAATTAGACCCAGTGGGGTTTTTTTTGGTTTTTTTAAGTCTTGATAGTTCCAGACAGAATGGGTTTTAGATTAGCATTTCATAAACCAGACAAGGAGATTATATTTAGACCTCCATCTCTGAGTGCGGCCGTGGGAGGAACGAGAGGGAGTGTGAGTCACCACGCAAACAAGAAACACAAGCAAGCGTCTGTTGGTGTATTTTTTTGGTCGTCGTGTGTCTCTTAGCCTCTTATAGGTCCCTTAGCCTTCTCCCATGGCAACTGTTGCTGCTTCTGTCTGGGTGTCAGAGCACATCGTCGCCTGATAATAATCTGGAACTACTACCTAAGGCCAGCTGTCAGTCATATCCGCTGACAGCCCAATCTTCATTTTCCATCTAAACAGCCGTTCTCCCTCTACAAACACACACTTGTACGAGCACACAGGTTGGGGAAGACACTGAGAAATAGAGGCACCTGCTGGTGAGAAGCTGAAATTACAGTGAGGGCCAAGAACTGCATGACAGATTGGGACAGGTATCACTCTGTTTCTGTGTGATCAAAGAGAGATATTAAACTACTCTTCAAGTGGTCATCACCAGATGGTGAATTTCCCAAAAAGATTCAGCAGATTTGAGGGTTTAAGCAACATTTAATGCAGTGTCTTGAATTGAAGAACTTGTGTTCTGATTTATGGCCTATTTTAATATCATAAATTGTAAAATGGTAAATCCACCAAAAATTAAATATCAAATTAATGCTGTTCATTTGAACTCTCTTTTCATCAAAAAAATCCTAAATCAAATGTTTATTTTTACTAAATCTTACACAGCACAAAATTAATTTTGAATGTTCATAAGAAGAAATTAAATCTGCATGATACTTAGAATGATCATAAAGAAAAATGCACTGATATTTAAAGAGATATCGGCTATTTACAAAAATCGTAGTGCATAACATTTCTACACAATATGCGTGTATACCTGTCCTCCAGCAGATGGCAGCAAATCACAATGTAACGTGTAGTGGACCAGGATTATGTCTTGAGAATATTAAGACTCATCAAATTGACGGTTTATATACTAAATCTGAAATTCTGAAACAGTATTTTTTCTTTAATCATCAAATTGTGAACACAGCAAAATTCTCTGTTGTTTTCATGAAATTGTAGTTCTAATTACAGTAGAATTACAAGAGTCATCCTAACCCAGTATCATTAATATTTGGGAACACATGTTAATATCATTAATATTTGTGTCTTGTTACACATTACAAGAATATTTTAAAATAAAACACAATCATATATTTTAATTTAAATCTATATTATTATACACATTTTTCAATTAGTCAGATTTAGCTAATGTCTAACTCCTGCTCGTGGCATTATGATTTACTCTGCTCCCTCAACATGCCATAGTAAACAAGAAAACACACTCTTGCACAAATCCTCTGAAGCAGCATATCAGCATTTCGCTTCTTCCAGCAACTTTAGGAGAGAGGTCTAATGTCAGCATGTGTATGATTCACGGTGTAGCTACTGTACATTGTTAACAAAAATGAATAGTAACCATAATTAATTGAAAACAGCTTATGCATTGTACTTAAAGGGATAGTTCACTCAAACGTAGTTAGTAGTAGTTTATTTATAAACAATTAACATTTCCTCACTATTTACTCACAACCAAGAGGTTCCAAACCATGGGTTTTCAAACTCAGTTCAGGGAGGGCTGCGGCACTGAACAGTTTAGCTTTGACCCTAATTAAACACACCTGATCCAACTAATCGACTCCTTCAGGTTTGTTTGAAACATCCAGGTAACCTCCTTAGTGTGTTGAAGCAGGGTTGGAATTAAACTCAGCAGGGCTGCAGCCTCCCAGGAACAGAGTTAGACACTCCTCTTGTAAACTTTCATGACTTTATTTCTTCTGTTGAACAACAAAACAAAATATGATGAAAAACGTTAAGAAAAAAGCAGCCACTGACTTCCATAATAGGAAAAAACAAACAAAATGAAAATAGAAGTCAGTTGCTATTTTTTCCAACATTCTTCCGAATATGTTGTGTTGTGTTCAACAGAGGAAAGAAACTTAAACGAGTTTGGAACAAGTAGAGAGTAAGTAAATAATGAAATAATGAGTGAACTCTCTTTAATTATGCTCTTTAAAAATATTTTCAGTCCCACTTTATATTAAGTGGCCTTAACTCACAGGTGTCAAAGCCAGTTCCTGGAGGGCCGGAGCTCTGCACAGTTTAGTTCCAACCCCAATTAAACACACCTGATCAAACTAGTTGAGTCCTTCAGGCTTGTTTGAAACCTACAGGTAAGTGTGTCGAAGCAGTGTTGGAACTAAACTGTGCAGGGCTGCGACCCTCCAGGAACTGGCTTTGACATCTGTCTCTTAACTAATATGTACTTAAACTGAAATTAATAATTCGTTATGTACTTATTGTGTAAACAATGAAGCGTAATTTTGCTTGATTAAATACCTGCATGTAATTACATCTGTAATTAATTTCTGTAATTACATTTATATAATAATACTGTTGACCATTTCTTACACCTTAGCCCACCCTGAAACCTACACATCCCACCAAACCTGTCCCTGTTTTCCGTTAAGTGATTAAATATAAGATTAAGGGAGATAATACGCAGTTTATATGGCATAAAACCATTGTGTCAATGGAAAGTCCTTATGGAAAGAAAACCCCAAAAAATTATCCAATGGCCATCTTGCACATTCATTCATTCATTTTCTTTTCGGCTTAGTCCCTTTATTAATCTGGGGTCGCCACAGCGGAATGAACCGCCAACTTATCCAACATATGTTTTACGCACCGGATGCCCTTCCAGCTGCAACCCACCACTGGGAAACATCTTGCACATAGTGAATGAAAAATGCTAACTTTGACTAAGTTCCTGCAAACAGAGGTGTTATTTAGCTCCTCAGTCACCTGTCCATCTAATGTGAAAAAGAGACAGAAGCAGACAGAAACTCCTGCCATGTAGAATAACATGCTGTTAATAAAAAGGCACATCTTTCATGACTGTTGTAAGATCAAAAATCACACTGACTCGGACCATTTTTAAGTGTGACATACTGTGACTGCTGGTAGCCAATAAGAGCTTCCAGCAAATGTAAAGCTGTTTTAATCCTGGTCTGATTTTGAACCTTGCTTCAGAAAAGGTGGCAGGTAGATACAGTATTGATCACCCCGATTCTGACAGGTTGCATCAATATACTCAGTCCATCTGACAAATAACACACAACAGGCCAGACTTTGTCTTTGAGATGGTAATGAGATATTTTTAAGGTCAATACAATAGACAGTGTTTATATTTTCCATCTCTTTTTTTTCTCATAATTGTTGTACACGCTACTCCTCCGGGTCTACTCATTCACTTCAAGCTGAATTCAAACTGACATTTACCCCTAGAAGACAGACATACCGACAAGGACAGTAAAGATGGCAGCCTCCAGCATCAGTCACTAGCGCATTATTTACTCTCTTGAGGGCAGAGGAGTGAGGTTTTCTCACACAGCTCTTACTAACTGCCCCCTTTACCATAGACATATACATAGATCCCACATTTTACAGCTTCAGACACGTCAATACATTGACATCTACACATCCTGAAATGCTTAACTTGTCAGCACTCATTGGAAAAAAATAAGCATTGACAATATTGTCAGCACTGCCAAAAACAAACGCCAATAGTTAAATACCTAAAGAAGTGCAGTAACCTTTTACATGTGAAAATATGAAGCATTACCTCAATATAAGCAGTTGGTTTTTTTTTTTCAATTATGACATTTCTTAATGTCATTTTAGCCAACACCACTGCCACTGGGTTTCCCTATTTCATGGGGACTTTATAGTTATACTTTATAGGGACTTTTATATTGTATTGTCCTAGTTCAGCAAAATCATCCACTGAAGTCAATTGCAGATATACTGTTGATAGATATTTATACATGTGTATATTCGTGTTTGCAGACTTACAGTCGACTTGCTTCAGAGTGTTTAGACTGCTCCAACTTCACTTTTTTGTAACGTCGATACCTGTCATCTGGAGATCACTTATTTGCCTGCATTGTTTTTGACTGGAGAAAAGAAAAGGCATCACTTTCCCAGCCAATCACATAGTGTGTCTTCCTCTAGTTTTACCTCTGATTTTGTTTCTGTTCTTTCAGCTTTTGTAAATGTGTCCTTTGGTTACCATTGAAACATTTGTAAATGAGATTAGCATCATGAAATATGTGCCAATCTTTGCTCATGTGCAGTAAATGGAGAAAACAGAGATAAAGGAAAATAACATGTTTTAAATGTAATTAATTAGAGCTTAAGCAACAAAGGTAATAGGACAGGTCATGTCAGATTTTGTTGCTGATTTGAAATATAATTTAATTGCGAGATCAGCAAACAGATTTCAGGATTCCTTGAAAGAGACTCTGGAAATATATTCCAAAAGGGACACCTCACACACCCAAAGAGAAAAGACCCAAACCTGGAGTAAAAGATTATTTTTGGTGGTTGTACTTTTTTCCTTCTGTACATTTATCTTTGCACAGCCACTGAATCAGAAAAGAATAGACAGACATGGAGAGAAAGTGGCTGGTGACCTTATTGAGAATACCACTATGTGTGTGTGTGTGTGTGTGTGTGTGTGCGTGTGTGCGTGCGTGTGTGCGTGTGTGCGTGTGTGCGTGTGTGTGTGTGTGTGTATGCGTGTGTGTGTGTGTGTGTGTGTGTGTATGTGTGCGTGTGCGTGTGCGTGTGTGTGTGTGTGTGTGTGTGTTAATGGGGAGCAGGATCAGAGGCTGATTCAGTGGCAGATGGCTGCTAGTCCCAGTGGAAGAGAAGTGATGTCAAAAATACCAGTAGTTTGGTACCAAGACGATATGCTTGCATGTGGAGAGCACTCACACTTCACTGTGATGTAGCCTTACACACTCTCAGAAATAAAGATACAAAAGCTATTACTGGGGGGGTAACTTTTTCAAAAGGTAATTTTTTTTTACCTTTCAGGTCCACGTCAGTACTTTAAAAGGTACATAATAGTATCTCAAAAGAAGAGAAAAAAGACATTAAAAGGTAATGTGGACCTGTTAGGTACAAGGTACCACTCTGGTTTTTACTTTTATTTTTAAGAGTGCATCTTGATTTAAAAAGAAAAAAAAATGCTGGTCTTGGGAAGGTTTTTAATAAATACATGTATTATATAACAAATACATATACAAAGACAAAACTCAAAAGATAATGTCGTGGTCCTTTTGGTACAGCCCAAAGCTCAAGAAGAACAGCAATTACTTGAAACCCATCACTTGTATACTATTATAAATGTCTTTGGTGCCACATTTGGTCAGTGTAATGCATTTATAAAAATATGAATTATCTTTACAGGTTTAAATAAAGTTTGAGAACAACTGTTTTATACCAATACAATGTATTTATTTACAATACTGTATATTTAAAAATAAATTTAGCACTATATAGTAGTATAGAAAAATTGTGAAATGTTACTGCTATTGGTGTCAATTACTGAATATTTGACATTGTGAAAACCCTGTGGGAGGGAGAACAAGTGGAATGAAAATGAATAATGAGGGCAGGCACTTTACTACTGATGTATCGAGCACACACAGGATACAAGATCCCCCTTTTACTGTACACAGGCTGTGTCAGCAGAACAGATGCTTTCAAACAGACACGGATACTTACCTATGACGAATGATTTAGCTGTTCAGAGAACCAGTAAAGAGGGCGAAAGAGAGAGGAATATTGATTGGCTTGAAATCAAACTGTCCAAACACTAGTGATTTCTGTTAATGATTAGAGCAGCTGTAATTACAGCATTTCCAAACATGACATTTGATTCGATGACACTGATATTTACTCTAGGCTGAAACACATCAGCAGGAGGAGGCATTTATTCATACACAGAGGAACCTGTTGGACAGGCAGAAAAGACATTGCATACTATATGCCTCTTCTTACCTTCTGCTTAAACTAACACAGGTGTGCTCAAACACACGACACAAAAAGACAGCGCATGACTGTGTGCAGATGGCTTTAGACTCATCTACACCCTTTACATCTAACTAGGATGTGTGTTACGGATGTTCTATGCTGGGCGCCCTTTTGCAGCTAATAAGAGTAAATTTGCTATCAATAAAGCATGTCTTCTACTGAAAGTAATATATTAGATAATAATTCCAGATGAACATAATAAAATTAGACAAATCATTTTTGATGAAAAACAGTTACTTCAAGTTAGAGAAATTCAATATCGAAACATTTTCGCAATATACGTTGTACATTTCTATCATACAAAGCTATATGATTTGTATTATTAAATATCTATTTTATCGCTTTATGATCATGAAATATACATTTCAGTATAACGGAGTTTTATAATTTGCATCTCATGATGAAATACAGATTCTATTCATATAAACTGTAAATGCATGTCTTTTCTATACCCATTTTTTCAGCTATCGCAATTTTTTTTATGTAGAATTAATTTTAGCACATATGATTTTGGTCAATCAATTTATTTGTGAAAACATACTTATTAAAGATTTTCTGTAGAAATGCACAGAAAGAGAATATGCACACTCAGTAAATGAGACCCACTATCCACATTAGAGCAAGATATTCAATCACTTCAATCAAATAAACAGATGTGAAGAGACTGGTAACAAGAAAATGAGACTGAACAGACTGAACAGCTGAACTCTAACCTCAGTCCCAATAACCTACACACACACCTACATGCAGTAAAAAATTATTTTTGCTGCTTGTACAAACTACTTATTTAAAATGAGCTGAAACGACACAATTCTTGAGACTTTTTGGGGACAACTTAACAAATTTAGGTGGATTGAACATTAAACAATTAAGTTAACTTAATCGATTTGTGTTGGGACAACATGAATGAATTGTGTGGAACCCTGCATTTTTAACAGATTTACTACATCAGTCAGCTCATAGATTAAATCTTTTTAATTGGCTACGCTACTGTTATTGAACAGGACACTGTATCGTCGGCCTGCACACAATACGTTTGACAACTACTTACAGACATAAGCATTTACTTGCAGTTTGCAATCCTGCTGCTGTCAGATCAAACACAGCTGACAGACAGCATCATCGATCAACATCTGCTGCTTCATCAGTTTCGTTGCGATCTCTCTACACTGTGACTCATTTACAAAGCAATCTGTAAACAGATGCTCTGAAGGAAAGTATAATCATCCAATGCCATTTAAAAAAAATTCCACTTGTTCATGACGCTGGGATACTTCTGAACTGCACAGATGTGCAAATGGGTTATTTTTAGCAGACACATACAAAAGAAAGTTCTTGTATTTCACTCTTTCATTTGTCCGGTTTCTCGTCATAAACTGTATACTGCTGCTTTATAGACCTTTCCACTGATTATAATTGTTTCTATTTGCTTTTGACAAAACACTCCTAACAAGTGTAAGCACTCTGAAAAAATGTTGGGTTATCATAAACCAACATTGGGTCAAATATGGACAAACCCAATGTTGGGTTATTTTTTTCAATTAAATTTAAATAACTTTTTTAACCAAATGTTTGGTTTGTCCATATTTGACCCACTGTTGGTTTACAACAGCCCAACCTTTTTTAAGAGTGTAAGATGCAAAGCAACTGAACACCAGTGGGAGGGGCTTATGGTGAGATGATCTAAACTATTCATTGATGATTTTTGCTCTGTAGGCAGTCATCCGCAAATATATTTGCCTTGGTGACATCGAAGATCCCTCATTATCAAAATGAACCTCGATTAAATAAATTCTTTGTTTTTTTTTTACTGAGGAGAGTGTTTTAATCTATGAAACTCATGAGATTCTTTAATGGTACAAAGACCCCTTAAATGACACATGATCATTTCAAATTTGATTTCTCATGTCATGGCCCCTTTAAAGTCCGCATGAACCGAAAGCTGCAGCAGTTTTTGTTTTGTTTTGTTTGTATTGTGATGCAGTTCCTAGAGAACAGAATATCATGAGAAAACAGTGGCCGTGGGTTTTTTTTTCTACTGCGAGCTGATTGGATGTAGCAAAGTAGGCATTTCATTCAGAAAGATCGGAAAAAGGGTTTTGGGAGAGACACCCCCTGCTCACCATTTCTGTTTGTTGTCATAGCTCTGTCAAACTGACAGTTGGAGGGGCATGATTAAGTGTGTTTACAACATCTAATACCTCAGACAGACACAATCTGAGAATTTAACTGAAAACAAACAGGAAGTGCATTTTGAGATTAAAATTTTCGATTAGATTGATAAGGGCAAACAATTTCTTTTTTCTTATTGACATGCACAGATGTCTTGCAATGTGAGCTTACAAAATCGGTATGGTTAGTGCTGATTTCATGTGTACTTTAAAAATTGCAAAGGAAGCATTACGTGTAAATCACTCAATAAATAATACACAAATAAATGACCGTTGTCTTAAGATTTCACTTAAAGCCACTTTGACCGAAATCAGAATTACTGAGCAGGACATGTGCACAGATCTCCAAGTTAAAAAAGGAGCACAAGATCCTGATTTAAGTGATATCAGCAGTGTTCTCTGGGACGCCCACACATACAGTGAGACACAAACTCCACTTCTCACACTCAACCGTGCCATTTTTTCACAGCGTTGCGCCCACTATCCGTTCCACCCCTCTAGGTGAAAATGAATTGTGACCTAGCAGGTAACTTTTTCCGAGCGTCTCCCAGCACTGTGCTTCTACGCCCCCACTTGCATCGGCTGCTGTATGGGGCCGCCTGCCTGCACTATAGAAACAAGAGCCTACCTATAGAAAGAAAAGGTGCTTCGCCTGCTAGAAATCAATACAGTTAACTGTTTTATATACTGAAGTTTGACTAACTGTATAGTTGTCCTAACTATAATAATCAACTGTTTTGCTATATTTTAAGTTTCCATTCTGTCAGGCATTTACAATTTATTTGAAATAGACCATTTAATATCAAATACAGTATTAACGATTGATTCATTTACACTGATCTTTGGAGGAGTCTGAAGGTAGAAAAACATTTTTAAGGTTACAAAAGATTTCTATTTGAATGCAATATTAATCTTTTAAACACCAAATGCTGGATTTAGACTACAGGAAGGTTTATTTGTTCTCTTACAGTATGAATGCAACTCAGATTTATTTCATGACAATATGAAGCTGAACAGCAGCACAAACCGTATGTAATCTGATCTTTTCTTTTATGATTTGGGCCACTAGCATATGCAATGTCCCATGTCTTCTGAACAGCCATTTGGTTCATGCCACTTTTACATCATACTATAGATCATAATTTTCCATTATTGTGCAATGGCAGATCTCAGTCCACAAGATGTACAAACCAGTAGCTCTTTGGTCACTTGCTGTGATTAGGTTATACCACAAATAATAAAAAAAACATTCCAGTCTTTCTCCTCATGTTCCTCTTTTTCCCCCTTATTGCCTGCATACATATTTGTTGGTTTTGCATGGCACATCCCCATTTAAAACTAAACATATAAACACTGACTTTAGTGGCCTCTATGTTTACTTCTGTATACCAGCGTGCTGTGTGTGGTCTCGGTGGTGTTCTTTTGCACATGTAGGTCAGACTGTGATCAGTTCATTCTGGAGTCTGATTGAAGTGACTTTTTTTTTCATCACTGTATATGAATAGCCTATAAGGCTGGGCTGAGCACGATAAAAAAAAAAAAAAAAAAAAAGTCATATTAGTTGATATCAATAATTATCGTGATAAATGTCAAATCTGTATTTCTTTAAAGTTTAAATGCAAATTGTTGCCACAGAAAGAGAGTTGTAGACACCGGATAGTTAATATTTTTTAAACTGATATTTTAAATGTCACAAGATGGCAAATTTGTCAACCAAATGATAATTTTATAAATGTGATCTGCGATATTTACAATGATAAATATTTTTAAAACTTGCATTGAGTACATTTACAATAACTGCTAAACTTCTTAGTTCCTGCATATTTTAATTGGCGACATCCAATGATGAAACTGGTTTCTGTTTCCCTGACATTAAGGATATGTACAGACAGACATAAATTAAGTTTAGTAAAACAATAACATTGTACATTTAGATATCATATATCATAATATTCAGATCATTATCATACGTTTATCACAAATATACTTAGATCATCATTGATAAACATGCACATAGAATCCTATTACAATGTTAAAATCATTAATGCTATAGCTATATAACAACAATGTCTATAATTATATTCCACTACTTCCATAATAAACATCTACATTAGTAATATAATAACATTTATATGTATATCTTCCAGTCGTGTCACAATATCGTAGTGCAGTTAGTAATACTACTGTAAACATATGGAATAGTCTTCTAACAAAACTGTTCAAGGCACAGTGTTGTTCACTGTCATTGAGAGCCACCTTATTAAAGCCTTTCATCTGGCTTTAAAATAAATCAGCGAGTCCTGAGTCGTGTTGGACTTGAAGCAATGCCGCTCAGAGTAATCAGGGTATGACATTAAAAAAAAAACTGCGAGCGCACACTTTTGCGAGAGCACTTTTGTTTTGTGTCATATACTGGCACAAATTAGTTTGCGCATCGCCACCTTAAGTCCAACATACCTCTTAATTCAGGTGTTTGTCTTTTGAGCTTTTGTCAATTTGAGACCTTTAGTCATGTAAACAAACAAACTCATGCAGCTGTTCGTGTGGTGAATGGATAAAAGGTCCATGTGGCACAAATGAGCAACAGAGAATAGTTCCACTTATATATTGTTGAACATTGACTGAACGTTATTGCTTTATTTCAAGAGAATTCTATATTTTGATATTTATCATTATTAATGATAATTATTGTTTTTAACCCTCTATGGCATGAATGTTTGATTTAGGAGAAAAAAAAAATTCACATACAATTTAATACAAAGGTATTTAAATTTAAACATGTTAAAAAGTGAAATTACCTTACATTATAAAAGCAGTGTGCTAAGTTCTGGTCCCAAAAAGGGCTCTTCTGCCCACAGAAGTATGGTCAAAACCACACCTACCTCAAATTTCATTGGCCACCAACTTGTTATCTGACTTTTAATGTCATATTTGTAAGGGGTGTTGTGTGCACCAAAAAAAGTGGTTTGATGTCTGAGGTAAACACAATGCTATTGAGGGTTATTCACCCTGTGGTAGCCAAACAAAAAAAAATAAATCTGAATTGCCCACTAATACCTGAAAAAAATGTATCATAGTTTCCACAAAGAACATTTAGCATCATTGCAGTTTTCATCAATTTACCATCACAGGAATAAAATACATTTTTATATAAAATTGCTAACTGTTATTTAAAACTAATTATTCACAATATTAGTTTTTACTGTTATTTTTTTCCCAAACAAAATGCAACCTATAGGTGAAAATAAAACACATCTTTAAATTCATTTTCCAAATCCTACAACTTTTAAAAAGAAGCCCATTTCCTCGTATTTCTGCATTCTGAGCTGCAGCTTATTTCTGATTTCACCCAGCATACCATGTAAGTCAGGATTGCAACTGAAGAGCAGTACGCCTTTGACATCACCCTGCATTCCTGTTCCACACTGCCAGATTAACATGGAGTGTCTGCTCTTCACAATTGCCTTCCTTTATTAGCTTCACTCCATCTCTCTCTCTCTCTCTCTCTCTGCTGTTGAGGAAAAGGCACACCACTGCAGTCTATAGCATGTGTGTATACGCATATTTAAAACGTCTACCTGCCACAGCACACATAAAACATACAAATCTGTCGAGCTAGTTCTCACACACACCCACACACACACACCCACACACACACACACACACACACACACACACACACACACACACACAC